>OY856409.1:963485855-963973355 GCA_963693085.1 Alisma plantago-aquatica | reverse complement strand
TAAACCCCGCATGATCCTACGTAACAGGTAGATAAATATCTAGGGTTGAGTCGCATGGCACTACCCATAGGTAGTCCAATCTCTAACTCAATGTGACTTGATGGACCTACCCCATTGGTAGCCATTTACTAAGTCATCCAATGACCTGATGGGCCTACCCCATTGGTAGCCATTTACTAGGTCAACCCATTAAGCTACAGAGGGGACTAGGATCTGAGCTAGTAGGCTCATCTCTTATGTGATAGTCATATTCACATTATCATTTGCATGAACTAAATTCATCCAACAGTTTAATTCAAGTCATCGATAAAACCTTGAAAATCCTTGAGAATCTAATTCGGGATATTCATAGGCGTAACCACATACCTGTCAATTTGATGTGAGACAGAAATAATCCAATCAACCAATAGGCAAGCAAGCATTCAATAAGATCCTGAAATTAATGCATGACATCCAAGTGTTATAGTTTATCCAAAACATTCTAAAGCTAGACTTGGATTCCACCTTCAACTTTCTAGGCCACTTTAGGGTTTCATTAGGGTTTTAGCCTCCATAGTACTTTTATCACATTTAATTCCCTCTTATTTCACAAACCCTAATTTCAACATCATAGGCACAGTTAAAGTCCATTATTTCTCTTTTATACCAAAACTACCGTCTTTATCTCTTTTAAGTTACTTCAAGATCATTAGACTCAATTACCACCTTTAGTTTCCTACGAATTGACAACTCATACTTTATTAGGATTTAATTCATAATTGTATTCCATTTACTATTAGTTCCTCATTTATCCATTAGAAAACCCTAATCACCAACTTGAGGGTATTATATCATGAAAACCCAGTTCTATAGTTATATTTTCAGATTTAACCCATTAAAACCCATATTTTCTCAAATTAGGGTTTCTAAACATAATTATGTGCATAAACCCTAAAACAAGCATGAAACTACCTTTTTCAAAATTAACTTTTCCTTTTATTCTTAATAGGTTAGTATTTCTCAGAATTAGGGTTCCAAATCAAATTAACCCAAAAGAGTCATTAAATCTGAGTTCCATATCATCATTAGGGTTTTACCATAATTTAATACATCAAAGGTGATAATTTGGTGTACTTTTGAAATTGGAAGAAAAATTAAGTGTCAATTACATTTTTATTGTATTCTTCATGTTTTTTTGAGCAAGATTCATATATAATTTGTCTTCATTAGATCTACCAATCTATATATATGAATTTCACAAGGTTAAATACCTGGACACCAATAGGAACGCGCCACATCAGCCCAATCGGCCCTTTTTTTTCACGCAGGTTGGCCAAAACGACGTCAAAAGGATGCTTCTACCCTTCTTCACCTTTACTAGAGTCAGGGGTAGGCGAGTCTTTCCTCCTAACCTTCTTCTTCCTCGCACGCCTGGTTCGCGAGCCAGCATCTTGGCCGAGTCAACGAGGAGGTTGACTCCGGGCTTCAGGCTTCCTCCTCGTCCGAAAAGGGAGCATCTAGCTCCACAACTTGCCGCCGAACTTGTTGGCAGGTTCAATTCCCACCTAGGATGCATGCACAGGGAAGCCGACTAGGGAGTTCCCTCCCACGGAAACCAGGAAGGAGAAGGAGAAGTGCAAGGATAGAGAGCGGGATCTGGAGTCTGGTTTTGAAGCCATTGGTTTGGATGAGTCTCATGACCATTACGTTCCTTCAAATTGACTGGATTGGAGATATATATATATAGCTTTTAGGTCAACAGGTATCCATATGGAAACTGGGACTTGGGCGCATCTCCTAGACTCCTCCAAAGCACGAGATATTTGGGTATAACTGACCCGGAATCTCCTCCCGAATCCAACTAAGAGATTCCCAGGTTTGCACATGCATTGATTTGCAAGGAAAATCGAGGGAAATAACCCTCTGTTCTTGCAGTTCTATCCTTCTTGGACTCAAGGAAGGTGATGCCCAGCTTGCCTCAGATCTCGATCTGACGGCTGGCATTGTTCCTTCTATTTCCATTTAAAACAGAGAAATCGTGAAATTTATTATAAACCCAACACTTTAGGGAATCTTGTAAAAGCTATAACTCCCAAACCAAGTATCCAATTAATCCCAAATTTGGAGGGAAAGTCCATAATGACTTAATTTATCTCTATACTAAAATTGGGCTCATTATCTCAAAGAAAACTTTACTTTTACTTAAGTGCAAGATATCTCTTAATTATATATATATTTCACCTATTTTCTCTTTCCTTTGCTTTTAAATTATTATTTTGAGTTCCTTGAACCTCAAGGAACCTTACTGGATCGAAATCCCCTCTTGGGAATATTTTCTTAGCCTCTTTCCTTATCTTTCATCCCTTTTCTTATTATCTTACTTTTTCTTTATTAAAATATCTCTTTTTGAGAATTTCTCTTTATCTCTCTTTTATTTCCTTATTTGGAGTTTCTTTTAACATTAGGAATCCTTTGGATATGAAAATTCACCAAGATAACTCAATTATACCTTTTTCCACATGTTTTCCACATATTTTCCACATTCTTCTTTTCTCAAATATTCAATTATTCATTCACTAATTGAATTTTCTTATTATTTGGGCCCAATAGCCAATAAAGCCCACAACACAATTATCAAGGCTATTCTAAACGAATTCCATTTATATCATTTGTTGTTCAAATATCTTTAATAGGAGAGATTATATTTCTCACCAAATGAACCCAAAATATTGGGGTTGTAACATCCTTCCCCTTTTATAAGAATTTTGTCCTCAAAATTCCAACAAGCAAACAAACAAAACAGGATAAGCCTTTCATATGTCCATCATGGCTCCCATGTGGTCGTACCCTTTCCATGGTGCTTCCCAAGAACCTTTATCATCTCATATTCTTCCATCTGAGTTCTTTCTTACCTTGGTATATCGTATCCTCATAGGTGACTCAAGACATTTCAGCCTCTCAAAAGCTGAATAGGTTCAGGGCTCAACACATGGCTTGGGTACCTCACATAGTGTTCTAGATCGGACTCATGGAATACATTACACATCATGTTATTCCTGAGGGGCAAGGATAAACACAACAATATCCACCAATCCATCTCAAATGGACCCATATATCGGGGACTCAGCTTTCTCAGCTGAAGCTTAGAGGGGTTGGATTTTCACATCACATATTCTCCCATAGTGAACTGCATGTTAGTCTGCTTTGCATCAACTCGTTACTCATGTCACCACTGGGTTCTCTCTCTCAGTCATTGCATGATCAAAGCAACTTCACCTACACACACTATGGTTCTCTTTTGACCTTCGCGAGGCCTCCTTCACCAACATCATCTTAATGAAGTGGTGACCGACACAACCTCCTTCTTGCATCCCGATAAAGGTTGTGGTGGTTAACATCACATCTTAAGAACTGTCTCTATGTATCTCCCTGAATGAGCACACATGCTCTCATCAGACCCTCTAGTCTGGATCATACTGTCCATTAGAACAGGGCGATAAACTGTACTATTATTGAGTTCTTCATGTATCTACTTACACCTTATGGAAGTGAACCTTGGTCAAACCCAAGAACTTCTGAACTCGCATCAGGGTATGGTCGAACCATCTTTCTCTCTTAAGTAGTTGTACCCAATCTGTCCCTTGACAACATTCTTTCTTTCTCATGCCATCTAGGTAAGGCGATCTACCATAACCCCTATTGCACCTCGACCCTCCTTGGTCTAGGGGATACTTACCACAACATCCATAGTGATGAACTCCCATCTCTCTCTTGGGGACTCTTTATACTTTATATCCATGCACTGGGTTACTGGTGTTCGTCCTTCACCTCCTGGCTTGCATGGCCACATGCAACATGTATCAGGAATCCAAAGCTCTACCATCACTTACTATCTTTGTAGTTTCATGGTGTATGGTGATCATGATTTCCTATATGTCGTGATTCCTCAAGGTCGATTCCTCGGAAGACCTAAACCACTCTCATTAGGGTTTTATTACCTTTCTATCCAAAGAAGTGTATCCAGAGTTCTACAACCATCCTTCTATCCCATCAAGGACTATGTTGGCTATCCAAACAACCACTAATCTTGTTCAACAGATCTCGTTATATCTGAGTGTTAGCCAAACTTATCTCTTTTTCTCAACTTAAGGTTCACCTAACATCCTCAACTTCTTCTAGCTTCCAGCTAAACCATGCAGATATATCTCAACCCAAGTATTCATTACTACTTCTTACCCTTAGGTGTTTAGGTAAAGTTGAAGTCATACTCTTCCATGTATATCACTTATCATCTCAAACTCTAAGTTTATCTTCATAAAGGAACCCTGAGCTCCTTTTTATGGTGGTCAAACTCAACCTTGCATATCTTGCAAATTCCAGATAGCTCATGGTATCACATCCCACAAGATGATCTCCTTAATACTCTTAGTGTTTGTAAACCATCCATGTATAATTGTTCCACGAGGGTATGTTATCATCTCTATCCTCATACCTTGTAGCAACGTTCCAACTCACATCATCTTTATCCTTAGTGTATGGCATGCGTACTGTCCTATCTCTCACTCCCATAACAAGAGGAAATAAGCATTTGGCTGCAGTCCAAATATAGAGTTCTTCCTATTACAAGAGTAGAGATGGTACAACCCACCTTGCCCGTACACTTTCAAATCCAAGTTGAAACGTGCAACTTATGTCTCTATATCACAAACGTCATGATATCCACATTACTTCCATGGAAAACTGGTCTCGAACTTACTTGATCCAAGCATAATCCTAGGTCATCTCCTCTAGGTCTATAGGGAGCCGACACTTTTGGGGTCATCCCTTTTCCCTTATGCATCAGAGAGTGCTGTACTCATATGCCCTTTGGGTCCCATGAGTTCATGAAGGTGATCAATCTCCTAACCCATGGCCCTCAGATAAAGACAACTGTTATCTCCCGACCCCATGGTCATGTGCAACTAGGGAATTAGGCAACTCCTTCTTCCATCGATCTTATCCCTACCTGACCCTAGGATAGACTTAGGATTCAATCATAGTACATGCTCAACTTAGAACCTTACCCAATCCTTCATCATCTCTCTCTGCATTCTTTGACTGTCTTTCATCCTTTCATAGGGGTCATGGCAACCTTCCTACCTTGGTCAGGCCCCATACAGGTTACCTCCATGGTAACACATCCACATGCACTTAGAGATGGTTATCTATGGGTCTACAGGTTCATTCTCATTCCATGTACTTTCCACTTAGCTTCTCAAGATCCTATGAAACTTCTTTAGGTTACCTCAAAACCAACAAGACTGGTATACACCCTACCAAAGGGTCCCTCTCCCAGGATGGGAGGAAACTACAACTCTTGACAAAAAGGTCACAACTGTCCTTAGGGTTTACATTCACATGAACATGCCTAACCCATCAACAACTAAGGCACAAGCAGATCACCTATTAAACCATGCTAGGTCATACTCGTTCTCTTTCCTCAACATTAGATCAACTTAGTTGTGAGGGGTTCATCAAGCCTACCTTTAACTTAAGGGGTTTCCTTCTCCTCTACACATGAGGAGTACCATGCTCGAAACTATAGAGATTCAAATCTCAGCATGAGCATCAGATACACTAATTCCCCTCTTAGGCCTAGGAACCCTATGTTCTCCTTTGGATATCCAACTGCATGCTCAATCTCTTAACCACAAATCAGGCATGCCCAAGATATGTCATGTACTTCCATGATCTTTCTACTCGAGCAACACTTCAGAGTTGATTCCTCTTCCAGGACATCCAACTAGGTATCAGGCCTCACAACTGGTGACTTAAACATCCTCAGGGTCTAAAGCACTCTGTATCTAATCCAGTAGGTAATCACTTATACCATAGGTACTAGAAGCACCCACTATTCCTCATGTCTCAGAATCTAAGCTTCCAACCTTCTTTCTTGGGTCTTGCTTTCTCTCTCTAGATCTAACTCCACATCCAGCCTCACTTCATGAAGTTGGATCAAGCTTACCAGCATATCCCTACCTGGGTGAAGCGTTTGCTCAACTCATGTTTGGATCAAGATTATCCTTAGCTCTTTATGTTTATCTCATAAGCTATCCATCATGATCCCTTGTCTAGGGTTTCATCCAACTATCAACACTACCGACACACTCTGGGTGCAGGCTATATCCTACTTGCAACAACCCAAAAGGTTTCTATAGGTTCTTCTCTAACCTTATCCATGAAGGAGCTATCCTTCGCTCAAACATGCACGACCCTTCCCAGGGTTGGGTTGCCAAAGGTGCTAGGTCATCCAACCTCTCATGGCTCGTATGGAAATCCAAAGGCATATCTATCCAAACACCCAGTCAACCATGTCATCTAACTCATCATGTCATCTCTCTCTCTCTAACCTCCAGTTAGGGTTAGGGTTAACATCATCCTCAAAGGATGTGCTAGGTCTCTACTTTTAATGGGGGTCTCTACCTCCAAGACTAACTTTCTCTACTCATCCTCCTACCAAGGAGGTCTATCCTTAGGTCTCTCCTGAGGGCAATGACAACTCGTGTCATACGACCTAAGCATGTATCTATTCCTTTATGCTTACTCTATTAAGCTTATGTCCATGACATCTTATTTACATGCTTTTTATTAATTTGGTGGAGGATTCCTTAATCCTTATCAACCTTACCCATACCTCAAGAGGGTGAGGAGAAGACAGAGGAAACCCTAATCCTTAAGGTCCTTAACAGAATTGGAGTTGAGAAGGGATGAACAAGATGAGAGAGTCCTAAAGGTATCTTATTTCGATTCATACCCTAAGACATTGGCCAGGCAGTCACACAGACCCGGGAGTCCTCGTATTCTGACTAGCGGTGCAGAGGAAAATATTGCCAGCCCCCGGACGTGATCCTTTTCTAGACACCTCAATCTTTTAGATAATCCTCTAATAACTCCCTTGGGTTCTACAAAATTTGTAAAATTAATAATTATTAAAGATTAATTGAGGAACCTATGCTCTGATACCAATTGTAACGACCCCGTCTCCCGGTAACCCCCACTTAAGGGAGACCAAGAGATCAGAGCCGTTATATAATAACCCGGATCAAAGGTTCGACAAATAATCTATAATAATTTTGAAATTCTACAACTAAACTGAAAACTGGTATAAAATAAAAACTTTAGTTACCTTTTAAAAGCTGGGATTTCTAAACTTCTCCCCATGAAGGTACTAATATATCTAATCCTCCTGTGTATGTTATTTCTCATTTAGTTCCACATATGCCACTTTGCTGTTTGTTCTTTTCATTGGTACCTAAAACGCTGACAAACAAAACGTCGGTCAGCAAGAAGCTGGTATGTGGGGGGAACAATAATTGTGCAACTATGTTAACAATGTAATCAACAAAATATCATTTAACATTCAATATTACGTTTTAAGCAATACTGCTCAATCCTTGCCTATCCCCTATCTCTGTACCGTCCCTGCAGTGGACATGGATACTACCTCTCTCTAGGTAGATCCTTATTAAACCCCGCATGATTCTACCTAACAGGTAAATAAATATCTAGGGTTGAGTCGCATGGCACTACCCATAGGTAGTCCAATCTCTAACTCAATGTGACTTGATGGACCTACCCCGTTGGTAGCCATTTACTAAGCCATCCAATGACCTGATGGGCCTACCCCATTGGTAGCCATTTACTAGATCAACCAATTAAGCTACAAAGGGGACTATGATCTGAGCTAGTAGGCTCATCTCTTATGTGATAGTCATATTCACATTATAATTTGCATGAACTAAATTCATCCAATAGTTTAATTCAAGTCATTGATAAAACCTCAAAAATCCTTGAGAATCAAATTCGGGATATTCATAGGCGTAACCACATACCTGTCAATTTGATGTGAGACAGAAATAATCCAATCAACCAATAGGCAAGCAAGCATTCAATAAGATCCTAAAATTAATGCATGACATCCAAGTGTTATAGTTTATCAAAAACATTCTAAAGCTAGACTTGGATTCCACCTTAAGCTTTCTAGGCCACTTTAGGGTTTCATTAGGGTTTTATCCTCCATAGTACTTTTATCACATTTAATTCCCTCTTATTTCACAAACCCTAATTTCAACATCATAGGCACAGTTAAAGTCCATTATTTCTCTTTTTTACCAAAACTACCGTCTTTATCTCTTTTAAGTTACTTCAAGATCATTAGACTCAATTACCACCTTTAGTTTCCTTCAAATTGACAACTCATACTTTATCAAGATTTAATTCATAATTGTATTCCATTTACTATTAGTTCCTCATTTATCCATTATAAAACCCTAATCACCAACTTGAGGGTATTATATCATGAAAACCCAGTTCTATAGTTATATTTTCAGATTTAACCCATTAAAACCCATTTTTTCTCAAATTAGGGTTTCTAAACATAATTATGTGCATAAACCCTAAAACAAGCATGAAACTACCTTTTTCAAAATTAACTCTTCCTTTTATTCTTAATAGGTTAGTATTTCTCAGAATTAGGGTTCCAAATCAAATTAACCCAAAAGAGTCATTAAATCCGAGTTCCATATCATCATTAGGGTTTTACCATAATTTAATACATCAAAGGTGATAATTTGGTGTACTTTTGAAATTGCAAGAAAAATTAAGCGTCAATTACATTTTTATTGTATTCTTCATATTTTTCTGAGCAAGATTCATATATAATTTGTCTTCATTAGATCAACCAATCTATATATATGAATTTCGCAAGGTTAAATACTTGGACACCAATAGGAACGCGCCACATCAGCCCAGTCAACCCTTTTTTTTCACGCAGGTTGGCCCAAACGACGTCAAAAGGACGCTTCTGCCCTTCTTCGCCTTTACTGGAGTCAGGGGTAGGTGGGTCTTTCCTCCTAACCTTCTTCTTCCTCGCACGCCTGGTTCGCGAGCCAGCATCTTGGCCGAGTCGAGGAGGTTGACTCCGGGCTTCAGGCTTCCTCCTCGACCGAAAAGGGAGCGTCTAGCTCCGCAACTCTCTGCCAAACTTGTTGGCAGGTTCAATTCCCGCCTAGGATGCGTGCACAGGGAAGCCGACTAGGGAGTTCCCTCCCACGAAAACCAGGAAGGAGAAGGAGAAGAGCAAGGATAGAGAGCGGGATCTGGAGTCTGGTTTTGAAGCCATTGGTTTGGATGAGTCTCATGACCATTACGTTCCTTCAAATTGACTGGATCGTCTATATATATATAGCTTTTAGGTCAACAGGTATGTAGCTGGAAACTGGGAATTGGGCACATCTCCTAGACTCCTCCAAAGCGCGAGAAATTTGGGTATAACTGACTCAGAATCTCCTCCCGAATCCAACTAAGAGATTCCCAGGTTTGCACATGCATTGATTTGCAAGGAAAATCGAGGGAAATAACCCTCTGTTCTTGCGGTTCATTCCTTCTCGGACTCAAGGAAGGTGATGCATAGCTTTCCTCAGATCTCGATCTGACGGCTGGCATTGTTCCTTCGATTTCCATTTAAAACAGAGAAATCGTGAAATTTATTATAAACCCAACACTTTAGGGAATCTTTTAAAAGCTATAACTCCCGAACCAAGTATCCAATTAATCCCAAATTTGGAGGGAAAGTCCATAATGACTTAATATATCTCTCTAATAAAATTGGGCTCATTATATCAAAGAAAACTTTACTTTTATTTAAGTGCAAGATATCTCTTAATTATATATATATTTCACCTATTTTCTCTTTCCTTTGCTTTTAAATTATTATTTTGAGTTACTTGAACCTCGAGGAACCTTAATGGCTTGAAATCCCCTCTTGGGAATATTTCCTTAGCCTCTTTCCTTATCTTTCATCCCTTTTCTTATTATCTTACTTTTTCTTTATTAAAATATCTCTTTTTGAGAATTTCTCTTTATCTCTCTTTAATTTCCTTATTTGGAGTTTCTTTTAACATTAGGAATCCTTTGGATACGAAAATCCACCAAGATAACTCAATTATACCTTTTTCCACATGTTTTCCACATTTTATCATTATTCTCAATTTATTTCTTAATAAAGAAATATCTAATTGATCTTCTCTTTTCTTATTGCTTTATCTTTACAATTTTGGACTCGTTGGGACCCAAGGAACCCATGTGGCACGAAACCCCTCTTTGGATTTGCCTTCTAGAGGTTTCCACATTCTTCTTTTCTCAAATATTCAATTATTCATTCACTAATTGAATTTTCTTATTATTTGGGCCCAATAGCCAATAAAGCCCACAACACAATTATCAAGGCTATTGTAAACGAATTCCATTTATATCATTTGTTGTTCAAATATCTTTAATAGCAGAGATTATATTTCTCACCAAATGAACCCAAAATATTGGGGTTGTAACATCCTTCCCCTTTTATATGAATTTTGTCCTCAAAATTCCAACAAGCAAACAAACAAAACATGATAAGCCTTTCATATGTCCATCATGGCTCCCATGTGGTCATACCCTTTCCATGGTGCTTCCCAAGAACCTTTATCATCTCATATTCTTCCATCTGAGTTCTTTCTTACCTTAGTATATTGTATCCTCATAGGTGACTCAGGACATTTCAGCCTCTCAAAAGATGAATAGGTTCAGGGCTCAACACATGGCTTGGCTACCTCACATAGTGTTCTAGATCGGACTCATGGAACACATTACACATCATATTATTCCTGAGGGGCAAGGCTAAACACAACAATCTCCACCAATCCATCTCAAATGGACCCATATATCGGGGACTCAGCTTTCTCAGCTGAAGCTTAGAGGGGTCGGATTTTCACATCACATATTCTCCCATAGTGAACTGCATGTTAGTCTGCTTTGCATCAGCTCGTGACTCATGTCACCACTGGGTTCTCTCTCTCGGCCATTGTACGATCAAAGCGACTTCACCTACACACACTATGGTTCTCTTCTGACCTTTGTGAGGCCTCCTTCACCAACATCATCTTAATGAAGTGGTGACTGACACAACCTCCTTCTTGCATCCCGATAAAGGTTATGGTGGTTAACATCACATCTTAAGAACTGTCTCTATTATAACCCTGAATGAGCACACATGCTCTCATCAGACCCTCTAGTCTGGATCATACTATCCATTAGTACGAGGCGATAAATTGTACTATTATTGAGTTCTTCATGTATCTACTTCCACCTTATGGAAGTGAACCTTGGTCAAACCCAAGAACTTTTGAACTCGCATCAGGGTATGGTCGAACCATCTTTCTCTCTTAAGTAGTTCTACCCAATCTGTCCCTTGACAACATTCTTTCTTTCTCATGCCATCTAGGTAAGGCGATCTACCATAACCCCTATTGCACCTCGACCCTCCTTGGTCTAGGGGAGACTTACCACAACATCCATAGTGATGAACTCCCATCTCTCTCTCGGGGACTCTTTATACTTTATATCCATGCACTGGGTTACTGGTGTTCTTCCTTCACCTCCTGGCTTGCATGGCCACATGCAACATGTATCAGGCATCCAAATCTCTACCATCACTTACTATCTTTGTAGTTTCATGGTGTATGGTGATCATGATTTCCTTTATGTCGTGATTCCTCAAGGTCGATTCCTCAAAAGCCCTAAACCACTCTCATTAGGGTTTTATTACCATTCTATCCAAAAAAGTGTATCCAGAGTTCTACAACCATCCTTCTATCCCATCAAGGACTATGTTGGCTATCCAAACAACCACTAATATTGTTCAACATATCTCGTTATATCTGAGTGTTAGCCAAACTTATCTCTTTTTCTCAACTTAAGGTTCGCCTAACATCCTCAACTTCTTCTAGCTTTCAGCTAAACCAGGCAGCTATATCTCAACCCGAGTATTCATTACTACTTCTTACCCTTAGGTGTTTAGGTAAAGTTGAAGTCATACTCTTCAATGTATATCACATATCATATCAAACTCTAAGTTTATCTTCATCAAGAAACTCTGAGCTCCTTTTTATGGTGGTCAAACTCAACCTTGCATATCTTGCAAATTCCAGATAGCTCATGGTATCACATCCCACAAGATGATCTCCTTAATACTCTTAGTGTTTGTAAACCATCCATGTATCATTGTTCCACAAGGGTATGTTATCATCTCTATCCTCATACCTTGTAGCAACGTTCCAACTCACATCATCTTTATCCTTAGTGTATGGCATGGGTACTGTCCTATTTCTCACTCCCATAACAAGAGGAAATAAGCATTTGGCTGCAGTCCAAATACATAGTTCTTCCTATTCTAAGAGTATAGATGGTACAACCCAGCTTGCCCGTACACTTTCAAATCCAAGTTGAAACATGCAGCTTATGTCTCTATATCACAAACATCATGATATCCACATTACTTCCATGGAAAACTGGTCTCGAACTTACTTGATCCAAGCATAATCCTAGGTCATCTCCTCTAGGTCTATAGGGAGCCGACACTTTTGGGGTCATCCCTTTTCCTCTATGCATTAGAGAGTGCCCTACTCATCTGCCCTTTGGGTCCCATGAGTTCATGAAGGTGATCAATCTCCTAACCCATGGCCCTCAGACAATGACAACTGTTATCGCCCGACCCCATGGTCATGTGCAACTAGGGAATTAGGAAACTCCTTCTTCCATCGATCTTATCCCTACCTAACCCTAGGATAGACTTAGGATTCAATCATAGTACATGCTCAACTTAGAACCTTACCCAATCCTTCATCATCTCTCTCTACATTCTTGGGCTGTCTTTCATCCTTTCATAGGGGTCATGGCAACCTGCCTACCTTGGTCAGGCCCCATACCGGTTACCTCCATGGTAACACATCCACATGCACTTAGAGATGGTTATCTATGGGTCTACAGGTTCATTCTCATTCCATGTACTTTCCACTTAGCTTCTCAAGATCCTATGAAACTTCTTTAGGTTACCTCAAAACCAACAAGACTGGTATACACCCTACCAAAGGGTCCCTCTCCCAGGATGGGAGGAAACTACAACTATTGACAAAAAGGTCACAATCTTCCTTAGGGTTTACATTCACATGAACATGCCTAACCCAGCAGCTACTAAGGAACAAACAAATCACCTATTAAACCATGCTAGGTCATACTTGTTCTCTTTCCTCAACATTAGATCAACTTAGTTGTGAGGGGTTCATCAAGCCTACCTTTAACTTAAGGGGTTTCCTTCTCCTCTACACATGAGGAGTACCATGCTCGAAACTAAAGAGATTCAAATCTCAGCATGAGCATCGGATACACTAATTCCCCCTCTTAGGCCTAGGAACCCTAGGTTCTCCTTTGGATATCCAACTGCATGCTCAATCTCTTAACCACGAATCAAGCATGCCCAAGATATGTCATGTACTTCCATGATCTTTCTACTCGAGCAACAGTTCGGAGTTGATTCCTCTTCCAGGACATCCAACTAGGTATCAGGCCTCACAACTAGTGACTTAAACATCCTCAGGGTCTAAAGCACTCTGTATCTAATCCAGTAGGTAATCACTTATACCATAGGTACTAGAAGCACCCACTATTACTCATGTCTCAGAATCTAAGCTTCCAACCTTCTTTCTTAGGTCCTGCTTTCTCTCTCTAGATCTAACTCCACATCTAGCCTCACTTCATGAAGTTGGATCAAGCTTACCAGCATATCCCTACCTGGGTGAAGCGTTTTCTCAACTCATGTTTGGCTCAAGATTATCCTTAGCTCTTTATGTTTATCTCATAAGCTATCCATCATGATCCCTTGTCTAGGGTTTCATCCAACTGTCAACACTATCGACGCACTCTGGATGCAGGCTATATCCTACTTGCAACAACCCAAAAGGTTTCTATAGGTTCTTCTCTAACCTTATCCATGAAGGAGCTATCCTTCGTTCAAACATGCACGACCCTTCCCAGGGTTGGGTTGCCAAAGGTGCTATGTCATCCAACCTCTCATGGCTCGTATGGCAATCCAAAGGAATATCTATCCAAACACCCAGTCAACCATGCCATCTAACTCATCATGTCATCTCTCTCTCTAACCTCCACTTAGGGTTAGGGTTAACATCATCCTCAAAGGATGTGCTAGGTCTCTACTTTTAATGGGGGTATCTACCTCCAAGACTAACTTTCTCTACTCATCCTCCTACCAAGGAGGTCTATCCTCAGGTCTCTTCTGAGGGCAATGACAACTCGTGTCATACGACCTAAGCATGTATCTATTCCTTTACGCTTACTCTATTAAGCTTATGTCCATGACATCTTATTTACATGCTTTTTATTAATTTGGTGGAGGATTCCTTAATCCTTATCAACCTTACTCATACCTCAAGAGGGTGAGGAGAAGAGAGAGGAAACCCTAATCCTTAAGGTCCTTAACAGAATTGGAGTTGAGAAGGGATGAACAAGATGAGAGAGTCCTAAAGGTATCTTATTTCGATTCATACCCTAAGACTTTGGCCAGGCAGTCACACAGACCCGGGAGTCCTTGTATTCCGACTAGCGGTGCAGAGGAAAATATTGCCAGCCCCTGGACGTGATCCTTTTCTAGACACCTCAATCTTTCAGATAATCCTCTAATAACTCCCTTGGGTTCTACAAAATTTGTAAAATTTAATAATTATTAAAGATTAATTGAGGAACCTATGCTCTGATACCAATTGTAACGACCCCGTCTCCCGGTAACCCCCACTTAAGGGAGACCAAGAGATCAGAGCCGTTATCTAATAACCCGGATCAAAGGTTCGACAAATAATCAATAATAATTATGAAATTCTACAACTAAACTGAAAACTGGTATAAAAAAAACTTTACTTACCTTTTAAAAGCTGGTATTTCTAAACTTCTATCCATGAAGGTAGTAATCTATCTAATCCTCCTGTGTACGTTATTTCTCATTTAGTTCCAAATATGCCACTTTGCTGTTTGTTCTTTTCATTGGTACCTAAAACGCCGACAAACAAAACATCAGTCAACAAGAAGCTGGTATGTGGGGGGAACAATAATTGTGCAACTATGTTAACAATGTAATCAACCAAATATCATTTAACATCCAAGATTACATTTTAAGCAATACTACTCAATCCTTGCCTATCCCCTATCTTTGTATCGTCCCTGCAGTGGACATGGATACTACCTCTCTCTAGGTAGATCCTTATTAAACCCCACATGATCCTACCTAACAGGTAGATCAATATCTAGGGTTGAGTCGCATGGCACTACCCATAGGTAGTCCAATCTCTAACTCAATGTGACTTGATGGACCTACCCCATTGGTAGCCATTTACTAAGTCATCCAATGACCTGATGGGCCTACCCCATTGGTAGCCATTTACTAGGTCAACCCATTAAGCTACAGAGGGGACTAGGATCTGAGCTAGTAGGCTCATCTCTTATGTGATAGTCATATTCACATTATAATTTGCATGAACTAAATTCATCCAACAATTTAATTCAAGTCATCGATAAAACCTCGAAAATCCTCGAGAATCTAATTCGGGATATTCATAGGCATAGCCACATACCTATCAATTTGATGTGAGACAGAAATAATCCAATCAACCAATAGGCAAGCAAGCATTCAATAAGATCCTGAAATTAATGCATGACATACAAGTGTTATAGTTTGTCCAAAACATTCTAAAGCTAGACTTGGATTCCACCTTCAGCTTTCTAGGCCACTTTAGGGTTTCATTAGGGTTTTAGCCTCCATAGTACCTTTATCACATTTACTTCCCTCTTATTTCACAAACCCTAATTTAAACATCATAGGCACAATTAAAGTCCATTATTTCTCTTTTATACCAAAACTACCGTCTTTATCTCTTTTAAGTTACTTCAAGATCATTAGACTCAATTACCACCTTTAGTTTCCTTCGAATTGACAACTCATACTTTATCAGGATTTAATTCATAATTGTATTCCATTTACTATTAGTTCCTCATTTATCCATTAGAAAACCCTAATCACCAACTTGAGGGTATTATATCATGAAAACCCAGTTCTATAGTTATATTTTCAGATTTAACCCATTAAAACCCATATTTTCTGAAATTAGGGTTTCTAAACATAATTATGTGCATAAACCCTAAAACAGGCATGAAACTACCTTTTTCAAAATTAACTCTTCCTTTTATTCTTAATAGGTTAGTATTTCTCAGAATTAGGTTTCCAAATCAAATTAACCCAAAAGAGTCATTAAATCTAAGTTCCATATCATCATTAGGGTTTTACCATAATTTAATACATCATAGGTGATAATTTGGTGTACTTTTGAAATTGCAAGAAAAATTAAGCATCAATTACATTTTTATTGTATTCTTCATGTTTTTATGAGCAAGATTCATATATAATTTATCTTCATTAGATCTACCAATCTATATATATGAATTTCGCAAGGTTAAATACCTGGACACCAATAGGAACGCGCCACATCAGCCCAATCAACCCTTTTTTTTCACGCAGGTTGGCCCAAACGACGTCAAAAGGTTGCTTATACCCTTCTTCACCTTTATTGGAGTCAGGGGTAGGTGGGTCTTTCCTCCTAACCTTCTTCTTCCTCGCGCGCATGGTTCGCGAGCCAGCATCTTGGCCGAGTCAACGAGGAGGTTGACTCCGGGCTTCAGGGTTCCTCCTCAGCCGAAAAGGGAACGTCTAGCTCCGCAACTCGCCGCCGAACTTGTTGGCATGTTCAATTCCCACCTAGGATGCGTGCACAGGGAAGCCGACTAGGGAGTTTCCTCCCACAGAAACCAGGAAGGAGAAGGAGAAGAGCAAGGATAGAGAGCGGGATCTGGAGTCTGGTTTTGAAGCCATTGGTTTGGATGAGTCTCATGACCATTACGTTCCTTCAAATTGACTGGATCGACTATATATATATAGCTTTTAGGTCAACAGGTATCCAGCTAGAAACTGGGACTTGGGCACATCTCCTAGACTCCTCCAAAGCGCGAGAAATTTGGGTATAACTGACTCGGAATCTCCTCCCGAATCCAACTAAGAGATTCCCAGGTTTGCACATGCATTGATTTGCAAGGAAAATCGAGGGAAATAACCCTCTGTTCTTGCGGTTCAGTCCTTCTCGGACTCAAGGAAGGTGATGCACAGCTTGCCTCAAATCTCAATCTGACGGCTGGCATTGTTCCTTCTATTTCCATTTAAAACAGAGAAATCGTGACATTTATTATAAACCCAACACTTTAGGGAATCTTGTAAAAGCTATAACTCCCAAACCAAGTATCCAATTAATCCCAAATTTGGAGGGAAAGTCCATAATGACTTAATCTATATCGCTACTAAAATTGGGATCATTATCTCAAAGAAAACTTTTCTTTTCTTTAAGTGCAAGATATCTCTTAATTATATATATATTTCACCTATTTTCTATTTCCTTTGCTTTTAAATTATTATTTTGAGTTCCTTGAACCTCAAGGAACCTTAATGGCTCGTAATACCCTCTTGGGAATATTTCCTTAGCCTCTTTCCTTATCTTTGATCCCTTTTCTTATTATCTTACTTTTTCTTTATTAAAATATCTCTTTTTGAGAATTTCTCTTTATCTCTCTTTTATTTCCTTATTTGGAGTTTATTTTAACATTATGAATCATTTGGATATGAAAATCCACCAAGATAACTCAATTATACATTTTTCCACATGTTTTCCACATTTTATCATTATTATCAATTTCTTTCTTAATAAAGAAATATCTAATTGATCTTCTCTTTTCTTATTGCTTTATCTTTACAATTTTGGACTACTTGGGACCCAAGGAACCCATGTGGCACGAAATCCCTCTTTGGATTTGCCTTCTAGAGGTTTCCACATTCTTCTTTTTCTCAAATATTCAATTATTCATTCACTAATTGAATTTTCTTATTATTTGGGCCCAATAGCCAATAAAGCCCACAACACAATTATCAAGGCTATTGTAAACGAATTCCATTTATATCATTTGTTGTTCAAATATCTTTAATATGAGACATTATATTTCTCACCAAATGAACCCAAAATATTGGGGTTGTAACACCTGCCTATCAATCTATTTTATTGTCTCAAATGATTAAAGTTTCCTACGAATGCCCTAACTTACACGCCAAACAACCAAATCTTATAAATACACCCCTTAAATATGAGAGATGGTATCCAATGCATTTAACTAAAAAGGAGATACTTGGAAGGTCGAAACAACTGGTGGTAAGTGTTGAGTGTGAAGAAGAATATTCAAGCATACTTGAGACGCTTCACCGACAAAAATAGGAGGAATTAAAAAATTCAATCACTTGCTACCATGGAGTCTCTTCTTTTATATTTTAGAAATCATAATTCTATGATTGATATCAAGAAATTATGCATTTTATGCATTAGTATCATGTGATGGAGTGGACTTTTAGAATCCTAAAATGTCCAATGACTTAAGTGAAAGCATAAGTATGAGTTAGATTGAGGGTTCCAAGCCCTTGACAAAATAGGTTTGTTGATTGATGTTAATATCATCCTTAACTTTATGCCTTTTTGAGGAATTTAATTGAATGGTCCAGTAGTTGAGTTTTGTCACCAAATTTGAATAGAAGGTAGCTCGAGAGGTAAGGAAGTTATGGTTAAAATTTGGTGGCAATTGGATGTTCCTAGAAGAAATTATTTAGGTGTGAATATTATGAAATCATGTGCATTATTGGTGTTCTATTAGCCTAAGTTTTGATTAAAGATGGTGTCACGCGGCCCGTTTTATTGTGGGTGGGCTGCGTGGAGGCTTTATACCCTTAGATCTCAGATCCAGTGGTCGTGGGTGTTGAGAAGGAAGTTCCGCGGATCCTACTTTGCACGGATCCCTTCCTAGCCGTTGGATGCGCCTTGGATGGCCAGATCCTCAGATCATGGAGCAGTCCACGATGCCCGATTTCAAGCACCCCCACGTCATAGTCGTGGCCTGAGGAGGGGAACCGAGTGGGTATCCGTTCTTGACTGGAGTAGAAGAGCGAGGAGACCTCTTAAAAGAGTTGTGAGACCGCTCCAGTAGAGAGAACGAGCTTCCCTTCCTCGCAGCTTCTCCACTGCAAAATGCAAGTGGTGACTGGAAGTGCTAGATAGAGCTGAGGACTCTTTTAGGAGGACCGCGGTGAGAGGAAACCACCCTCTGTAGTTAGACGAAACCAGAGATCCACCAAGCTCGCCCCCAGCATTGACCTCCATGGACTGACAAAGCCAGGTTAGCCACAGGAGAAGGCGGAGCTCGGAGGCATAGGGAGAGGGCTTCTCATCGGGATTGGAGGGGCTCAAGGAGTATACAGAGGTCATGTGAATCCTTTAGAAGGTTCAAACCATTATGAGGAGGAGCAGAGGCAAAACGCCTCTTTGCTCAGCCGCAACCAAAGCTAGGCGGCGGTTTCTTTGCGGAGGAGGAGATCCACAGCCGAAGTTGAGGAGTCGAGTAGCCGCAGAGATAGGTAGATCACTAACGAATCTGATGATGGCATTAGAAGAGTGCAGAGATGATCTAAGGTCTGTTGAATCCTCACCGGAGTCCAGCTGAGGCGGCTGCATCACAGAAACAGAGTCCCGCTGTGTACTCAACGCGAGCGCGTGAGAAAGAAGGAGAGGACGGTCCAGAACCAAACCCAGCCCAGAACCGGCCGAACCAGCAGACCAAAGCTGGCTCACAGTGAACCAACAAAGACCGACCGAACCCAAGAAAAGGGCTGGAGTTGCGCGCCCAAGGACACGTGGCAATGTGCCATTGGCCAAAAGGTAAGAAAATGCTCAGAAATTCTCAGATCTTCAATAATTCGTAGAAATTAACTCGATGCTTAGAAAAATACAAATAAGGTACCAAACTGTTCAGAAAAATGCGTAGAACAACCTGGAACTATAATATCAGGCTTTTGATGCTTAAATCTCAGTGATATCATGAAATATGTGTACTGCTTGTTTAGTGGATAATAAATAGCTAATGATGACATAAAATTATGGAAAAATGTCAGTAACTCCATAATAATGTTTATAATGCACCTGATGTCTGTAATCATGATGTTGATACATAAAAGCTTGTAATTTACTCCATATGTCTAATTAGGGCTAATAACCCTAAAGAAAATGTAGAAAATACATTAATGATCAATAAATGATGAAATTTACAGAGTAAGCTCATATCCATATTTGGAACCTAAGATTTAATGATGAGATCACGATGATGCATATAATTCATGTTATATGAAGTTGACCTTTAATACATGGTTTAAAACCCTAATCTAGGTTAATGATGTAACCTAGGGTTAATTAATGTGTACAAATATCTATGGAAGATAATGTTCGAATAATGAATCATAATCTGGAATATGACATCAGTGAGACAATCATAAGACTAGAATACAAGTAATAATGCACATATCCTAATAAACTAAGTGAAACCCTAATGAATGTAATTAGGGTAAAGATGAGATGCAAGATGATGAGAACCTGATGATAGTTATGGCCTTGTCTTGATCAGGGTTGACCAAGGATGTAGTTGACTCTTGGATACATGTGATTAGGTTTCCTTTTGGAAGGTACGCCATTACCTCTTGCTTGGATTATTATACAATATGCTTGTGTTATATGAGTAGTAAAATACTTGGCATATGGTATTGATTGAAATGATTGTTCTGGTATGATATGTTGCATGATTTTCCATACTTATTGCTATGAACACATCAAACATAATATATCTGTTCCATTATATGAAAGCACTAACTCTTTGGTAGTGTGCTTGGAAGTGACCTAACTCTTTGGTAGTGGTCACATTGTACATATGACCTAACTCTTTGGTAGTGGTCTGACCTAACTCTTTGGTAGTGGTCACCTTGTACAAATGATCTAACTTGTTGGTAGTGATCATAAAGACCTTGGTATATAATGGAAAATAAGCTTAAAATATGTGTTCTCTTTTGTTAATGAATATCCTCGTGCAAGTATATGCTTTTCTTATATTCTTCTGTTACTGCCAAGTATATTAGTTTTATCTTATTGCCAAGATATGATGAGAGGTATATAAAAAGACACGTAGGCGTACTCAGTACAATATTCATGAAATATTGTGCTGACGTGTACCGCATGTAATCTTTTGTTTAGGTTGTGGTTATGCTCCTGAAGATCCAGAATGTTGAGAGTTGTGTAGCGAGCTGATGTACAGGTGGACCTGTTGTCTTAAGATCCTGTTGTTTAGTTGTAGTACATGTATATGTATAGTTTTCTGCTCAATATGTAATATCAAATGATGTAACAATTCATGTTGTAATTATATGTTGAATGGTGAACATGTGTGTATGGTTTTATTATTGTTCATGTACATGTGCTACTGATTGTTTCCTTATGACTTCCTCTGATTTTCTTCTTCTTAGCCTAGTGTGGGATGTTTAAATTGGGATTCTCGCTGAGGTGAGGGTTTCAATTTGGACGTCACACATCAGATTAAGTCTTAGAATATCCTGGGACGTCACATATCATGTCTAATTATGAGTAGATATTCTAGTGAGGCAAGCAAAGTAGCCCCACTGGACAAATTTTCTATTTTGCATAATCTTCCATGTATGCATTTGGTCATTAAATATATTTCATTCCTTATGTTTAATAATACATTGGATGTTTGGCCATCACATCTTCTATTTCAATAACCTTAACAACAACTTTACAGGGTAATGATGGGTTAGACCAAGGAAAAAATTATCAATCTCTTAAAATGAAATTATAAAAGAGAAATTGTAGGTAGCATTACATGCTTAATGTTTTATTAGGATTTCAAGTATCATGAGAGAATGTCTTTCTTTTTTGGTGAAAATGAGAGATCATCTTTTTCTGCAATAAATAGTTGAAAGGGTAACTAGAAACTACACAGACAATTACCAATATATCAATAATCAAGGCTTATGGAGAGTTATCTACTAGAAATTTTCATATTCCATGATGATGAAACCCTATATCTAACTCTTTATCTGGTTATTTTGAACTCAAATTTTAAATTCTTTATTTATATCAGTTAATCACATGATTTTAATAATGTATCCCATTTTTTATGGGAATAGGTTAATATAATTGCCAAAAGCAGTTGTTGCCCTATCTCTACAAAATGTGGCAGGTAAAAGGACCAACAAGAAGTAAATATATAGGGTGTTACCTACAAAAACCCTAGTACAAGTTTTAGCTTGTGAAGTAATACCCATGTACAAGCTCTTTCTTTCTCTCAAAACACTGTTATTGACATTTTAATCTTCTTGAATAGGTCCCAGTAGGCGGTTTACCATGGATTATAACATTCATTTTGGTCCAAACATCAAAAAACACATTCGTAAAGTGAATACCCCCAAAATTCAGTCTTGTTCTGTGGTTACCAAGACTGTTCAACATTCATTCCCACACTTCTTTTCGGTTGTTAGCTGAGTAAGGGCCCCAATTGATTTTCACCTAGACCAAGGACCATATCTGCCTGACATGCCTACATTCAAAAAACAGATGGTTGTGGTTTTGATTACCATTATGACACATCACACACCTTAGACAGTAGGAATACCCCAGTTGTTCAGCCTATCATTTGCTAGTAGTCTCCCAAGGATGGCTTTATAAGCCATGGTACTCCACTTGGGTATGTGGTAGATCCCTACTGCACCTTTGACTAGGGAACATAGTTTCCTACATTAATGTTGATCCATAATTTCAAGTTCTAATTCACCATCCTAGCAAGACCGTGCTCATCCACATCATACATGTGATTTAAAAGCTCCCATTTCTTACAAGTCCCCTTCCACACTCTCTAGGACAAAGACCCAAGGGTAAGAAGAATAGGTCCATACATCAATTTTATCCATGTAGTCCAAATACCATGTGTTTTTGTAACAAACCTATCCATCCTCTTTGCTTGACTAGCATCAAGGATCTTCAAAATGTTAGTGATATTGAGATCATCTTCTACATAGGTCTTAGCAATGGTGTCCCAAGAAACACCTTGACTCCTACCACCTCAAATGAAATTAGCTATCAATTTCTTCATGTCATTAGTTACTAATATCAACACCACATACCAAAATTGTATTATACTTTGTAATACTGATCAAACCAGGAACAATCATCACACCATCAAAATGAAAAGGCCAGACCATCTCTCAATCCTTTCCCTCATCTCATCCAGTCACAACTGGTATCTATGGATGAAAATCTTTCCCTTCTCGCTGTCCCCTGTGAAGAGGAGGTTGTGAAGGCCCTACTAAAGATGGACTCCTCAGCAGCTCCAGGTCCGGATGGGTTCACTGGGATGTTCTTCCGGGCTGCTTGGTCAATGATTGGTGCGGATTTTATGAAGATGACAGAGGCTTTCTTTAGAGGACAACCTTGCTTTAGGGGCCTTTTCTGCTGCCGAATTCTGCTTATTCCGAAGGTAGATTCCCAAAGAGACTACCAGAGGACTTTAGGCCAATCTCTATTGAAAACGTTGCCCTCCGTATTCTTGCATGTATTCTCAGTGATAGGATGGCTCCCATGATGCCGAGATTGATTTCCAAGGTACAAGGTGCTTTTGTTAAAGGATCCGACATCACTCATCATGTCAGGCTTGCGAAGGAGCTGATGCACGACATCAATAGAGGCCAAGGGACACCCAATGTGATTCTGAAGTATGATATTTCGAAAGCTTACGATAGGACTGACTGGAATGTTCTGTGGAGAGTGATGCAACAATTTGGGTTTAGTACGGATATGGTGAAGCTGTGCTTAAGTTTCTTTTCTAATACATGGGCTACCGTCACGGTTGGGGACAAAACTGCATGATTTTTTCCGATGAGTAGAGGACTCAAGAAAGGTTGTGCGCTATCCCCCTTCTTGTTCATTCTTTTCGAGGAGATTCTATGTAGAAAATTTCTGAAGATAGAAGAGGAGGGACACATTTCGAGATTCAAGATCAGGGAGGAGGCGATTCCGCCAAGCATTCTATTATATGCGGATGACATTGCTTTATTCTTCAATGCTGATCAGAGATCGATGGAGAAGGTTAGGGATACTTTTGAGGCATATGAAAGGGCCACGGGGCAAAGAATCAATAAAGATAAATCCATATGTGTAGTAGGGGGGAAAGATTTGGAGATGATAAATAGTGTGGCAGTTTGTATGGATATGGGGGCAGTGAAGGAATCTATCACTTACTTGGGTATCCCTATAACAAAAGGAAGGATGAGACTCAACGACTTCGAGTTCTTGATGAAGAAGATTGTTAATAAATTCACAACTTGGAGATCCAAACTCCTATCCTTTGCGGGAAGAAGACTACTAATCGCTCACGTGCTATCATCCATTCCTGTATATACGGAGGATGCGATTGGCGTTCCAGTGGGGATTGTAGACCGCATTGAGAGGAAGCTTTCTGATTTCTTGTGGGTGGGTAGGGATGAACAACACAGAAAAGCTTGGCTCAGTTGGCACAGAGTTGCAAGACCTCCATCTCAAGGTGGGCTGGGGTTTCCATTGCTCTGTCTGATAAATGATGCTTTCGTTGGGAAGGCTTGTTGGGAGGTGTTGACGGCAAATTCAATATGGGCCAGTTTCTGCAGGTGGAAGTATGCCAATGTGGTAGCAGGTCGCGATAATGTCTTTCCCGGTTCCTTGAAGTTGGGACTTTCTCCTTCTTCGTACTGGAAACGTATATGGGATATGATGCCGCGGGTGTTCCCTATGTGTAGATGGGTGGTAGGGAGAGGTGAAATTCCTTTCTGGGACTCGAGGTGGTGTGAGCAGTGTTTGACAAATCATGCTAGATTCACTAGTGATAGAAGACACCCTTTTCTTATTAAAGACTTCTGGATTGAAGGCCAGGGATGGGATTGGGATTTTACTGAGGACGATAGTTGACGATGATGGGTTAGATATCATCTGTGAATCTAACGCATGGATCGCTGATGTGGAAGATAGAATGATATGGAGTCTGGGGTTGAGAGGTGTATTCTCTATGAGATCATTCAAAAAGCTACTGATGGTAGACGGAAGGGAAGGTCCTACTGGGTTAGAGTGGATTTGGAAGAGTAGCTTCCCTAAGGCAGTGACTTTCATTTGGAAGTCTGTTAGAGGGGCCACGTCAACGGATGATACTGCATTCCCTTTGCATCTCGATGCAACTGCTGTGAGGAGCCGCACGAGGAGAGCATTGGACACCTGATTTTCCATGGACAAATGGCGGGTTTCTTTTTGGGTAAGTTTGCCGAGCTGACAGATATGCATCCACCTAATGACGTCAGAACCCTAATAGATACCTGTGTTTTGGGGAAGAGGAAGAAACTAAAAGAGTGGCTGGATGGAAACCTGGCGGTTCTGATCCCGTATAGCATATGGCGGTTGAGATGCCAAGCTAGATTTGAGGAGAAACATAGACCTTTCTCTCATGAATGGAGTTGGGTTATTGCGGCGCTGAACGTTCAACTGAAGAGGAGATCTTTTGTGTTAGATACAGATAACAACATTTATGCACGGTTGAGGGAGGCGAGCTTGATTAAGTCGCGAGTCTTGATGAGACAGATAGAGATGGTGAGATGGCATACTCCAGACTTGCATAATCTTAAGCTCAACCTCACGATCGGGAAAGATAGAGATAACCAAGGAGTGTCTCGTAGGTGGGCGGCGGGAGTTATAAGAAATCACAGAGCTAATATCTGCCTTGTATTCAGAGCTTGGCTCAGGAGTACAGATTACATACTTGCATATATGCAAGCGTGTGCTATCGGGTTGAAGATAGCGAGAGACCATGCATTGGCCATTTCGTGTATTGAGATTGAAGAGGCGTACGTGCATGACATCTTATGGAACAACGGGATGTAACCATGGAAGACGTCACTGTTTGTTAGGGAGCTATGAGAGGATCTTGATTCTGCTATGATATATGGGTCCTTAGTTCACAAGGTCATCAACTCGATACCTCGTGAACTTGGGAAATGGGGTAGCAGGTTGAATAAGCCATTCATTGCTTCAGATACACTGAATATACCATGTAGAGTAAGAGGTATGGCGGCTTTAGAGAAACATAGAGTCCCTTACATTGTTTTGCAGAGTGCTGTTGGTTAGGCTGTTATGATGTTTCTGGTTTTTATTGCTTTTTACCTGCACTGTTATAAGCAGGAGCTGTAATTTCTGGATGATTGTGCCCACAAGAGGGGTGTGGGATGAATAAAAGCGACCCCTGGCTTAACCAAAAAAAAAATCATCCAGTCACAACTTGTAATTTTTAAAGAAACCCCTACCACCCGACGGTTGCCAAGATACTTATTGGACCCAATTTTGAATTTCCTCAATAATCACATAATCTTTAATATGTCTTTCTAAGTCATTGTGGGATCGACCCTAAAATTCTACATTGACCCAAGCTAAATTCAAATATAGAGGAAGTTGTATTTTATCACCCTTGGCTCACCTCTAAGGTCAAGTTTATCTTTCTTATATTTATCCATTGGGGAGCTTTTTATTATGTCATTCTAGATTGATATATAGGGGAATTTTTTTCCCCCAATTCATTCTAGTAGCAGTGTCTCTTCTCAATCTTGACTCGAATCCAGTGAAGTTTTCTCTTTTCACCACATATCCAATTCTAGGGTATGATTATTTTCACTCTGGAATTTTCTCCCGAGGTATATTGTTATCATTAGTTCTAATATTGTTTGGCACCTAACTAAGAATAAAATTGATTTTGTTAAACATGCATATTCTCAAATTTTCTTATAGGTTCTACTATATTAAATAAATTGCTAAAAGTTTGTAATTTCATATGTCTTTCACCTTGTTTTATTTTTTTGGTGTTTTAGAAACTATGTCTTATAAGATTTCCCTTTATTAGGAATAAAGTGGATACTTGCAAGGTTTCTATTATACACCTAAGTATCTAATTCAAGAGTTGGGGTAGTTTTCCTCAAGAACATTTATAACTCAAGGGAGTTCACTACTTTTCTGCATCATATACTCGGCTTCCTGGACAAAAAGAACCTCTAGTGAAGTAATTGACTAGAATTGAGTTTTAGACTTATCTCAAGTATTTTCACATTTTTTTTTATTAATCTAGAGATTTTAGTTAATCTCTTCCACTTCAAGAATGCAATCAATTATAACATGGTTACATATCTACTCAAGATGTTGTCATTATTAATGTCACTCAGTTCATATTGATAGAAAAGTGTTCACACCCTATTTTGTCACCCACCTCATATCATGATTGTATATAATCTATTCATATCATAATTGTTTCTACAATCTTTTATAATTTATTTAGACTCCTTTACCCACCCGAAACACACAAAAATCACTATATTCTTTGTTAATAGAATTTTTCCTTATTTCATCCAAAAACATGGGAAGCCATCCTTATTTAGGTAAAGAAGTTTGAAGAGTCCATCCTAAGTCACTTCAACATCAAACAATCAGACATGGTTTCATTAGCCTTTGTGTGCATGCTTTACATGTGCAAAGAACATCACACATATTTCTTATTAATCTGATATAGGATTTTTACTTCTTATTTTAGGTGAAGAACAATTGATCTTTGCACATAACCATAAATACCATGAGACTATGAATTACCCATATTAATACCATCCATAGCGCTCCTTCCAAAAATCGTAGATGGTAACTTCAGTAAAAAAATTATAATAATAAAGAAAAGTAAATATTTCTACATTGTTCTACCCTATGGGATTGTGAAACATTAAATGTATAAAAATAGAGTAAAAATACGATAAGGAAACTACCCATTCTCCATCAATTAGGTGCTCAAGTAGTCTTTCATAAATTTCATTGGAACTAATCAAGTTTGATTATCCATATAGCATTGTGAGAGAGGACATCCAATCTATATTTTGTTTATTTCTCACCCTATCTCCCAATAATGTTTATCATTAATTTAATGCATGTAATGTAGGATAGTACATTAGTCAAATGTCATTTTTGTACTAAAACAAACTCCATGAAAGAAATGTGTTGGTAAAGGTTAGGAATTTTATGTCGCTTTCTTAAATTTATTTGATTGTAAACTTTTTATCATTGACAAGACTTGGAAAATAAGTCAAAGGTAAATAAGACACCTTACATGCCTTTAGATCACCATTGCCAAAATAATTTCATATTTAATACTAGTAAACATCATAAATGTGATGCATTTAGTCTTTTTTAGCTTCTCATATAATGATTATTGTTTCACACCACTACATAAATTACATTCTGAAGCATTTTGTTTAGATTTGTTTATATATAGGTATGAATATATTCCCTACTATGAAATTGGTATTATTCTGCCCCTATTTCCAAAGTCATTGCAATTGTAAGGATCCTTCAAAATATGATTAATTTTTCCTTTTGGTTAGATCTTAGTTTCCAAAGAAGAATTGCCATTGCAATGGGTGACAAAAATAAAAACATTAGGGGTATGAGTTCTGAAGTAGTAGAAGGAGGAACAATGGTATGGAAACCTCTTCTTCTAGGGGTCTGAGATGTGAGGTGGCAGAAGGAGGCGTGATGACATGGCAGCCTCTTCCTTCAGGACTTCTCCATTCTCTAGCTTGGGAGATGGAAGGTTTTCTTAGCCTTTATCTTTAATCATTGTTCTTTTATTCTCTATATCTTATCTTCTCCCTCGATGGATGGTTTTTCATCATATATGTTTGTCTCTCCCTCCTTTATTCCTGAAATCCTATCTCTCTTTACTCGACAATTCATGAGGAACAACCAATCAACATCCTTCTTACCAAAATTTTCTCTCTCCTAACTCTTTGTCCTGTCTTATTTGTCATTTCGTTGTGCGGAGGGGTGGAATATTTTTTTTTTTGCAATCTCATGCAACATCACTCTTTCCATTATGTGTTCATGATGGATAAACATGCAAGGTGCTCTCGAAAGATGCATGTTCAACACAAGCACTGGTTGGGTGTGTCAAACCCAACATACTCTCTTGAAGGAGGACCCCCTAGATTGAAAGGTTCATCTAATATATGAAATTATCAACACCTCCTATTAACACTTTTGTCTTCTACTTATCCTCTTACCATTTCCCAAAATGAGCTACATCCGCTTAACACCCTCTTCTGAGCCTTTTATGGATTTCATTTTGGGGTCTCGAAGATTCTTTTCCTAAAGGTTAAACCTTATCTATTATCTTGAATCACTTTCTCAGTCACATGTCAAAGGTTCCTTCCAAATGTAGATATTGGTTGGATGAAGGTACATTTCTATGAAAAAAGTAGCCCAAGTTTTTATGGGACAAACACCATTATCACATATCCTTCGTCAGGGATGGGATTATCTTCTAGATAAAATTGGACTCTTGATGGGGTGATCTATTGATCTCCATCTGTCTGGTTGGAATGAGATTATATCAGGTTGGCAACCACATTCCACCTTCACCTAACCTGATATGTGACGATACTACCCATGTTCCTCCATTATATTATTTTAAGAGAGAGAAAGTGATGTAGACTATGGGTGAGGGTATTAGGCTTTCATTAGCCCTTCTCTAATCCAATAAAGGGATGCCCTCAAACGCAACATATAGCTGGTCTCAAAACTCTCGCTATCAACTCCATCTTTCTCGGTATTTGCCTCGCTAGTAATTTCATCTCTTATTCTAAACTTTCCTAAGCTAAACATTTATCATGGTGTTTTTAATCCTTCATCTTCTTTGAGCGCTATGATAAACACTTAGTTGACGTTATATTGTTAGTGTTCTTCTTCTCGTGAAGACATAATACTATATTTTTCCCTTTAATGTCACAGTTGATAGTGACACCTTCACAAAATAAACCGACTTAGTATATTACAACGTCTATTTTTATTTATATACAAACACTATAGATGGTCGGGGAAAACCCGGGAACCACTTTACATACATCATCAATTTTTGTACCACATAAGTTTACAAAATAATATTTCAAACTTGAATTTTGTGTTACAAACTATAACATTGATTTTTCTAAAAATTGATTCTACTTGTTTCGTGCATAGTAAATGGCACAACTTTAGGTTCCCTCCAAATCTAAAATAGCATTAGTTTTTATATAAAAAGCAACTCTAAAAGTCTGATCATTTTTATATCATATAGTGACATGTATTATGTAAAATTGAAATTGTTGTTTTAATCTATAGGGTGTGTTTTCAGTAAAAAAATGAGGTTGTATTAAAAACTCAGACATCGCTAATTTCTATTTGTTGGTCATATGTCCTAAGAGCCATCATGCGATGATTGTAAAGGGAATATTTTGTACTTACTTTGATTACTAATAAATGAGAATTCAACTTATTATGTTTGTTATAGTATTCTAATAATTAATAAATTTAATAATGTCTTAAGAATGTTTTAACTCAATGACATAGGGTTTGAGTAGGACCTGAACAGGAGATCATTTGGATGACATGAGTTCTTATTGTGATTGTGTCCCTAGTCAGTTACCCTTATAGATAGTATAGGACAAAAATATTAAACAAGACTAGCATGTATAGTGACTGACGACTATGTCTCTTTAGTCAGGACATTTGACATCAATTGAGATACATAAATACTTGTTAGAGAATCAGTTGTAATGGACAAACCCACCTTGAGATTGACACATTTATATTGCACGATAAAATAGATAATGGGGGAAGAAAGTTTCATGAGTGTAGTTAAGTGGAACTTAGTCATATGTTGTTATAAAAAACCGATGACTAATACTTTAGTCATCGGTTGTCGGATCAAATCGATGCCATAGCTCAATCTAGGTTGTTGATTGACCACAAAAACACTGACACCGCACATACATATCCCTAAAAAAAGTGCCAACCCTTCTAAAACTTTAGTCGTCCGTTGTCTAGGAAAAACCAGTGTAAATCTCAATCTATGTCATTGGTTACCCATAAAAAAACTGACCCCAGATGTACTTCCCCCTGATAAAAAACTCCAACCTAGCTAAGACTTTAGTCATCCGTTTCTATCAATAAACTGATGACATATTTACTTTTATTCATAATCATCCTCCTATAAAATGACGACACATGTACTTATCCATGTTAAAAAAATCTAACCTCGTTAAGACATGTATCATTAGTTTCTTCAAAAGAATCAATGACATAATCATATTTGGGGTGGGGGATATTTTCCACAGGTAACATTGTGGGAATCCTATTTTTCCAATTCTTTTGCAAAAAAAATGACACCATAGGTTTTTTGTAAGTAAAAATTTATGCGGTGGGCATGCACTATGACGTCGATTTTTTTGGAGTGAAACTATCTATAGAGCCTTGTTGGTGGCAAAAAAAAATTGGCAGAAGGGATTTATCATCGATTTTTTTGGAACCAAAGCAATAGTCTTATACCAAAATTTTCCTCTAAATATTGAATTTTGCAGGCTATTTGAGATGTCGATTCTTCTTAAAGAAACTAGCGTTATAATAAAAGCAGTTTCGGTATTTATCCTTAATTGGCAAGACTTCACAAGTAGTGAAATTTGTGGTATACCGACCTATGCTTTAGGTTGGTAGTGTCAATTTTCTAAAAAAATAGCGTTAAGGAGAGTGACACCAATGGTTAAAAATGTACTAGTACTTGTTTTTTTTTAACATCACTATTGATGTAATAAGGAACCTACCAAGTCACATGCATATGATTACATAAGGGAATTGAAGTTCATAATAAAATATATGATTAGAATGATTCTAAATGACAAATTGGCTGATTAACTCTCTGACCAGGTGATTATCATGTCTGATTAGTCTTTGAGATTATTATCTCAATAGATCAATTGATTGTCAACTGGTCAATTGAGATTTTCACTAGAAACAAGTGATCGACCGATTAGACCACTTGATTAGGTGATAACAATGTTACAAGGAAAGTTTGAAATTGGATGTAAAGTCAGATCCAGATCTTGACTATTCTGATTGACCAATCAACTAACATGATTGGATGACCATAGGATGTGATAGGGTGATAATGAAATGCGATCAATCGACCAGAAATCCAGTCTCACTGTTCAACATTGAACTACTATTAATATTTCTATGAGGAAAGAGATTGAAATTATATTTTTCTAAGCCCATGTCTTTTATAAAGGGGGAATGTCCCAAAAGGCAAGACACAACTCTTTAGACAACTTGAGAGACAAGTTGGTCGTCAAACTTCTCTCTCTTAGAGTGGAAGTCACCCCACAAGGATTGTTTCTCAAATTAGGAGAAAAAAGGGAGTTCTTGGATGCCTAGAATGTCATAAACTCTACTTCATCTTTGACTTGATGGACAAGGTGGTGTATCATATTCTCCCTAATATATGTGGAAGAAGAAGATCTTGAGTCATTCATGCACAAGCTTGAAGAACATGTGCAACAAAATGACAACAAGTTGTTGCTTGGTTCCCAATCCAAATCCGATTCTTCTTATATATCCAGACTTCTTGGTGGTCATTCTAGATCTAGATTTTTATGATTGAGTTCTTCACCGATATAAGATGTGTATACTTATTGGACAAGTAGTGTGTGAAAAGGTAGCACATCTATGCCCTCTTATGTATTTTATTCACCATTGTTTTATAGATATGACGGATCCAAGGAATTGGATAGAAAGGGATGAATTTTTTGTTATTATGTTCTTCCCCCTTTCCTAAAACTCTACAATGGCATCACAGCTAGGTTGTATGCTTCTATCACCGGTTTGGATCTTGAACCACAAATGATTTTTTGGATGAATAAATGTACAAACTTGTATCTATGAAAATCACCTAACATCACATATGATATGTATATATATTACATATATCCATCTAACGCCATGAAAATTGTTTTTATTGTGGATGTGTATATGAAAATTAGATCATTGTGATGTGATCTAAAACATTAGTATCATTGTTTTGATTTTGATCAAACATCATGTAACATGTAAACTGCTTGCTTGTCATGCTTCTCTCTATTCATTGTCCATGTAAATTTTAAAATGAAATTAGAGTAGGATGATGTGAAGATATCATTGGTGGACAATGGTGGGGAGGAGGAGACAATCTGTGACAAGGTGGTTTCTGGCTTAATTCTGAGGACGGAATTTCTTTTAAGGTGTGTAGGATGTGATGGAGTGGACTTTTAGAATCCTAAATGTCCAATGACATAAGTGAAGTCACACATGTTGAGTTGTTTTGAGAATTCCAAATGTTTTAATAATTTGGAGGGTTGTTGAGGTTTATACAATGTCTTGGATCCATAATTTTATGCCTTCTTGAGGAATTTAATTGAATGATCCAATAGCTGAGTTTTATCACCAAATTTGATTAGGATGTACCTTGAGAGGTAGGGAAGCTATGGTTAAAATTTGGTGGCAATCAGAGCATCCTAGAAAGAGTTATCTAGGTTTGAATTTTGTGAAATGATATGCTTTATCAAAGATTAATAGACCTAAGTTTGCTAGCTTGAGCCTAAGTCAGGCCGTGTCACACCCCTTGGCTTTGGGCTGGGTCCACGTGGCCTACTTGCAGCCCTAGATTACCGATACAGTGACTGTAACCCTTGAGAAAGGGATGCCACAGATTCACTTGGTGATGAGGCTGATCTGAACCCTTGGATTAGGATCTGAGGGATGTCGGCTTGTCTCCTACCTTGCAGTTAGAGCAAGGTAGCAGGACAGCTGAATCCGCGCCCACCCTGGATGCCACTCCTTGAGATTATGGGGTGATGGGGAGAAGTGATCGGGGAGTTGGATTCGCCTCCCCTTTACGAACTGATTGACACCTTGAGTGGGCCAAATGACCAAGTGATCAAGGAGAACGACCCACCCTTTTCCACTATCTCTCCACTTCAAGGAGAAGGTGGTGTCCGAGAGTGCAGAATAGAGGTATGGGGCTCGCGGAGGAGAACCGAGAAGGGGAAAAGAAAGGACGAGTGTAGGGGAGTCCAACCCCACCTTTTTAGTGGACCCGCAGGGTGGCGATGGTAGTAGACCAACTCCAGTTGGCCGGAGAGGAGCTCAGGGCTAGGGGACAAGTACGGAGTGCTTCTCACCATGATCGTTGGCTGCGACCAAGTTCGTGGAGGACTAGGGAAGCTTTCTGGAGATTCAGATCGATGCGAGGATGAGCAGAGGCAAGATGCCTCTTCTGCTCCGCCGCGCCAGTAGCTATTGCCGGTGAGCTTGCCCATATCGTGAGCAGAAGCTGAAGGCAATCAGTTTCAAGGACGGCGGTGTGGAGGAGGAATCACCGGATCTGATGGCAGTCTTGGAGTTTGATGGAGGCCACGATGCTACTGTTATCACCTCGCCGGAGCATCTCCCATACGGCGGCGCCCTGTAGATCAGAGTCCCGCTTGGGACTGATCGCGTGGACCAGGGAAAGAAAGAAGGCTGAACCGGGTTCAGAACCGTAGGCCGACCCCAAGCCTAGAAGACCTGAGCCGTAAACCACCCAGCTCACAGCATGCCAAGCAAAGGAGCCGCAACCCTTTAGTTGCCACGTGGCAGTGTGCCACTGGCCACAAAAGGTAAATATCTCAGTTAATTGTTAGATCTTGCATAATTCATAAAAATTAGTACGAATGTCAGAAAAATACAAACAAGATGCTGAAATTCTCAGAAAAATGAGTAGAACATATTAGAAGCATAGTATCAAGTTTTTGGTGCACAAATCTCTATGATATCATATACGATATTTAATGCTTGTTTAGTGGATAATAAATACCAAACGATGGCTTAAAACTATGAGAAAATACCAGTAAATCATAAATCATGTTTATAATGCATATGATGTCATATATGGTCATGTTGATGCATGAAAGCATATAGTATGATTAATATGGCTAATTAGGGATAATAACCCTAAATAAAATGTAATAAATACATTGATGATCAATAAATGATGAAATTTACATAACAATCTTATATCAGTAACTAGAAGCTAATATGGAACTTTGATATCAGTTTGATGCACAAAATTCATGTTATATGAAGAGCACCCTTAATACATGAGATGTAACTCTAATATGGTTAATGAAAGTGACATAATGTTATGTTCACATAATAATGTGACACGTGAGCATATCCAGTTAATGAATCATAATCTGGAATATGACATCAGTATGATAATTCTAAGACAAGAATGCAAGTAATGATGAGAATATCCTAATGAGTTAAGAAAACCCTAAAATGGATACAATTAGGGTTAAGATGAGATGTAAGATGATGAGAACCTAATGATAGTTTATGATCTTGCCTTAATCAGGGATGAACAAGGTTAGAGTTGACCTGAGGAATATGTGATATATGATGATTAGAATGATCTGTCTCTTTTGGAAGGTACGCCATTACCTCTTACTTGGCTTATTATACAATATGCTTGTGTTATATGTGTACTAGAATACTTGGCATATGATATTGGATGAGTGGTTGTTCTTGTACGATATCTTGCTTGATTTTCCATACTTATGGCTATGAACACATGAAACATAAGATATCAGATCCATCATATGATAGCACTAAACTCTTTGGGAGTATAGTGCATTGAAGTGATCTCAAACTCTTTGGTAGTAGATCACATGTGTTAGAACTCAAACTCTTTGGTAGTAGATCACACGTTAAATGATCTCAAACTCTTTGGTAGTAGATCATAAGGCCTAAAAACATAAAAGCCCTTGGGGGCAGATGTACGAGATATATGATGGAAATGTGCTTAAAATATATGTGTTCTCTTTCTTGTTAATGGATATATTTTTGCCAGTATACACTTTTCCTTATATTTGTTAATGTTGCCAAGTATTAGTTTTATCTTATTCCCAAGATATGATGAGAGGTAAATAAAAGAAACGTAGGCGTACTCAGTACAATATTCTTGAATATTGTGCTGACGTGTACCACATGTAATCTTTTTGTTTAGGTTGTGGTTATGATCATAAAGATCCAGGATAGTGAGAGCTGTATGGCGAGCTGATGTACAGGTGGACCTGTTGTCTTAAGATCCTATAGTTTAGTGGTAGTACATGTATATGTATAAGTTTGCTGTTCAATATGTAATATAAAATGTTGTAATAATTCATGTTGTAATTATATGTTGAATGGTGAACATGTGTGTATGGTTTTATTATTGTTCATGTACATGTGCTACTGGTTGTTTCCTTCTGACTCCCTTGATTTTCTTCTTCTTAGCCTTGTGTGGGATGTTTAAATGGGGATTCTCGCTGAGGTGAGGGTTTCAATTTGGATGTCACACATCAGATTAAGTTTTAGAAAATCCGGGGACGTCACCCAATCAGAATTCCACACCAAAGAGGATGGTACATGGAAGGTTTGTGATCAAGATGAGATGATGGATCAATGACGACACTAGATCTTCCCAAATCAGGTGCTTCTATTCGGCCAACCAACTTCCATAATTTTGCAATCAAGAATTCTAAAAAAGGAAGCATTAGGATTACATATAATGTGAATCTCTTAGTTCCTTTTTCACAACAATTGTTGCCTCAAGTTGTTATACTAGTTTGACATATCAGATTTTATAGCATATGGTGATTGATATAGTATATGATATATATAACAATGTATGTAATGGTTATTAGATATATATGGACACACACACAGATATATATATATATATATATATATATATATATATATATATATATATATATATAGAGAGAGAGAGAGAGAGAGAGAGAGAGAGAGCGAGAGAGAGAGAGTCAGGCTAGAATACACGTGAGTGTATTCAGAGCAGATTACACTCACGCAATTTTTCATGATGTAATATTTTTTTCAAAAATCTAACCCATTGATATTCGTAAACATCTTGTGAATAGCTCATATGCAAAATTTGAGCACATTTAGACATTTATAGGTCATGTTATAAAGACCGCAAAAATTATACATTTCAAATTAGTTTCACGCGCCGATTTTGTTTCCCTTAGATGAGTGACTTACACTCATCCAAATGGGCTCAAAATTTGTATGTAGCCTAGTTATAGTATGAAGGTGAAGATTAATGGTTTACATTTTGAAAAAAATAGTCTTGATATGCAAACACACTTGAGTGTATTGTGTGATCTGTACACTCGAGTGTATTCTAGCCTGACTTTATATATATATATATATATATATATATATATATATATATATATATATATATATATATTTATGGGCACATATTCAATACCCGTGTAGGTAGCTACCCGCCCCCTCTTTTGGTTACTTTTTTGGAGTTTCTTGCTTTACACATGTAGAGAGTTATTTTACCTTGCAAACTGTTACTTTTCATGCATAAACAATTACATTTGTAACAACTATAACAAATATACAAATATATATATATATATATATATATATATATATATATATATATATATTGTTGTGTATTCTGTCTGGTTTTACTTTATTAGTCGTATACTTATTTTTTCTCAGCATAGTTAGTTTTTTGTCCAGAGAGTTACTTTTCTGGCCATATAGTTACTTTTCAAGATGTATTTGTAGAGAAAATCCAAGCTACCACCGAGCAACAAATGAACGACCTATAAATGTATTTGTCTATATATATATATATATATATATATATATATATATATATATATATATATACCTTGTTTGGCAAAATATGGGAATGTCAAATGCGGTGCATTGTCTACCTTGGGAAAGTGTGATAATAGGTATGTGGGCTTGCCAAGTGGGGTGAATACTTATTGTATTTGGCTTGGGTTAGACTTGACTAGGTTACCTTAATATAATTAAGATCTTAGAGGCATAAAAATGGCATATAATTGTATGAAATTGTTGGCATAGAGTTGTGCAATCATCATCCAATAATTACATATGATACAATTGGTAATTGCTACCTACCTTAATAAGTAAGTTATGGGTGTCAATGTTACATGAGCAATGACTTAATTATTTTGGAACTTGACTCACTAGAAGATTGGTCAATATAATTTTACAAATTAATAATGATGTCTATTAATTTCAATAAAGTAAATAAGAGTGTAATTAACTATGATTGAGGCTTAGATGATGACAGGAGTATAATTAACTAATGTAAACACCTAACCCTACTTAACTCATAGATAAAATTTATTTGGACTAATTGTTACAACGAAATGCTTACTTTGATATTTAACTCCGATTTGTGATGTCACACTGGGTGATGAAACTATGTCTAAATTTGAATTAAATCAAACCTTCTCTATCCCATATATGAAAATTCATGTAACTTGTGAATCTTTTTGTGAATCACCTATATTTGGGGATGTAAACATAATTTAAAACACTTGCTTGAGTTTCTTCATGCTTAAGAATTTAAAGTTTACATTTTGTTTGGATTCTTGTGCACCTTTCTTTGGTGGAGTTTATACCTAAGAATATTAAGGTAGTAGAGCAGTGTCTTCATCATTTGATAAATTCTCATTGACCTCTTGTTTCTCAATGACCACTTGTTTTCTCATTGGATGATGAATCTTCAATGCCTGATGGTGTTGATGTTATCCAGTCATGGATTTCATTAGTTCATGGTGTCTCAATGACCGATTAGGTTTGGATCGACAAGTTTTTAATTGACGTGTCCCCAGAGGATGATGAGACCTTGCCCTATGAACTTTCTAAGTAGTTGCCTAAGGAGTTCTCTGATAAGTTGGTCAACAGATTTCTAGAGCAAATGAGCATTTAGTGCCTGATGAGCCTTTTAAGTTATGGACCAATGAGATATAGACAGAAAAGATCCCTACACGATGATAGGACTGGTTTTTCACCAAACCTCCACCCGCATATAATACCCCTCCCTCCTCTTTCTTCTCACTCATTTTGACATAGATTAAATTGTGTTTTCAAGAGCCCAATGAAATTTTCTAGAGACCAGAGGCCAATGAGGGTCTGTCGAGGTTGGCAATCAAAGATCATTGAGGATGAATGCTCGATTTTGCAATCTTCTTGGACTGATATAATGTCGTCGATCATTTTCTTTGCTCCATTCCCATATGATTTTAACTCTTTTACTCATTTTCTTATTGTTCTCCACCCTCCTTCCTCTTGTGGTCAAGTTCCATGAGTTTTCTTAGTGTGTTTGTGTTGGAACCCTACATATAAGGGTTGAGAACTCTCTTTTCTTCCTTCCTTTCTCCACAAACACCTTAATCATGGAGATAGGAAGCACTTTTGTAGTTTGAATAGACTGAGCTCAACACATGTTGCTATTTCGGGAATTTTTCCACATTGAGTTTTGGTTTTTCTACCCTCTCCCAGGCGAGTTATATACTTTGAATGCATTTATTGCCTTCTTTCTACATGCATGTCATTAATCTTACCTTTGAACTCTTAAAATGGAAAATCATGATCTTTTTAGTACTGTTGTATATAATAAAATGATGATGATGTGAATCTTTAAGCTTTACTTCATCTTCATGAACATTTTCTTATGGTATCATGAACCTTCCTTTAGTATGAAAGGTCTAAAATCCAAAATATAAGTGGTTGAATTCCAAAAATATTTTTAGGAGTGGGATACCATAGGGATCCACTCCCTACTAAAAATAAAAAGGCAACATCCCAAACAACACACCAACAAAAAATTTTCTTGAAAGGGATGAAACCAAATTTATTTAACATGATTGTATCATAACACATATTAGCAATGGAATAAAAGATGTATCAACCATTACAAAGCTTCTTATCATACTAATCTTTTACCACGCAAGGTGACATAAAGGAAAAACTAAATACATATAGGACTAGATGAAGATCACCTAACAACTTCAAGCAAAGTCTCCCACGAAGTCAGCTACACTTGTTGTGGTCTAGGTCCTCCTAGATTTCCTTCTCCTTGTCCAACACCTGGGGTTGGAAGCATACCCCACAAAAGGAAAAGAAAAGAGGATATCATCAAAAAGATGGTATGTGGATGCGAACAAGAAATTGAGCAATATATATTAGGAAAGAGGTACGTCAAGTATAGAAGGCTTCCCATGAAAAAGGTAAGAACTACCCAAATGGGCATAAAAGGAAAGAATCACTAACATATGATAAAACGAATACTTGCCATAAAATCCATAATAAAAGGGATGCCACAAAAGCACTCATAATGTTTTTAGGGCATAAAACCCATATCAACCTACATGTAGGTGAGATAAACATAGAACTAGAACAACATAAATAATAAAGGAGGCCAAGCCGCATAAATTTGAAACCTAATAGAGATTGTCACATAACAAACTCCCAATAAAAATAAATGTTGGGCCAAACCTCATAAATTTGAAACCCAGGTATGGGGAACATAACCTCCATCCCAAAAATAAATAAGGGCACATAACCCAAAAACCAATGCAAATTATATTACTCTAGGGATACTGAGTCACAAAACATGCGTAATAGATAGGCAAGTAAAATGTATAGTCAGATTTTACAAATTAATCACCACATAAGTGATCATCATTATCATCCACCTCAAAGTGGTTATATAACAACAAATTGAGTTCCATAATGAACAAATCATAATAAAGATTCCAAGAGAATTTCAAAGAAGATATTATGATCACAAGGTCAGTAACAAGTAGGGTACTTCACATGAAGCATAATTTCAAAAGAAAAAGACATGGTGTATAGGCTATTGTCCATAGGACCAAGAAAATGATAAAACATAGGCTAATTGCTCAAAAGAATAATCAGGGATGCAACATAACTCTCCACAAAGTCTAATAGTACAAGATAACTTCTACATCCAAATATAGGTTTCCAAAGCACCTAATATCATGTATGTGAAATAAGGGTTAGAATTACATTTATTATGCGAAACCCTAAAAATCACCTTTTTATTATTAGTGAATTAGGTTATCAAAACCATGCCATTTTTAGGTTATATTTTCCTGAGTTCAAAACATATTTTATTATATTTTTTGACTTTTATATATTTAGTTATGAATTTTACAATTTATTACTTATTTAGATTAATCCATTAAAATCACCTCTTTATAACATCTGATTCAGGATTCCAAACCAATACCATTAGAAAGATTATTTTTTTCTAAATCCAACAAGTATTTATTTGTATTTTTTGGACAACCAGAGAAAAATATATGAATTTTATAAAATTGACCAATCATAATTCACCAAAAAGCCAAATAAGTGAATGAAAATCCACGAGAAAGAGGGAAAGAGAGCGAGCAGACCATTGACGTGGTCCAATTAAATGTGGCCATATGACCTAGTTAGTAGCACAGTTGACTCGTTTAAGGCAAAAAGAATCTAGACAAAAATACTAAATCGCCCCTTGGTGAAAAACAAAGAAACGAGGTGAGGTGAGGGAAAAATTGGGAAACCACACGGGGGAATCACCCCCTTCGCGATGCCCCACCATGACCATAAAATAAGGCACAATTCGAGAAAGAGAGAATAGAGAATGGAAGGTGATGGGTCAACGTACTTACCGCCAAGAGCAATTGATCAAAGATGGTGAGTAGAGGAATGTCTGGTCACCACAAATAGAGAGCAAAGAATAAGATCGGGATGGTTGTACATGGAGACTATGAGAAAATTGATATGGGGAAACTATTGCTCATGTGATAACGAGTTTGTAGGTACCCCTATATATAGGTGCAGTTGGTTGGTAGGGTTTACTCAAGGTGGCTGTGTGAGACAAGAGTACCCAACTTTGGGCATTTCTTGGATCCAAAGAAATAGAAATCGTGTGAGGGACTATTGTATGTGGAACATCTCAATGGAAAAAGGCTGCATGTCAGAATGTGGGATCTTCCTCTTCTTATTAATGATATCCTTAAGAAACTTTCCATATGAGGGTATTTGTTCAATTGCCTCAATCAATGGTATATTTACAAAAAGCTTCCTAATGCTGTCTAGAAACTTCTTGAATTTTTGATCCATCTTTGTTGCCTTCAAGCTATTAGGATATGGAACTGGTACTGTCTATGTCCTATGATGTGGTGACACATATGATGTCCTCTTTTCCACCTCAGATTCTTTCTTTTTCTCCTCCTCGGTGCTAACTGCCTCAGGTTCTTCTTGTGCCTACTCTGCCACTGAGTCACCACTATCAACGAGCTTGATCACCTCAGTCTCCTCAATCTATGGGGTCAATGTCTTCTTCCCACTTCTCAGTAGTATGGCTTTGACCTACTGATTTCCCGTTGGAGTGTCAGTATTTCCTGGAAACCCCTACTGAGAAGGCTTTTTCAAAGCAGCCACATCTGCCGCTAGTAGAGACAAAGTTGTCTCAAAGCTCTTCATCTGGGCCCCTTGGTTCTGGAGATCATGCTGGAAATTGTTTATCAGTTGCTCATTTTGCTTCACTATACGGTTGAGGATCTCATTTGTGGTCTCCTCTACTGCAGGTCGCTATTGCTGGTTATTCCTATGGTGATATTGTTGATCAGGGTCCTAAAGAAAATTTTTCAGATCTTTCCAAGAGAATTTAGGATCCTTTATCCAGTCCTGTAGCCTTGTTGTCACATATACTTCACCTGGCCTTCTTCATCTGATGAATTATTGTCCTTCTCAAGCAGCTTCTTTTCTATCAAGTCCAACTTTTCATTCAAGGATGTGATGACTTTGGATTCCCATATGCTCTTGATCTGCTCTGGATTGTCTCTCTCATTGCCCCATGCCTAGTTCTTCGCCATGTTCTTCAAAATATCCTAACATGTTGAGGGTGGGTTGTTGAGAAAGAACCCTGAGCCTACACTGTCCAAAGTAGTCTGTTCATTTTTTCACAACCCAAAATAGAACATCTTCACTTGATATTCTAAATCTATCCCTTCGTGCGAAACCTTCCTGAGCATGATCTGAAAGCGCCCCCATGCCTCAGAATAAGATTCAGATGCATGTTGCTTGAAGTTGTGGATATTCATTATCAACTCATTTGTCTTCTCAGGAGGAAAATATCTTTCAAAGAATGCTTCGACCATTTCATCCCAAGTCTTGATTGATTATTTTAGCATATTGTGCAGCCATTCCTTTACCTTGTCAGCCAACAATGATGGAAACAACTTCAGATAAATGGTGGTTTGAGGAAACGTATCGAATTTGACCATATCACTGATCTCCACAAAATTTCTAATATGTGCCACTAGGTCTTCATGAGCGTTCCCATAGAACGCTTGTGACTTAATGAGTGCGATCAAACCCAAATCAATCTTATACTGAGCTACATTTGCATGTTGCTTTTTGATCAACCCTGTGTGTGCAGCTGAATAGGATGCCTTTATCCTCTCCCAGATGGTCCTCTCTGCTCCTAGATTTCCGTCCCCCATTGCTCGTCTCCTGGGCGACACTGGTATGCCTTCTAATGATGTTGTTTGGATTGGAGCCTCAACAGTGACTGGAACCTCAGGTGTAGCTTCTCCGTAGTCTGTGGTCCTCGTTGTCACCTTACACTAGTACCTGAAAAATTGAAAATAGTTAGCCAAGGTACCTAAAGAGAAAACTCGATATATGAGTATGATTTTTTTTAAAAATAAATTGCACAAAAATTAAAAAGTGGCCTAGAGTGGCCGACTGTAGCACTCGTAGTGCTGAGACATCGTCGTGTCCCCAACAACGGTGCCAAAAACTTGACACGCCAAAATCGTGTGCAAAAATGCAAGTGCATGTGTTGAGTAATATAGGCCTTTGTGAGGTCCGAGTCGAACTCAAGGAGATGTAGTCTCAGTGACTACTACTAACTATGGTGCGATTAGCTAAGCTGGTTAAAAATGTTGAATTGAGTTTTAACAAAACAAAAGAAAATTAAGAGAAAATGAAAATAGTTGATTCGAATGAAATGAATTCCTTAGGATTGCCGATTTCACCACGAGGTCTCATTGTATATTATTTTTACCGAATTAATAGAAATTCCTACTCCTAACCTGGATAGAAAGCCTGTAGTCAAAATTTCTTGCTTCCGCGATACAATTCACTACCTAAATCTAAGCCAATTCCATGTCTGTGGTAATTTATTCTTAGTTTAGGTGCATTATTAAAAACTCTGGGTTCTTCCCACTACCCGTACATCACGTATTCTGAGGAACGCGTAGGGTAGTGTACAAGTTATAGTTTTCTAACCTCTAATCCCCTTTCCAAAGGGATTATCAGTCTGTAATCCTATCGATGGTGATCAAGCAACGATAAGTCATTCAAATCTACACTTATATATCCAGGAATAAAGAGAAATTTATACTAAATCATGTAGACAATCCATACAACGATTCCCCAGGCTACTCCCAGGTCCTAAGGAAAAGAGGGGTTTAGCCCCGCATGGTTTTTAGTTGAGAACACATAGAAGGAGAGAAGAAAAACATGAGAAACATGAAGGAGATTCATGTAACCCCAGGAAAGAAGGTGTTCCGGATGATCCTTCTCGAGAAACGTGCGATATGCAATCTTTTGGTAGCAGAAACGTCCTTCAGAGGTGCTCGAATCGTCTAGTTGTCATCCTTCAGCTCCGTGCTCTCTTGCTCTCTTCTCTGGCCATCATGATATGTTAAAACTGATGCTCTTTTGGTCTGGCCATCCTCCCTTTTTGTCCTAGGTCACTTACGGTACCACACACCGTGGATCATTGGATCGGGGCAGCCGATTTAGATTGCTGAAATCCAACAGAGTCGGTGGCACTAATGGTATCGGGCTTTGATCGATCTCTGGGTGAGTCGGTACCATCGACTGGAATGTCAGTTACACTGAGCTGCTACGAATGTTTTCTTCCTCTCTGATGCTATCTCGGTGGCACCGACCTGGGTGGTCAGTGCCATTGACTCTTTTGGTCATCTGAGCCTATGTCCCTGATGTCATCTCAGTGGAACCAACCTGGGTGGTCGGTGGCACTGACTCCTCAAATATATGGAAGTTCCTAAAATTTGACAAAGACCATGTATTAAGTCGAGAAATATATAAAGTAATATAATTATGATTATATAAGCATAGTTTGATGCACAATGAGTATAAAAGCCAATTATCAAGATTTATGCATATATAATCAACAAATTGACTAACAAATGCACAAACCGAATGTAAACTAGGCCTGTAATAAGCGACTCAAAACCCGTACATCATATTTCATATATAAAACTTTCTCTTTTAAACATTATTTAAAACAATGCCATTATCTTATGGAATATCCCTTTCCCCCAATCTCTAGAATTCTCTTCTTTACTTTATTATTTTCCAGTATACTAAAAGTTAGATCAAACGATTCTTGTTTGATGCCTCAAACATTGTGTTGCCAAAATGGATAGACAATTACTCTTTTAATTATCTAAAACATCACGACATCCTATTTTATTTTTTAAAACTTGCTTATTATCCCATATTTCTATTATTCAACAATTCATAAAGTCATTGATATTTATTTATGCACAAAATCTCTTATTTCTTTAACTTGTGCCACAAGGACCTAATTGCAAGGCAAATCATATCATGGGCCATTGTATGGGACATAGGTTGCACCCATTCCACAGAGTTAATTTTATGATACCTTTGGGGAGTTCGTTTTGTCAATTTGAGTCTTATATTTGAGTTTATAACATTCACCTCTCCTTAAAAGGAATTTTGTCCCCAAAATTCACACCTAGTAAGGTTAAGGTGAATGATATCTCGACTTGATTTTACAACTTAGGGTTAGCAACCCTGCTTGGATTATTTTTAATCACTTTTATTGTTGTGCCAAATTGCTCATGTTATTACTAAGATTGGTACATAAATTCCATTCAAGTCATATCCACATCTTTAGTATTTACATTTTTTCTAGTGATTTTAATTTCTCTTGGTAACTATATTTTTATCTTGTATTCATTTGTGTCCCTCATAAGGGTGAGGTAACACCTTAAACCCTAGATTATTTAATTCAAATCCACTTTTCATATGTCAATGTTAAACATAACATGTGTTTACCCAATATCTATCACTCATAATGAAATGAAATAAGCATTTTACTGCAACACAAAAACAATGTTCATCTCATTCCAAGAGTAGAGATGGTGTATTCACACATCATCTTAAAATTTCACATTTTAGGTTTAATCATTCTCAACATGACTCCAAACCATAATCTACCTTAAATCCCACAATATTCTTATACTTCTTGAAGTCAAGTGCCTTCCTCACTCTTGAGTTCTGTTCACAATTCACTATTACTTGACTTCTTTTGTATTTTATATTTACATCTCATGTCTCATTATCTTAGTCAATTTTTCAAGGTCTCTACGGGTAGAAGTACTTTTGGAGTGATCTCATCCTTATGCATTTAGGGAGTGCCTCTCACATTCACCCCTTGGGCCTCATGAACTCAAGAAGGTGTCCAATCTCCTAATTCATGGGCCTCGGGAAAACATGGTTGTTACCTCCCAACCATATGGTCTTATGCATTTAGGGCACAATGACCACCTAATCTCATCGTTATTATGTACCTTTAATCCTCCCAACTTGACCTTAGGATTGACTTAGGGTTCTACCCTACCTAGGGTTTGTTGATACATTACAACTTTAACCATTTTCAAACACAGTATTTTCTTATGAAATTCTTTAACCCAGAATCCTTCATCTCTTCGGGTACACAATATTCACTCTATGTCCCTTCATTGGGCTCATTGCTACCTTCCCTTACTGTGCTTGGTCTTTCATAGTGGTCTTCCTTTGTCAGATTGACCTACTAGTGACCTTCCTTTCCCTACTTGGTCACTAGTCATTGCAATGTCTTCCTATCATATTGGCCTTCCTATCTCGACTTGGCCTATCGGTGACCTTCCTATCTTGGCTTGATCACTGGTTATTGCAATGACTTCCTCTTATATCAGCCTTCCTTTCTCGACTTATCCTGTTGATGATCTTCCTATCCCAACTTGATCTCCAGTCCAGGTAATGATTTTCTTTTATATCATCCTTCCTATCCCAACTTGGCCTATTGGTGATCTTCCTATCCCAGCTTGATCATTAGTTATTGCACTGACTTTCCTTTATATATCAACCTTCCTATCCCAGCTTGGATGATTAGTGACTTTCCTATCCCATCTTGGTCACATACTTTCATCCACTTCCTTAGTGACTTTACTTGTGTCCCTAAGAGATGGCATACTTAGGTTCAATAATTTCATATTTTTTATTCTCAATCCTTCACACTTTAGGTGACATTTAAGGTTAACCCAATCTTTAAATTTATTTATCATCTCACCCTTCTAGAGAAGGCTCTAACCTAGGGTGCCTTCTTGGCTCACAGGAGGAGGTTAGGCTCTCTGACCACAACATGACCCCACAAGGTTTAGGGTTTTGCCTCCCCCATAGGTCCTTTTCCCCCTCTTGGGTTGACCAACCCCAAGCCGGGACACAAACCCTAAAAGTTGAATTGAGGGTTTCATATTTTTGTACATACATTTTTATTACAACTTCTCAACCCTTATCCTTTTTCTATCATGGTGAGACCTCTCCTTAGGGGAGCCTCATTATGGGGACCATATCTTTAGGTTTTCATCCTTGTAATGGATGTTCATAACCTTCCCTCACCATGGCTTGGTTTTGTACATGACTTCCATTCTGGGCTTGGCCTACGGCGATCTTCCTTTCTGGGCTTGATTTCCCATCATTCCCATAATTACTTTGTATACCCACATTCTCTTTATCTCACCAGAGGTATCTTATTTAGGGCCCGAGCAAGTTATATCCATAAAATGAGTTGTTCATAGATTGGTTATGTTTCTTAAAACTTTTCTCATTAATACCTTGCTCCACATGCATGCATGCATGGGAGACTGGGTCACCTAACTCATTTATTTTTTTTCTTATTTCTTTTTACTCTTATCAAGGTTCATATGGGTTGGATTTTCTCTCTAATCCACACTACTTCCCATTCCTAGGACTGAGGTTTTGGGTTAGGGTTAGAGACTACAATCTGCATCTTAGGGTTTCTATGTCTCGTGACCCACTAAAGTTTTCCCAAACCAACCCTAGTCTCCTCTAGGGTTTACCCTTAGCAAGGAATAACCCAAAAAACGATTTTTCTTTTCGTTAACATTAGTTCCAAATTACATGTACATTATTATTTACACATCACATGCACATTAATTGGCAGAGGATGCCTTCACCCTACTTCTAAAAAATCCTAACTTGAGTTGATGAGAGAAATTCCTTTTAGGGTTTATTATGCAAGAGGATGAGAAATGGATGAATCCATATGAAAAGAGAACCTAAAGGTATTTTACTTTGGGCAAAATTTTCTGACATTGGCCAGGTAGGATGCACGGGTCTAAGTGTCCTCGTAAGGTGACTAGTGGTGCGGAGAAAAGTTCTGCCATCCCCCGGGTCGTGGTTCCTTCTAGACACCACTGTCTATAGAAAATGCCCTGATAATTCCCTCATATTTCTATGGATTACTTGAAATTATAAATTATTAAATATTATTTAAAAATTCGGGGATAGGATATCAAATGTATCGACCTTACTTTTCAGCATCTCCCAATTAAGAAAGACCCAAAAAGTTGAGAATGATTACCTAAAATTCCCAAGGATCCATATTTAACCAAATAATAAATAATAGCAAATAATTTCCATTAATTCAAAAATTGTTTACAAAATGCTCCTCAGAGGAGTCACATGAATTTGTTACATAAGAAGATGTACATATGAGAAGAAGTATTTTTCTAATCCTCCTTACAAGTTAGCTTCAATGTCTTTAGATAATTTCATTTGTCCATCATATCTTGATATCTTTATATTTAGCATGTACCTAAAACACTGTGAAACAAAAACACAGTTCAATATATTGCTATACTGTGTACGCAGGTGCATGAAAAATGTGTAAGAACATAACAACATATATTCAACTAACTACTTGAAAATAAGAATTGTCAATGTATTCATTTAATCTTCCTCTATGTGATACTCATAGTGGCAGCATTATTGAACAAAATGTAAATACACACTCAATAGTTTATTCAGTCAATCTTCGAGTAAACCTTGGCAAACATAGGCAAACTATATTGTGGGTAGTCATAAAGGTACCCACATACATCCATGATGGGCCATGCAGATTATCATGTAGTTATACTTCAAGCATATTATCCAATCAAAGAGTATTCCCAACAATTCAATATATAATCTACATATATGTAAATCCTAAAGTGTCACCATCACATTAATTAGATTAAACTCGACTCGGGTCTTAATCTAGGGTAGACAAGGGTTAAGGGCACCAAACCTATTTCCATTCCATATTAAACATTAGGTGAAACCCTAAACTATATCCATCATATCCTTTCATTATGATCAGTTAGATTCACTTATATTCAATAACAACAGTGCATGTTATGAACATTGGTTTCATAAATCTATTTATTCACATGTATGGTTATCCACTTTATTAACCCTAATTATCATCATTACTATCACAATCATCATGGAAATCAAATTATTCAACAATATGAGACTACAACATGAATTAAGAGCATACGATGTATTCAACACGCTATACACACAATCTAGGGTTCTCATGCACTAATCACCACTTTAACACCTCTTAGAATTACTTTTAGAATTGGGATCAGATTTAGGCATAACAAATATTTTATTCACATTCCCCTCATTTTTCTAATCAATTTTCATGTATAACACGTCTTAATCTGAGCTACAGATTAATTTCTACAATTAATACAAATTTAATGTATCTCAACCGATTGCAAGCTGACATGTCAGCATGACCAATTTTCTTGAAATAATGCTCATCCAACTCTTTAGGTAGTAGTTAACGATCACATTCACCCTGTTGTTTATGTGTATAGGTTGGGGCATCCCAATCATTTCGTTCTAAGTTTCCCCTAATCTCATGATGCTAATGGACTACTGCTCTAGGTGTGGTAGGTGCAGATTGTCCTTGCAAACTCCCAATGCCACAAAACCCAATAGGGGGTCAAAAAGGCTTTGCCTGTCCTGCCGGTCCTAGGTAGGTGATTCTTGTAGCTGGAGAGAGCCAATGTTCGAGGAACTTAGTCCAGTGATGGCCAGAGGTTGCAGGGCGATAATTTGTAGAAAAGAAAAGGGAGAAGCATCATACCTAGAACGTTGATGCAAGTGAGGAAGTCCAATCCATCCCATAAGAGTTGGATCTCCCTCCAGCATCTAGGGATCCTTGAGAGCTCATCCTGAGCCATGGCATCATTCCTGGGGAGGTAAAAATGATAGGTCAAGTCTTGCCATGCTTATAGGGTTGAAGACAATGCTCTTGCCCTTTGTTTTTCCCTTGGACGAAGACTAGTAGGTTATATAGATACTAAGCATATGAGGAAGAGATTAGAGTGATCAGCCCTAAGAGGGAGGGGTCTAGGTTTCCATAAGGCAAGGGACAATCGTGACCTAGTGACTTGAAAGGATATTTATTTCTTTGATCCCCGACCCACCAGAGACCTTCCTAATTGCAATTTATAAAAACCACCAAAACTATAACCATACATTTCCATATTGGTTTTTTCCAACTTCTTGATAAAATTACTTGGTCGGCAACCCATGTCTAGTAAGAAGGTATGTAAAGGTGAAACACCTAGTCTAGATTATTCTTTTTCTTTTCCTCAACAATATATTTCCTTAAATCAATTGTCCTTTCTTGAAGAAAACTCATAATTCCTTTTCCAATCTATATCTCGTAAGTTGGGATTTATTAGGATGTCTTTCATATATAAAACTTTCTCTTTTAAACATCATTTAAAACAATACCATTGTATAATGGAATATTGTTTCCCCCAATCTCTAGAATTCTCTTTTTTATTATTATTTTCAATTATACTAAAAGTTAGACCAAACCATTCTTGTTTCATGCCTCAAACATTGTGTTGTCAAACCGGATAGATAATTTCTCTTATAATTATCTAAAACATCACACATCTTATTTTGTTTATGAAAACTTGCTTATTATCCCATATTTCTATTATTCAACAATTCATAAAGTCATTGGAATTTATTTATGCAGAAAATAGTTATTTCTTTACCTTGTACCACAAGGACCTATTTGCAAAGAAAATAGTCTCATGGGTCTTTATATGGGCCATGGGTTGTACCCATGTCACAAAGTTGATTTTATAATACATTTGAGGAATATGTTTTATCAAATTTGGTCTTATATTTATATATTTCAAATTTACCAAAATTTGAGGATAACATGAAGGATCTGGGATAACTTTTGTACGTCTTTGGCACTAAACTACTATGTTTTAGATGTGGTATTTACTTTTCACAAGATAAGTAACCCAAACCTTCTCACTAATTTATGCATGCTCAATTCCAAGAATGTATCCTCTTTGATAGACTACCACACCAAATTCACTAATGAGGGAGAGTCCTTCCATGGTCCCAAGCAATACTGACTAATGGTTGGGAAGTTGATTTATCTCATCATCATCTAACCAGACATCACCTTTGCAGTCAACATAGTAAGTCAAGATATGGAAAATCCCTTGGTATGTTTCTAAAGTCAGGTTCAACAAATTTTGTGACATGTAAAAGGTGCACCAGGAAGGGGTCTCCTCTATAATAGACTGCCTTTTCTGGTCATGTCCTTAACCTATTTTTCTTCTGCTGATCGGGCTGCATATGTCAAAAAATGAAGCTCCACATATGACTCTATGTCTTGTTGGGAGGTCATCCCATCAGTTGCAGAGTAAGAAGAAATAAGTAATTTCTCACTTGAACACTGAAGAAGATAATTGGGCCATGGCACAAACTTGCTGTGAGATTCAATGGGTGATAGCAATTCTTCAAGAATTTGTCCTTATTGCATCCTCTCCAACTATCCTTAAATGTGGCCATCAAGCTATTATCCATATAGTTTACAACGTGTTTCATGAGTGCACAGACACATAGAGGTAGACTGCCATTTCTTATGATATCTAATCTGTATCAAGAAGATTGTCACACTGTATGTGAAGACTAAAGAACAAACTACTACACTAAAATGCTTCCACCTACCTCCTTCAACTATGTGTATCAAGTTGGGTATACATTATGTATACTCTCCAACATGAGGGGGGAATGTTAGTGTAATAATCGATTCTATTTTATTTGATTTATTAGAACTAATGAACCTCTCCCACTAAACCCCTTACCATCAATCTAGTTTATCATATTATTTCCTTATGTGCGTCGTACCTTGAATTAAGCATAAATGTTGGACTCATTGTACTCCATTTTTTATTAATCAAATTGCTTCTCACTGAATTGTAATTTGTAATTGGAAATAATTTCTTCTATTATATCCAACATGATTCCCTCTTTATCTCTCATTGTAAAACTTGGAGTTATACCAAGTTATACCAGCATAAAATGAGTCCCGTGTAAGTATTAATAACTTATAAGAGATGATTATAGAAATAATAGAAGGTTCATATCTCTCCATAAATCTTATTTGCATAGTTGCATGCTGTTTATTTTTCCTTAAAAGGATGTCAAATAAGAGGAACCTATCTGAGGGAGGAAGCATTGAGCTACTACACGACTCTTATGACAAATATATAAAGGATGACCATATTTAAAGCAAGAGAGACAAGTTCGAACCCTCCATACTCCTCTTTTTTGATGGTATAATATTTCCTTTTCTAACTCATTTGGTAACTACTTGTATAGATTGGAGAACTAACCATCACTAATTAAGTAAAAGTACAACATTGATCTCCTTATTGAAGATGGATATTGTAACATAATGAATCTTAGATGTAATCTGTAATGACCCCGCCTCCCAGTAACCACCAACTAAGGGAGACCGAAAGGACAAAGCCATTAACCAATAACCTAGATCAAAGGTTCGACAATTAACCAAGAACAATTATAAAATTTTAACAGACTAAACTGAAAAGCTGTAAGAAAATAAACTTTTGCATACCTCTTTTTTTCTTTTTGAAAACTTGGATCTCTAAACTTCTATCCACTTAAGGATTCTACTCTAACTAATCCTCCTTGTATTTTACTTCATGAATTTCCCAATATGACGATTTACTATTTGTTCTTTTGGCTTGTACCTAAAACGCCGACAAACAAAACGTCGGTCAGCCGAAGCTGGTATGTGGGGGAAACACTAATCATGCAATTATTCTTAACATTGTAATCTTTCAATTAATCATTTAACAACCAAGATTACATTTTAAGCCACATTACTCAATCCTTACCTATCCCCTAACTCTGTGCTATCCTCGTATGCTACCTCTCTTTAGGTAGATCCTTACCCCCATGGTCCTACCTTACAGGTAGCCAAAACATAGGGTAATAGAGTCGCATGTCACTACCCAGAAGTAGCCCAATATCTAACTCAAAGTGACTTGATGGACCTACCCCATTGGTAGCCATGTACTAAGTCATCCGATGACCTGATCGACCTACCCCATAGGTAGCCATGTACTAGGTCAACTAATAAGCCACAAAGGGGACCAGGATCTGAGCTAGTAGGTACATATCTTAGGTGATAGTCATATCCACATTAGTTTGCATGAATTAAAATCATCCAACAATTAATTCATGTCATCGATGAAAACTTTGGTAAACCTCGGAAAACATAACTCGATATATTCATAAGCGTAATCACATACATGTATTGCAGATTCAGATACAGAATTAATCAGAACACAGAAATCCCAATCAAGCAACCAATCATGCACAAAATCCTAAAATAAATATACCAATTTCCTTTTATTAATATTTATCCAATATCATCATCATCCTTAGGATTTCTATTCCAATTTTAGGGTTTCCTTGGGAATTAGGGTTTTGCCTCCATTCTTAGTTATTAAGAACCCTAATTCATCAAATCTACTTAAAACCTTTAAATTCTCTCATTTTAATATTCTTAGCAGTCTTAGGATCATCATTTAGTAATTTACTTCCTTAATCCGAAATATCATGGTTTTCCTCTTCTTTTACCCCAATTAGGGTTCCCATATGAATTATTCTTCATTTATGGATTACAACCCTAAAACTACCAATTTTGTATACCAATGGATGAAAACTCTATATTATTAATCAACAGGTTAATATCTTTCAAATTAACCTATTAGTCTTCAAAGATGTATCCTTTATATTCAATTTAGGGTTTCTAAGGTTTCTTACAAAACCCTAACCATCTCAATTATCTTCATTAATAATTATCTAATCCAAACTATGTTCAAGAATCATTATATTATAGTTTTATTCTTGCAATATCATGTTATGACCACTAAAACTCGTTTTTACTCAAAATAGGGGTTTTAGTCTATTAAACCAAGTTTATGATCATAAAACCCTAAAACCAACATACTAATCATCTTTTTACGATTTTACCATTCCTTTTATTCTTAACAGGTTAAGATTGATCAAAAACATATAAAAGATTCACTAGGGGTTTTCTATCAATTAATGCATCAAAAGATGTAAAACCCTATACTTTTGAGTTTCAAGTAGAATTATGCGTCAATTTAATTTTCATTGCATTCCTTGCATTTTTCTGATAAAAAATCACTACTTATTTGCAATTTTCGACCAAAGAACCTATTTTTAGTGAATTATGCAAGATTCATCAGTTTTTCTTGAATTTTCGATAGAGAATACTTTTTACTAAATTTTTTGAGCCGCTCGATGCGTGGTCCACTGGACCACATGGATCCAACGATTCCCTATACTCGCACTGACTTGCAAAAGAAAAGGAGCAAAAGGCCATTATGCCCTTACCCGGAAAGAAGGAACAAAAGGGCATTTTGGTAATTCTTTAGGGGATCGTCTTCAACCTCTCGTTGCTCTGTGCGCAAGCAGGTGGTCAACCCCATCGGTTGACCTCGGGCTTCTGTGTGTCTGCGAGCAAAACAACTAGACCGGGAGCTCCACCATGCTCCCTTGAACTCGTCGGTGCCCTTAATTCTGTCCTCTACGTCCTCCATTCACTAGATCGATGGCGCGCCTCTTCTGGCTGTATTGCTCTCCGGCGATGGGCAGGTCATGGTGAAGTTCCAAATTCACCACACCAAAACACTTGTCTTAGCATCCCGATCTCACGAGAACTATTTGTGAGAGTGTTGGTATCACGAAGCACCCCCTATATATAGGGTACGTCCCTTGAGTCCTGGGATTTGGGGACTTCTGCGATAAACGATGAAACTACTGAAAAATTGGGTTAATTTTACTCGGAACATTCTCCTAAGGGTGATGGACTCATTCACTCCCTAGTGTATTGCTTAAATCGTGAGAAAGGCCAGATTCCTTTCCCACTCCCTTTCCTTCTATAACTTGGACTAGATGATGCACAACCATCGTCAGATCTGTGGTCTCCTGGACCATGCGGGAATCCGATGGCTGTCATCGCTCCCTCGATTCCCTTTTTATTAAAATAAGGAAAAATTATGTGTTATTCAAAGGAGACTTGTAAAATCTATATCTCTTTACTCGATTAACATTTTTCACTCAAAATTTAAAGGAAACTCTATCATGGCATTATCTACTCGTGTATTAAATTTGAAACCCATATTCCAAAGGAAAATGATATTTCCTTTGCAAGCAAGTTATCCTTTATTAATACTAAATTGATTGGTAATTTATCTTTCTTATGCCAATATCTTGGTATCTTGGACTCCTTGGATCCCAAGAAACTTTATTATTTCAAAATCCTATTTATTGGATACTCAATATCCTTCTAGATGCATCTAAATGCATTATTCCTCATTATCATGTTGATTTCTTATTAAAATATTTCCTTTTGAGGATTTCTCTTTAATTTTCCTCATTGGTTTTCATTTTTACATTAGGAATCCTTGGGATACGAAATCCCACTAAGGATAACTCAATTCCACCTTTTTCCACTTATTTTCCACATTTTACCATTATTTTCAATTTCTTTCTTAATAAAGAAATACTTAATTGATCTTTTCTTTTCTTATTGCATTCTCTATGCAACTCTGGACTCCTTGGAACCCAAGGAACCCAAGAGGCACGAAATCCCTCTTTGGATTTGGCTTCTAGAGGTTACCACATTTTTCTTTTCTTAAATATTCAATTATTCATTCACTTATTGAATTTTCTTATTATTTGGGCCCAATAGCCAATAAAGCCCACAACAAAACCATCAAGGCTATTGTAAATGAAATCCATTTATTCAAACCAATTTATATCATTATTTTTTCAAATATCTTTAATATGAGAAATCACATTTCTCACCAAAGGAACCCAAAATTTGGGGTTGTAACATCCTTCCCCTCTTATAGGAATTTTGTCCTCAAAATTCAATCAAGCAAACAAACAATTTAGGATAAGACTTTTCCATGTCCATCATTGGCCCCTTTGTGGTTTTACCCTACCCATGGCACTTCCAAAGAACCTTTATCATCAGATTCTTTTCTCTAAGTTCCTTCACCATGGCGTCTATAAATTGCACAGGTGACTCAGGTCATTTCAGCCTCCCTTGGGGCTCACTAGGTTCATTGCTCAACACATGGTCGGGGTACCTCACATAGCACTCTAAATTGGACACATGGAACTCATCACACATTACTTTATCCTGAGGGGTAAGGTCAAACTTAACCTTCTCCACTAAACCATGTCAAAAGAACCCATGCATCGGGGACTCAACTCTCTTAGCTATAACTTAGATGGGTCGGATTTTCATGTCACATATTCTCCCACAGTGAACTGCATGTCAGTCTACTTTGCATCTGCTCACGATTCTTATCGTCTCTAGGCTCCTTTCAGCCATTGCATGATCAAAGAGACTTCATCTACATACATTGTGGCCCTTTTTTAACCATCACGTGGTTCTTTCACCAACATCACCTTACTGAAGTGGTGTCCGACACAACCTCTCTTACAGAGCTTCTTTAAATCCTGATATGACTATGGTGGTCATTGTCACATCTTTCATAGGACAACAACTGTCTCTAGATATCACCCTGAACGAGCACACATGCTCTCATCAGACCCTTTAGTCTGGATTATACTAACCATTAGTTAGGGGTGATAAACTGTATGAACACCAAGTTCTTCATGTACCTACTACCCCTTTTTGGAAGGGAACCTTTAGGTCAAACTCAAGAACCTTCGAACTTGCATCATGGTGTAGTTGAACCATCTCTTCTTATGGGTAGTTCAACCAGATCTGTCCCTTGACAAAACTCTTTCTTTCTCATGTCATCTAGGTAAGTCTATCTACCATAACCCATATAGCATCTCGACCTTCCTTGATCCAGGGGGGACTTACAACATCCATAGTGATGGAATCCCTTTCTCCTTTGGGGACTCTTTATCCTTTATATCAATGCACTGGGTTACTGGTGTTTGTCCTTCACCCTCGACTTGCATGTCCATATACCACATGCAACTTTATCTTAGGTATCTAAAGTACTACTGTCACTTATTATCTTCGTAGTACAGTGTATGGTGATCTTAAAGTCATGATCTCATGTATGTCATTATTCCTCAAGATCAATACCTCAAAAACCCTAAACCATTCTAGTCGGGGTTTCATCGCCTTCTTTTCTAAAGAAGTGCATCTGAGGTTCTACCACCATCCTTTCATTATATCAAGGACTAGACTGGCTACCCAAACAACCATTAACTTGTTCAACAGATCTCATTACATCGGAGTATTAGCCAAACCTATCTCCTTTCCAAACTTAGGGTTAGCCTAACAACCTCTTCTAGCTTCTAGCCAAGCTAGTCAGATACATCTCAACCAGAACATCCATTAGCACTTCACATCCTTTAGGTATTAGGTAATATAGAAGACATAGTCTCATCTCAAACTCTAAGTTTATCTTCATCAAGAAAACTCTGGGATCATCCTCTTGGTTATCGAACTCAACCTTGTATCACATGCAGATTCCACATAACTCATGATAAAACATTCTCATAAGGTGATTATCTTAATACTCTTATCGTTTTTACCTGTCCATGTATCATTCACTTCACCAAGGTATGTTATCATCTCTGTCCCCATATCTCATGGCAACGTTCCAACCCACATCATCTTTATCCTTTGTGTATGACATGCGTACTGTCCTATCTCTCTCTCCCATAACAAGAGGAAATAAGCATTTGGCTGCAGTCCAAATACAGAGTTCTTCCTATTCCAAAAGTAGAGATGGTACATCCCACCTTGCCAGTACACCTTAAAATCTAAGTTGAAACATGCCATTTATGCCTCTATATTATGATCATCTTGGTATCAAAGTTACTTCCAGGGAAAAATGGTTTCAAACCTACTTGGGTCACCACACAATCTTTAGTCATCCCCTCTAGGTCTATAGGGTGCCGACACTTTTGGGGTCATCGCTTTTCCCTTATGCATCCAGAGAGTGCCCTACTCATCTGCCCTTTGGGTCCCATGAGTTCATGAAGGTGATCAATCTCCTAACCCATGGCCCTCAGACAATGATAGTTGTTACCTCCCGACCCTATGGTCCTGTGCAACCAGGGAATTAGGCAACTCCTTCTTCCATCGGTGTTATCCCTACCTGACCCTAGGATAGACTGAGGATTCTATCATAGTACATGTTCAACTTAGAACCTTACCCAAGCCTTCATCATCTCTCTCTCTGCATTCATGGGATGACTTTCATCCTTTCATAGGGATCATGGCAACCCGCATACCTTGGTCAGGACCCATACCGGTTACCTCCATGGTAACACATCCACCTGCACTTAGAGATGAATATCTATGGGTCTGCAAGTTCATTCTCATACCATGTACTCTTCACTTAGCTTCTCAAGATCCTATGAGACCTCTTCAGGTTACCTTAAACCAACAAAATTGATATACACCCTACCAAAGGGGTCCCTATCCCATGATGGGAGGAAAACTATCTCTTGACAACAAGGTCACAAAAGCTCTTAGGTCTAGGGTTTACATCCACATGAGCCTACTCAACCCTAGCAAGCTATTAAGGCACAAGCAAATCACCTACTGAACCATGCTAGGTCACACTTGTCCTCTTTCCTCAATGCTAGATCAAGATCATACCTTCCTTTATTATCAACCTAGATGTGAGGGGTTCATCAAACATACCTTAAACTTAAGGGACTTCCCTTTTCCTCTATACATGAGGAGTACCATGCTCGCTTCTATAGGAACTCAACTCTCATCATGAACATTAGGTACACCGCTTCCCCTCTTAGGCCTAGGAACCCTAGGTTCACTTGTAGGTGTCCAACTGCATGCTCTATCTCTTAACCACGAACCAAGCATGCAAAAGGCATGACATGCACTTCTTGTCATCCTTCAACTTGAGCAACACTTAGAGTTGGGTCCTCCTTAAGGACAACCAACAAGGTACAAGGCCTCACAACCTGTTACCAAGCCTCTCTAGATCTAAGGAACTCTTCTTCCTATCTCAGGAGGGAAACACCTATACCAAAGGCACAGGGGTACCAGCAGACTCATCCTCTCTCTAGGTTTGGTTCCTCTTATGGAAACCAAGACATCAACAACCTCTAGGGATCAAGCATGTGGCGACCACTATCATCCACTTAGATCGCATCATCCTCAGCTTCCTACATATCTCAGAGTTTAGGATTCCAACCTCCTTGCTGGGTTTCCTGCTCTCTCTCTAGAGCTAACTACCCTTACCATTAGAGGTCCTCTCTTCATGAAGGATCAACCTTGAAAGCATGCCCCTACCTGGATGAAGCCTATGTTCAACTTATGTTCACTCAAGGTTATCCCTAGTTATTTATACTTGTCACATAAGCTATCCATCAAACTCATCCCGGCTAGGGTTTCAACCTATTGCTCGCACCACTGACGCCTACTGGGTGCCTATTATGCCATGCTCATATCAGCTCATGGGGTTCCATAGGTTATTTTCTAACCTCAACAATGAAGGAGCTATCCTTCACTCTAACATGCACAACCCTTCCTAGGGTTGGGTTGCTAGAGGTACTAGGTCATCCAACCTCTCATGGCCCATACGTCATCCAGGGCATGTCCATCCAAACACCTGGTCTAACTCATCATGCCATCTCTCTCTCTAACCTTCACTTAGGGTTAGGGTTAACATCATCCTTAGAGGATGTGCCATGTCTCTACTTGCAATGGAGATTTCTATCTCCAACACTAACTCTCTTTATCTATCCTCCTAATATGAAGGTCTAGCCTCAGGTCTCTTATGAGGGCATGACGACTTATGTCATATGACCTAAGCATGTATCTATTCGTTTAGTTTGCGCTTAATCTATTAATCTTATGTCCATGACATCTTATTTACATGCTTTTCATTTAATTTGGTGGAGGATTCCTTAGACCTTATTAACCTTACCCATACCATAAGAGGGTGAGGAGGAGAGAGAAAACCCTAATCCTTAAAGTCCTTTATAGAATTTGAGTTGAGAAGGGATGAATCAAGATGAGAAAGTCCTAAAGGTATCTTATTTTGATTCATACCCTATGAATTTGTTCAGGCAGTCACACAGATCTGGGAGTCCTCGTATTCCGACTAGCGGTGCGGAGGAAAATATTGCCAGCCCCCAGTCGTGATCCTTTTCTAGGCACCTCCGTCTTTCGAATAATCCTCTAATAACTCCCTTGGGTTCTATGGAGTTTGTAAAATTTAATAATTATTAATGGTTAACTGAGGAACCTACGCTCTGATACCAATTGTAACGACCCCGCCTCCCAGTAACCCCCAATTAAGGGAGACCAAAAGGACATCACCATTAACTAATAACCCGGATCAAAGGTTTGACAATTAACCAAGAACAATTATTAAATTTTAACAGACTAAACTGAAAAGATGTAAGAAAATAAACTTTTGCATACCTCTTTTTTTTCTTTTTGAAAACTTGGATATCTAAACTTCTATCCACTTAAGGATTCTACTCTAACTAATCCTCCTTATATTTTACTTCATGTATTTCCCAATATGATGATCAACTGTTTGTTTTTTTTGGCATGTACCTAAAACACCGACAAATAAAATGTCGATCAGCCGTAGCTGGTATGTGGGGGAAACACTAATCATGCAATTATTCTTAACAATGTAATCTTTCAATTAATCATTTAACAACCAATATTACGTTTTAAGCCACATTACTCAATCCTTACCTATCCCCTAACTGTGTGCTATCCTCGCATGCTACCTCTCTTTAGGTAGATCCTTACCCCCATGGTCCTACCTTACAGGTAGCCAATACATAGGGTAATAGAGTCGCATGGCACTACCCAGAAGTAGCCCAATATCTAACTCAAAGTGACATGATGGACCTACCCCATTGGTAGCCATGTACTAAGTCATCCGATGACCTGATGGACCTACCCCATAGGTAGCCATGTACTAGTTCAACTAATAAGCCACAGAGGGGACCAAGATCTGAGCTAGTAGGCACATATCTTAGGTGATAGTCATATCCACATTATAGTTTGCATGAATTAAAATCATCCAACAATTAATTCATGTCATCGATGAAAACTTCGGTAAACCTCGGAAAACATAACTCGATATATTCATAAGCGTAACCACATACCTGTATTGCAGATTCAGATACAGAATTAATCAGAACACAGAAATCCCAATCAAGCAACCAATCATGCACAAAATCCTGAAATAAATATACCAATTTCCTTTTATTAATATTTATCCAATATCATCATCATCCTTAGGGTTTCTATTCCAATTTTAGGGTTTCCTTGGGAATTAGGGTTTTGCCTCCATTCTTAGTTATTAAGAACCCTAATTCATCAAATCTACTTAAAACCTTTAAATTCTCTCCTTTTAATATTCTTAACAGTCTTAGGATCATCATTTAGTAATTTACTTCCTTAATCCGAAATATCATGGTTTTCCTCTTCTTTTACCCCAATTAGGGTTCCCATATGAATTATTCTTCATTTATGGATTACAACCCTAAAACTACCAATTTTGTATACCAAATGGATGAAAACTCTATATTATTAATCAACAGGTTAATATCTTTCAAATTAACCTATTAGTCTTCAAAGATGTATCCTTTATATTCAATTTAGGGTTTCTAAGGTTTCCTACAAAACCCTAACCATCTCAATTATCTTCATTAATAATTATCTAATCCAAACTATGTTCAAGAATCATTATATTATAGTTTTATTCTTGCAATATCATGTTATGACCACTAAAACTCATTTTTACTCAAAACATGGTTTTTAGTCTATTAAACCATGTTCATGATCATAAAACCCTAAAACCAACATACTAATCATCTTTTTATGATTTTACCATTCCTTTTATTCTTAACAGGTTAAGATTGATAAAAAACATATAAAAGATTCATCATGTTTGTTTTTACATCATTCTAGGGGTTTTCAATCAATTAATGCATCAAAAGATGTAAAACCATATACTTTTGAGTTTCAATAGGAATTAGGCGTCAATTTAATTTTCATTGCATTCCTTGCATTTTTCTGATAAAAAATCACTACTTATTTGCAATTTTCGGCCAAAGATCCTATTTTTAGTGAATTATGCAAGATTCATCAGTTTATCTTGAATTTTCGATAGAGAAGACTATTTACTAAATTTTCTGAGCCGCTCGATGCGTGGTCCACTGGACCACACAGATCCAACGATTCCCTATACTCGCACTGACTTGCAAAAGAAAAGGAGCAAAAGGCCATTATGCCCTTACCTGGAAAGAAGGAACAGAAGGGCATTTTGGTAATTCTTCAGGGGATCGTCTTCAACCTCTCATTGCTCTGTGCGTGAGCAGGTGGTCAACCCCATCGGTTGACCTCGGGCTTCCATGTGTCTGCGAGCAAAACAACTAGACCGGGAGCTCCGCCACACTCCCTTGAACTCATCGGTGCCCTTAATTCTGCCCTCTTCGTCCTCCCTTCACTAGATCGATGGCGCACCTCTTCTGGCTGTATTGCTCTCCGGCGATGGGCAGGTCATGGTGAAGTTCCAAATTCACCACACCAAAACACTCATCTCAGCATCCCGATCTCACAAGAACTATTTATGGGAGTGCTGGTATCACGAAGCACCACCTATATATATAGGGTACGTCCCTTGAGTCCTGGGATTTGCAGAATTCTCTGATAAACGATGAAACTACCCAAAAATTGGGTTAATTTTACTCGAAACATTCTCCTGAGGGTATTGGACTCATTCACTCCCTAGTTTATTGCTTAAATCGTGAGAAAGGCCAAATTCCTTTCCCACTCCCTTTCCTTCTGTAACTTGGACTAGACGATGCACATCCATCGTCAGATCCGTGGTCTCCTGGACCATGCGGGGATCCGATGGCTGTCATCGCTCCCTCGATTCCCTTTTATTAAAACAAGGAAAAATTATGTGTTATTCAAAGGAGACTTGTAAAATCTATATCTCTTTAATCAATTAACATTTTTCACTCAAAATATATAGGAAACTCTGTCATGGCATTATCAACTAGTGTATTAAATTTGAAACCCATATTCCAAAGGAAAATGATATTTCCTTTGCAAGCAAGTTATCCTTTATTTTTTATGAAGTCAGGGAGCTTTTTTATTCATCCCGCCTCCCTCAAGCAAACTAAAACATTGGAATTCATACAATTTAAACTAGAATGCTCGGAATTAAATCTGGTAGTACTACTACCATTACACATTTTGGAGCTAATGACATTCACCATCTCCTTTGGGATAGTTCTGTAGGTTAAGAGTCCATCCCAGGTTTTTGGGTGGCATTTAGCCAGGGTATCCACAACCATGTTACCTCCTCTCTGAGTGTGAGTCACCTTCCATTCTCTCTTCATTTTACTTCTGATTTCAGCAGTCCATGGTGCCAGCCTCGGGTTTTCTTTAGGTTGCTTCCCCACTGCTTTCCTTGCTTTAGAAGAATATGTTTCAATAGTAGCATAATCTAGTTTTCGTTCCTCAGCTATACTGGCTGCAAGGTCGATAGCTTGGATCTCTACCAACAGAGCGTTGTCGGTCAAGATTCTTTTGCTCCATCCTCCTTCCCATTGTCCCCCACTGTTCCTGCATACTACAACAATACAAGCTGTCCCATTTTTGTAAGTTGCATCTACATTGAATTTTAGTTCATTGGGCGAAGGTGGACACCAACGAACATCCATACACTTAGGCATCTTGGGACTGTTAACCTCTGCACACACTTCTCCATTAAAGGAAGCTTCTGATCGAATTTGGTTCACTTGGCAACCCAGCGGCGTTGTTGTCTTCTCCATCACCTCTTTATTCCTGTACTTCCAAATGTAGTGACAACCCATGATTATCATGTTGGTTACTCTAGCTTCTTGTGTCAAACTCCATTCCAGCCACTTCCATAGGTTTTCCTCCCCAAAGAAATGGTCCCAAAATTGTCTTTCTAACAATTCCTTCCAGATAGGAGCCACTTTTACACAGTCTCTCAGAGCATGGAGCACGCTCTCTTCTTGTCCACCGCAACGATGATAGCTGCTATAATTGGACATGTGCCAAGTTGTTCTTTTGCTGTTTGTCAGTAAGGCATTATGTCCTACCAACCATAGGAACATCCGCACCCTTTCAGGGGCCTTTTTCTTCCACACCAGGTTCCATTTTCCTTCTACCTTAATATCCTTCGAACTTCTCAACCTTTTGTAAGTAGATTGGGATCGAAATTGTCCATCATCTGTGTGCGCCCAGATGATGATATCCCTCCCATTTGTATTATTTGGTGCCTTGACTTTGATAATTTCCTTCAGGTCACCCTCCATCATGTACTCTCTGAGAAACTCCTCGTCCCAATCATTGTCCAAATTGACAAGGTTTGCTACTTTAAGGTCTTCAAGCTCTGGGGGAATCGGTTTGCAGGTCCTGTCTTTTAAGATATGATTCATGCTCCACCATCTATCCTGCCAGACGTTGAGTGACTCACCAGTGATAGGGTTCCAATAAGTGTTTTCTTCCATGAACTCTTTGCATTTGAAAGCTGCATGACCCAATCTTGATATGTTAGGGATAATTATACTATCTCTGTTCAACATCCTGTGCTTTATGCTTTGACACCAGATTGAGTTCCTTTCTAACATGACTTCCCAACAATGCTTACTAATAAGTGCTAGGTTCCACTCTCTCATGGCCTTGATGCCCAACCCTCCTTCTTTTTTACTCGACGTCATCTTAGTCCATGCCACTAAGGACACCGGGTGTGCCTTGTGGTTGCCACCCCAGATGAAGGATCAGATACTGCTGTCGATTCTATCACATATCTTCATGGGTAAGACAGAAGTCTGCATGATGTAACCTGGAATTGCAGTTAAATTCTCCTTGGCCATAGCTGTTCTACCAGACATAGATAAGCAACGAGCTGACCAAGCATTGATATTGTTGCTAATGTGGTTAAGGATGTCACCATACGTTCCATGGTTCACTCTACCATGTATCAGCGGCACACCCAAGTACTTTCCCAAGTCCTGTACTCCTGGGATGCCGCTCCGTCTACAGATCCGTTTCCTTATTCTTCTGGGTACAGACCTAGAGAAGAATGTGCTCGATTTTGCTATAGAAATTGCCTGCCCCGACACAACACCAAATTCCTCGAAGCATTTCAGAATAGTATCCATTTGGGTTTGGTTGGCCTTGACGAAAAGAATCATGTCGTCTGTGAAACATAAGTGAGAAATCCAAGGACCCCTAGAAGATAACTTACTGGGTGTCCACTCCTTCTTCGCTACCTTTTCCTCAATTAGCTGGCTAAGCCTTTCCAGACAGAGAGCAAAGAGATATGGCGAGAGTGGGTCTCCCTGCCGAAGACCACTAGTTGCCTTAAAGCTTCCTGCTTTCCTACCTTGCCAAATAACAGTAGCTCTTCCTCCTAAAATCGATTTAATGATGTAATTAATAACACTAACCGACATCCCAATCTTCTCAAGCATATCAGCTACAAACGGCCATGTCATCTTATCGTATGCATTCGACAGGTTAATCTTGATTGCCATAGACTGAGGTGCATTTTTCCTGCGCATGTTGAAAAGAATTTCCTGCACTACTACTATATTGTCTGAAATCCTTCTTCCAGGAAAAAATGCGCTTTGGGATGGAGATATCCATTACACAAGATGGTCCTTGATTCTCCTGACTATCACCTTGGATGTTAGCTTGAGTGATAAATTGTTTAGCAAAATTGGTCTTAGTTGTGCGTAGCACTACGGCTTCGTCACTTTAGGAATCAGTACTATATTTGCATTACACATATCCTCGGCCAAGGCTTCTCCTCCGATTGCAGACCGTATTGTTCTCAGTACAGAATGTTTAATTGCATGCCAATTAGCAAGAAAGAAGGAACCATCTACCCCATCTGGACCACAAGCTTTATTTGGATTTGTAGATTGTAATGCTTTGTAAACCTCATCAAGCAAAGGAAGTGCTGCTACATTGTATTGATCGAGTCCATTAAGTCTATTGAACTTACCACATAACTTCTTAATTTTTCCTCCGTCCACCACATGATTCTCTGTAAAAATGGTTTTGAAATGGTTGACAATTAGCTCGTGGATCTCATCCTCTCCCGCCGTCCATTCCCCATTACTCTTTATTAACATAGTGATGGTATTATTGCGTCTCCTCTATTTTACATATGCATTATAAAACTTTGAATTCGAATTCCCTTCTATATTCCATTACATATGGCATTTCTGTTTCCAGTCTTCCTCCTCAAGTTCAAGAATTCTGTTGTATATCTGAATAAGTTCGTTACAGAATCTGTCGGTAGTATTATCATACTTCTGTGTGAGTTGTGTTTGCAGAATATTGATGCTTCTTAACAGCCCAACCTTTTGTTTCCCTAGTTTTGATTCAAAATTACACACCCAGTTTGATATACTGGTCTTCACTTCTCACAGTGCTCCATGAAAGTCCAGTTGACTATTCCATTGTTGTTCAATCAGCTTTTGGAAATCCTGGTTCCTAGCCCCCGAGCTTTTAATCATGAATCTCATTTGCTCCTTGCCTCGGCTTCTTGCTGTATTGCGAATAAGTAAAGGGCAGTGATCCGACCATACCCTAGGTAGGTGCTCGACCATAAAATTAGGATAAGTCACAACGAATTCAGTATTACCCAGACCTCTGTCAATGCGGGTCTGAATGGTTCCATGGAAGTACGTAAACTTCATGCCAGAGAATCCTAGATCCGTCAAATTAGCTTCCTTGAGCGTATTGTTAAACAACTCAGCCTCATGATAGTCAAAATGTTTACAACCACTCCTTTCGCAAGGGTTAATGGTGGCATTAAAGTCCCCTACCACAAGCCAAGGCTTTGTGAACCTCTTCCCCATAGTGACAAGATGCTTCCATAACAAATTTCTGACCTGGACATGGGGGTTAGCATAGACGAAGGTGATAATCATATCATCATTCACAGAACACGTGATGAATTGTCAGTGGCTGTTAATGATCTTGATATTGCAGTCGTCTTCATTCCAACAGTCCCAAATACCTCCGGAGAATCCCCTCGCTTCAAATCTGTGCGACCTGGAGAAACCTAAATTGTGAATTGTTTTCTCGAGATCTTCACCACTAATTCTCCATTCCAAGATAGCAACTAGCTTGGGTTTATGCTGTACAATCATGTCTTTGAGCACTCAACACGTATCCTTGTTGCCAATGCCCCTCGTATTCCAACAGATTGTATTAATAATTAACAACAGAAAGGGAATGGGTACAGGTTCACTAGTTCCCCGCAATTGGTTCCTGGTTCTCCTTCCCAACTTATTTAGCAACAACAAATTCAGTTTGGAGTTCCTACTCTGGATTCAAATGTGAACTCTTCCTTCTGTTTTCATTTGGAGGCTTGAATCTTGAATTCTTGGGTTTTAGAACACCTTCCTTGATTTTCCTTCTTTCATATTTTGGACCTGATGTCTTGTTTGCAGATTTTTTCCTTAGGTTAATGTCTTCCTCTTCTCTTGTTTCCACATTCATGTCTACGTTCCTGTCAGGAGGGTCTGTCTGCTTCTCATGTAGGTCCCCAACAGATGTATCCATCTCCTTATTTTCACCCTTAGTGACTGGATCATTCTTGTCTTCGTTTTCTTTATCTTCGTTGTCTTCAATGTTTATAACTTCCTCCACTACTTCATCAATGTCAGGATTTACAGTAGTATGCTTAGGATTACCTTCACTTTGCCTTCTATGTGCATCATTGATCTCCTTCAGCACCTCCCTTTTATCATCAGTTCTTTCTACTCACTTTTGCTTCCACACTTTTCCTCCTTTTTTTCCGCCGCTGTATACCTGCTTCTGCAATGGCTGGTTCTCTTCATTGCTTTTCACTTCCTGACCTTCCTTTCCTGCAACTTCCTCTTCAAGCTCCACTAGTTTTGCAAACTTATTGGTGCTTTGTCCTCCACTCTCTTTGGTGTTGTTGTGATTCTTCTGATTATTCCATTATCTGTTAGCCGAGACCTTCCTGCGTTGTGTCTGCCATTTCCTTTTCTCTAACTCCTCCTCTCCAACATGTATAGTGTGTCCTTCTTCCTTGTTGCCACTCACCGTGTTCCCTTCTACTTTATAAAACTTCAGCCTGCTGTGTCCAAGTTTCCCGCAAAGACAACAAGACTCCAGGAAAGCCTCATACTCCACCTGGTATATGTTATTGTTTATTGTAATGGTGTGCACCAAGGGTTTTGTAGTATCGACTTCGACAGCCAGTCTTGCAAACTTTCTCCTCGTGCGTGCCATGGTATGACCATCAACTTTAGCCAATCTTCCTAATGCTAGTCCAATATTATCCTTTATTAATACCAAATTGATTGGTAATTTCTCTTTCTTATGCCAATATCTTGGTATCTAGGACTCCTTAGATTCCAAGAAACTTTATTATTTCTAAATCCTATTTATTGGATACTCAATATCCTTCTAGATGCATCTAAATGCATTATTCCTCATTATCATGTTGATTTCTTATTAAAATATTTCCTTTTGAGGATTTCTCTTTAATTTTCCTCATTGGTTTTCCTTTTTACATTAGGAATCATTGGGATACAAAATCCCACTAAGGATAACTCAATTCCACCTTTTCCACTTATTTTCCACATTTTACCATTATTTTCAATTTCTTTCTTAATAAAGAAATACTTAATTGATCTTTTCTTTTCTTATTTCATTCTCTATGCAACTCTGGACTCCTTGGAACCCAAGGAACCCAAGAGGCATGAAATCCCTCTTTGGATTTGCCTTCTAGAGATTTCCACAATTTTCTTTTCTTAAATATTCAATTATTCATTCACTAATTGAATTTTCTTGTTATTTGGGCCCAATAGCCAATAAAGCCCACAACAAAACCATCAAGGATATTGTAAACGAAATCCATTTATTCAAACCAATTTATATCATTATTTGTTTAAATATCTTTATTATGAGAAATCACATTTCTGACCAAAGGAACCCAAAATTTGGGGTTGTAGCATGATCTCCATGTAAACATTTTCCCCAAGTTTCCCTATCATTTCTATCCTTTATGTCATTTATGTTTAATTAGTGGAATTTATAGTGGTTTAGTGAACATTTATTCACTAATTGTACAAATATAAGGGTTTATGCAAAAATACCTCAGTGAAATCTTAATTACCATAATTAAGTGCTCTAAACCTTAATATAACTTTTTGATATGATTTGAAAACATAAAATGAGGCTAAGTTTCAAATTTGGTTCGATTTGGATGTTGTTTGTGCAATTTATGCAATTTTAGGTACATTCTGGACTTTTATGCAATTTACCCAATTGGGAGGTTTTCTTTGCAAATTATCAACTGAATTTTAATCCTTAGATATTCCCTTACCATTAACGAGATTTTAAACCATTGGAGAACCTGATGGTATTTCTTTCCAAGGGCATTATAGGGATTACCCTCTTTATAAAGGTGCTTATCTTTAAAAGCTATCAACCAATGAGGTTATTTCTGTGATAACCTGAATTTCAGGGTTTAGATACCCCATATAGATGTTGAAGACCATGAATCTTATGTAGATGTTTAGTTCCAAATTGAAAAGTTTTTATTCAATTTTGGACTCTTTTCACTAAAAAAGGGTAAGCATAGATGCAATTAATGATTATTAGATCTAGTTGACATCAAGTGCAATGGATAGCTTCTTAATTATCAAATGAATACAAAAGGTCCATTTAGTAGTCATAATGAAATCGAGTGGTCACTTGATGAACCTTGAGGTATATTAGGATTATTACAAGTGTTTTTGGACTTGTAGAATCAAGATTTGATGACTATTTAAATTGAATTCAAGGTTTATACACATAACTCTAAGGTTGTTTGAATAATTATTTGCATGACCAAATAATGGATTTTGAGTCTCAAACTTTGTCACAAGATTCTTTATGATATTAGCAGACTATGTATAAAATCTTAGAATGGTTGGAGATTCCTAACAAGAGATATATTTCTTTGAAGTTGGGGGCATTATTGAGATAAATATTTAGAAACCTTTGTCATTCAATTATTTGGTAACTAGGCTTTAGTAAATTGATGTGTCAAGCGATCCATCTCTTGTCGGCGCCAACGTAATAGACATGGTCATATTTGGACCGTTGATTTTACCTGATCCAAAGGCTAGTTGGTCATACTCTACCTCCGAATTAAACGGAACAGAGCTGAGACTTGACTGCGATCCTACTGGCCTCAGAGCACCTTACTCGCAAATTATCTAGAAGGGATGGCGGATAAAAAGGATCAAACTCATCACAAGCTTCAGGGTTACCCATTGCATGAAGTTTTTGGTAGAGAGGAGTGAGAGATCGACCCTCACTTTCCAACCCCTTCTCCATCGCTGTTCATAGAAACCAACTAGGAATGATCGAGGGTTTAAGGAGCCAAAAAGGTGGTGGTTTGGACTATAGGGAAGCACCACTGAAGGCATAGGATGAGGATACGAGGTTGTATGGGGAGCCACCAAGCTATGCATAGCACAGCCAGAAGCTCCTCAGACTCGTCTTCTCCGGCCATGAGGGGTGACTTTGGAGACAGGTATGCAACCTTCCTCACTACCCATGAAGATCACCTTCAAGTTCGTAAGAGATATGCATATCTTCCAGGTGCCTCATATGGGCTCGACAAGCACAGGGTAGCAGATCCCCAAATCTGCGCCGACCTCTTCCACCACGGCTCCAAGAAGTAGCTCTCGTCAAACCATGGATCTGTCTCCAGTAGCCAAGGGTGACCATCGAGGTGTGCCCATACCTAGAAAGTGTTGCAGAACTAGCATCTGATGACAAGATCACCAAAATGTGAAGGTCTCTCTCGCGAAAGTTATCTGAAGCGGCGGCGGTGGCGACGACTGTGGTTACAGGAGATGAGGGACGAGCCTCTCTCGCAGGGAGACAGGGAGAGAGACCAGTGTGTTCCCAGTAGGGTGGAGCCCAGTCCAAGACTTAGATGTTCCCACCTCCCCTGTGGCTGTGGGCAATGTGGCTGTAATCCAGGCCCTGAACATGAAGATCCGATGGCCAGAATAAATCTTATAAAGGTAAATTCGATTTTATTCTTATGTTTAGACCAGAGTTTAGAAAATTCATAGAAAATAGATTCCTTGGCCAATAAATTATCTAAAAAATATCCCTAGATTTAGAAAAACATCCCCTATATCACTAGACCCCTAGATCAGATCCTTAAACCAATTTTAATGATGATATTTAATTTAGAGTACAATGCTCCTTTTTAGGGTTAGTTGACCTCAAATAATTAGCAAATAGTGGACATAAAATATGAGAAAATTATTAATGGGCTCTAATATCACTTGGAAACTTAATATGGACTCCGATCTGATTATTATTTATAAATATTAGGTCCTTATTAACTAGTGCATAACTATATGGTTCAAACCTCATTTTAATTCTATAAAATAAACATATCATCAGAAAATTACAAAAAATTGGACCAGACCTTTAAAATGACACCCTAGTCAGTAGAAAAATATCAAACACAAGTTTAGATCAGATTGAACCAAGGTTGGCCTAAACCCTAATTTGGACCTAAAATACCAAGAATATGGTGTACCTATATTAATGATGATTAATTTCTTTAAATCAGGTGCTGACCAGATTATCTGGATGATCATGGATATGTGAGGAATATATGAACTCAAGTACATGGTCTTATAAGTATAAGACTATATTTCTTGGTTGCTTATGATATGTAATATCATGAATGCTATTATTTGGATATTCATTGCTTGTGGAACTATTATGAGTTATACTTTGCCAAAATCTAATATAACATAAAAGGATATGGATGGGTTGTAGCTACTAGTGCACCTAGCCCGGTATGGATGTATGTTGCCTAACATGGATGTATGATGTTTTGACCCATGTTAGATGTATGATGATATAATATTTTCCCACACTGGATGTAAGTCAAGTGCAGATAAGTGTAGTAAAACTGCATCAAATAAATGTAATAAAAAGGATGTTTACCTGATTTTCGCCTTAAGAATGGTTTTTCTCTCTTTCTTCCTTCATCAAGTATTTTCCTGTATGCAACCTTACTAGTGTATCTTTTACCACGTACCAACTTTTGTTGATTCATTTGTTTCACGTATGTTTTAGGTTCAGAGCTTGCATGGGAGGAAAAGAACATGGTGTGAGCAATTTGTTCAAGTTACCTATTGTCTAGGATCCTGGTTAGGAGACATGTTTAGACTATGTAATTTTTTTTCCAATATGTAGATGTAATCCAAGCTGTAATAATTCATGTTGTAAATATACATGTTATTGTTGAGAATTGTTATGGTTGTATGTTCATATATGCATATTATGCTTCTGCATCGCTCTCTAAAATGATTGTCTAACATTTTCGGATTTGTCCTCTCCAGCCTTCTAAGTCTCGAGGCGGCAGAATCTGGGGACGTTACAGTTGGTATCAGAGCATGAACAATAGCAACACTTGACAATTTCTCATCATGAAACATAAAACTAAATTTCACCTTTTACTTTAAACCCTAGTAACTTAGTAAGTTTTCTATAGGGATAATGTTTGACTTAGCCTCTAAGTTAGAACCTAGATGTTCGAGAACTAGGTTTAGACAAGTGTGTGAAACCATTTCCATATAGAGCTCATATGTATCGGGTAGCTACACTAGTCTACACGTTGTTCTCACCATTTCACTAGGTGACATGACACTGGACTATCTACTGTGTGTGGGACACTCGGTTTTGCTAATTTGGTTTTGTTTTCCAATCGGCTCGAGCCTCGACAGTTTTCTCTGACGTCTTCTTTCTCGAGAATAACTATATAATATTTTATGATATATATGTAAATATAAAAATGTGTCCCTCACACTATAGAGTAGTTAGTGTTCATGTAACCTAAGTGAAAGGGAGTGACATCAGTCTAGAAGAGAGAGTAGTCTAGATTAGAGGTCTAGAGCCTTATCAAGATAGGTGATACATAGAGTAGATGATAGAATGATAGTTGAAATAAGCATGTGAAATCTTATCTAAGTTTGATATCTGATGGTATTTAAGTTGCATATGAGATGAGTTCAATTTTAGAAAATCTAAGCTAAGTCTTGATGAAGAAAAAGCATACTCCTTTCTTATTAAGGCGATCTAAGTTTAAGATAAAGTTGAATATGCATGAGCCTCAAGCTCTTTTACAAAGGAGGACCTCCAGTGTTAGGACAAGATATGTGGTGAACTCTAGAGAGAGTGAGACCCATAAGGAGAGGGTTGTAGGACCTACCCTGAGATATATATGAAATGATGTGTCCTAAGCTGGGTTACTCCCGAGTAGACGAGTTGAGTCCTTTTTGCATGATTCGATCCTATATATGAGAATTGGGTTAAAAAAATGATGGGTAGGAAACTCATAATGAGGTCAATCCTTTTAATTGAGTTAGGTCCTAGCTTGAGTGACGTACGTTTGTGAATCTCATCAATAGTTGCAAGTGAGGTGATATATGAAACTTTGGTTCTGAGAGTAAAATGTCATGTGCATAAGATACTCATGTATGTTGATATCTCCTCTTCTCTTCCTCAATATATGATTCTAGAAACCTCACTTGAGATATATAGATGATTTATGTATGAGTAGTCACTCATAGAAGATTGACCTATTCTATCATACCTCCCTATATCATACATGCAATTTTCTAAGTTTCAAAGCATGATAAGACTGGCTTAGTAAATTCTCTTTCTCTCTATATCATGCATTAAAGATATAAGTTTGAAATCACAAGCTAAAAAAAAATATATCTTTGGCTCATAGATTAATAATCACAAAATATAGTGCCTAAGACCAATCCTTCTAAATCTAAGCTTCTTCTTGTGGATAAATCGTTGAATAGTGTGAAACCCTAATATTGAAGTATGATAAGCAAGCCTTTCTATAATGATGAAATCATAGTATGATGTCAATCATAGACCACATTAATGATGTAATTGTGATATTTAGTAAGCATGAGCTCTTGATATCACCTTACATAGATGAGTAGGGTAAAAGACGAAACTTGAGTAATACCTTCTCAACTCCATATGTGTAAACAAATCTCTAACTATTAGGGTAATAATAGATGTAAATCCTATAATAATAGAATGTCATGATATGACTAGGTCATGAAATGACTCTTCAATTCCCAAAAAAAAAGTTATGTTTCAACCTATATAAGGTGGGGTGGCTACACCCTAGATGCTCTACATCATAAGATGTCGACTTGGGATGCATACATAAATATGAGAACTTTAGAACCTAGAAGTGGTGGCTCACACGTAGTGCAAACTCCTAGATATCATCTAAAATATTATATTAGATGAATTTTGAGGATGAAATTCCTTTTAAGGTGGGGTGAATGTGATAACCCTAATTTCAAGGTTTAGATACCCCATATAGAAGTTGAATACCATGAATCTTATGTAGATGTTTAGTACCAAATTGAAAAGTTTTTATTCAATTTTGGACTCTTTTCACTCAAAAAGGGTACAAGCATAGATGCAATTAATGATTATTTGATCTATTTGACATCAAGTGCAATCGATAGCTTCTTAATTATCAAATGAATACAAAAGGTCCATTTAGTAGTCATAATGAAATTGAGTGGTCACTTGATGAACCTTGAGGTATATTAGGATTATTACAAGTGTTTTTGGACTTGTAGAATCAAGATTTGATGACTATTTAAGTTGAATTCAAGGTTTATACACATAATTATAAGGTTGTTTGAATAATTATTTGCATGACCAAATAATGGATTTTGAGTATCAAACTTTGTTACAAGCTTCTTTAAGATATTAGGAGACTATGTATAAAATATTAGAATGGTTGGAGATTCCTAACAAGAGATATATTTCTTTGAAGTTGGGGGAATTATTAAGATAAACGTTTAGAAACCTTTGTCATTCAATTATTTAGTAACTAGGCTTCAGTAAATTGATGTGTCAAGCGATCCATCTCTAGTCGGCGCCAACATAACAGACGTGGTCATATCTGGACCATTGATTTTCCTGATCTAAAGGCTAGTTGGTCATCCTCTACCTCCGAATTAACTGGAACATAGCTGAGACTTGGCTGCAATCCTACTGGCCTCAGAGCACCTTAATCGCAAATTATCTAGAAGGGATCACAGATAAAAAGGATCAAACTCATCACAAGCTTCAGGATTACCCATTGCGTGATGTTTTTGGTAGAGAGAAGTGAAAGATCGACCCCCACTTTCCAACCCCTTCTCCATCGCTGTTCACAGAAACCAACTAGGAATGATCGAGGGTTTAAGGAGCCAAAAAGGTGGTGGTTTGGACTACAAGGAAGCACCACTGAAGGCATAGGATGAGGATACAAGGTTGTATGGGGTGCCACCAAGCTATGCGGAGCACAGCCAAAAGCTCCTCAGACTCATCTTCTTCGGCCATGAGGGTTGACCTTAGAGACAGGTATGCAGCCTTCCTCACTACCCATGAAGATCACCTTCAAGTTCATAAGAGATATGCGAATCAACTCCTGGTGCCTCATATGGGCTTGACAAGCATAGGGTAGTAGATCCCCAAATCTGCACCGGCCTCTTCTGCCACGGCTCCAAGCGACAACTCTCGGCAAACCATGGATCTGTCTCCAGTAGCCAAGGGTGACCATCGAGGTGTGCCCATACCTAGAAAATGTTGCAGAACCAGCATCTGATGACAAGATCACCAAAATGTGAAGGTCTCTCTCGCCAGAGTTCTTTGAAGCAGCGGAGAAGGATGTGGTTACTGGAGATGAGGGACGAGCCTCTCATGCAGGGAGATAGAGAGAGCGACCAGTGTGTTCCCAGCAGGGTGGAGCCCAGTCCAAGACTTAGCTGTGCCCACCTCCCCTGTGGCCGTGGGCAATGTGGCTGTAATCCAGGTCTTGAACATGAAGATCCGATGGCCAGAATAAATCTTATAAAGGTAAATTCGATTTTATTCTTATGTTTAGACCAGAGTTTAGAAAATGCATAGAAAATAGATTCCTTGGCCAATAAATTATCTAAAAAATATCCCTAGATTTAGAAAAACATCCCCTATATCACTAGACCCCTAGATCAGATCCTTAAACCAATTTCAATGATGATATTTAATTTAGAGTACAATGCTCTTTTTTAGGGTCAGTTGACCTCAAATAATTAGCAAATAGTGGACATAAAATCTGAGAAAATTATTAATGAGCTCGAATATCACTTGGAAACTTAATATGGACTCCGATCTGATTATTATTACTAAATATTAGGTCCTTATTAACTAGTGCATAACTAGATGGTTTAAACCTCATTTTAATTCTATAAAATAGACATATCATTAGAAAATTACAAAAAATTGGACCACACCTCTAAAATGACACCCTAGTCAGTAGAAAAATATCAAACACAAGTTTTGATCAATTTGAACCAAGGTTGGCCTAAACCCTAATTTGGACCTAAAATACCAAGAATATGGTGTACCTATATTAATGATGATTAATTTCTTTAAATCAGGTGCTGACCAGATTATCTAGATGATCATGGATATGTGAGGAATATCTGAATTCAGGTACGTGGTCTTATAAGTATAAGACTAGATTTCTTGGTTGCTTATGATATGTAATATCATGAATGACATTATTTGGATATTCATTGCTTAGTGGAACTATTATGAGTTATACTTCACCAAAATCTAATATAACATAAAAGGATATGGATGGGTTGTAGCTACTAGTGCACCTAGCCCGGTATGGATGTATGTTGCCTAACATGGATGTATGATGTTTTGGCCCATGTTAGATGTATGGTGATATAATTTTTGCCCATACTGGATGTAAGTCAAGTGCAGACAAGTGTAGTACAACTGCATCAAATAAATGTAATAAAAAGGATGTTTACCTGATTTTCACCTTAAGAAATGGTTTTTCTCTCTTTCTTCCTTCTTCAAGTATTTTCCTTTATGCAACCTTATTAGTGTATCTTTTACCACATACCAAATTTTGTTGATTCGTTTGTTTCACATATGTTTTAGGTTCAGAGCTAGCAAGGGAGAAAAGGAATAGGGTGTAAGCAAGTTGTTCAGGTTACCTATTGTCTAGGATCCTGGTTAGCATACATGTTTAGACTATGTAATTTTCTTTTTTTTTTCAATATGTAGATGTAATTCAAGCTGTAATAATTTATGTTGTAAATATACATGTTATTGTTGATAAATGTTATGGTTGTATGTTCACGTATGTGTATTATGCTTCCACATCGCTCTCTGAAATGATTGTCTAACATTTTCAGATTTGTCCTCTCAAGCCTTCTAAGTCTCGAGGCGGCAGAATCCGGGGACGTTACAATTTCTTTCTTGAAAAACAGTGGGGATGGCTTTGAAAGATATATGGGCTCTTAGGACCGAGTTTTGATATCCAATAAGAGTCCATGAGCTGTTCTCTTGCATGGCCATCAGGCCCTAGGCTAAAGAAACATGGAAAGTCTCTTAAGACACCTCATGCTTCACCCTTTCTATATATAGCCATGTATACCCTTTCTCAACTCACAATTCGAAAACTCTTGCTCCCCGTTTCTTTCCTCTAGCTTAGATAATAGTTCCTTTGGTATTTGGCCACGAAGGTTCTGTCCCAAGGTAATAGAGGGAGCCTTCCTTGGTGAAGAAGGCTCCTAGGGCTTCCAAATTGCTCTATTAGGGTTTCTAAAGCTCCTCCTTGGTAATTTCGACCAAAACTAGTAAGTTTCCTCCCTTACTTACCTATTTTCATACTGTTAGTCCTCCTTACACATTCTTCTAGGTCGGAACCATGACCATACATGGTAAAACTCCACCTAAAACCCTAAAACATCTCATCACCATGCTCTTTTGCTAGGGTTTGCACCTCTAAAGTGGAGAAGGTGATCTTTGCTCAAGAAAGGAGCTTGGCTTGGAGCAACCATGCCTTATAATCTCAGAATCCCTTCTGTTTGAGTCTTATTACCTTCCTAGAGGCAAGTTTTGTTAACCCCCTTCTCATATATTTCTTAAGTACATGCTTAAAACCCATGCTTCTATGTTGAGAATCGATGATTTCCATCTCTTTTACCATGTTCTTCTAAGGTTTTGGTTTCTTGCTATTTTTTTCTCTAGAATCTCTATTTTGGTTATCTAAGAAACTTAAAACCTGATCTTGAGTCAAATGGTGTTTTATCCCTCTCCCTCTCTCTTTAATTATCTCGATCGGTTTGATGATGTGGCAATTTCCTATTGGTCAGTATTGCAAAATTCATATCTTCTAAACCGCTTATCCAAATTTGACAAATAAATATGTTTTGGAATTGGAAAATTAATCTCTATCTAATAAAAATATTTTCAAGGTCTGATTTAATGGTTTGACGAAGGGTGATTTTTTCAAAACGAATTTAATGCATAAAATCCATAAAAATTACATCTTAATCATCATAACTCCAAAATTAACATAAAAATATGTTTTCTTGATCAGGAAAACCTAATAAGTTCATTGGTGATATTTTCAAAAGCTAAATCCGAATTTTGCTAAAAAGCTCAAAAAATAGGGTTTCTATATATTAATGTTCACTATGTACTCTAATACATGTTAATACATTGAAAATAGGCAAAGTGGAACTTGGACTCAATTAAAGTGGTGAAAGTTAGTAATTGATATTAGTAAGAGAGGTATGTGCATTTATTACACCCTATGTTGGGATAATTGTAGCCAAACCCTATATTTCCCTAATGAGGCTTAAATGAACCTTAAATCTTCTATTATTGAATCCTAATGTTGTTCATGCCTCAAATTAGATTATAATTTCTTCTTGTTGGGTCTTATACCCCACTACCATGCTTATTGAATATTATGACTACTCTTGCCATGACTACTTTTCTAGCATGTGGATTTATGTTCTATTTAATTTAAAGTAGTGGTACTTATGTACAACCACCCACATAGGGCATGTATTTAATCGCCCTGGGGAATTTTTTATTCTCCCCTATATAATTGTGTAGGTGACTGGGAATGTCTTATTCTCCCCTCACCTAAGGTTAGAGGTCCGGTAGGTGCCTCAACCCCACTTAGTTAGGTAGGCATAATTATATAACATGCAAATCCTTTTTCATATAATTGTTAATGGCGAGTTTCTTTTGAATATAGCCTCATACTCTTGTTATCTTCATAATATGATGAACCCTACCCTGTTTTTATTTTTTGTACTTATCTTGATATCCTAGATTAGTTTTGTGACACATACCTTATTTTCTTTCCCCTTTTTTTGGGTGCTTTCCCAGCCACCCAGGTGCTGGCACTGAGCAAGGAGAAGGATACGTTTGAAGGAATTCATCTCAGGAGTAGATCTCAAGCTATCTGAAAGGATGTCTAGGTTGCTATAGCTAGATCCTTTTCTCTTATCTTTTTCTTTTGAGAACAATCATGTAATGAACAATGAAAGCCATGCAATAGGCTTAGTTCTTTTATTTCTGCTGCTATTAACATTTTGTAATGTATCTGGTGCATGCTTATTTACTTGGAATATTATACATGCATCCCTCAATATCTTTTGTCTTTCTAAAAAGATGGATGTTTTGTAATTCCTTTAAATTTTAGTAAGGAGGTGATCTTGCCTCTTTACAACATGGTATCAGAGCCTTTAGGCAACTATTAGGACATGAAGTTGAAGCAAAGGTGTCTAGAATGGATCAGGGTTTTGGGGGCTGGCAATATTTTCCTCTACACCACTAGCTTGGTTTACGAGGACTCCCATGCCCATATGATACCGGCCTGGCCTGAGCTGATACGAATTGCCCAAAATAGTATGCTTTTAGGCAATAACATTCTAGATATTCTTTTCTCGTCTATGCTTCTATTCTTTTTCATCCATGATTCAAATACTCCTGGGAACTTAATATGTTAACCCTATTTTTCAGGATAGGTGACTTGTTCGATAGTAGGAACAAGGGAAAGGAGTCAAACCCTAATGAATCCAATGTGGAAAACACTCCTGTGACTCCTGTCGGCCATAGTGTGGTCAACCCTGCTACTCTAGGCACCCCCTCCTTCACACCAGAGCAAGAGCTGGCAATGCTGTGCCAGGTGCTCTCCATCATGATGGGGCAGCTCCACACAGTGGCTGCCAATGCCAACAAGACGAGGGAGTTCACCCTCACTGACTTTATAAAGATGCAGCCACCCTACTTCAAAGGTGAAAGTGAAAACAACATGGTGGATAAAGCTGATGACTGGGTGTTGGCTTTGGATTGGACCTTCGAGGGTATGGCATGCGCTCCTCACTAGAAAGTTCGGTTCACGACGTATGTGCTGGATGGATCGACACATGTCTGGTTGAATGGTGTCGCCCGCACTCGAGACACCTCTACCATGGAGTGGGACTAGTTCTTGAAGCTCTTCAGGGAGAAGTATTTATGTCCTGCCTTCTTAAGGAAGAAGGAAGATGAGTTCTACAGCCTCAGGCAGGGAACCATGAGTGTGGCCAACTACATCCAATGATTCCTACTTTTGGAACACTATGCCACCGACCTTGGAGCTGAGAGAAGGGCAACATTGTTCGGAGGGCCTAAACTACCAAGTGGGTCGAAGTCTTGTTCCATAACTTCCACTCACCTTCCAGTAGATGGTGGATAAGGCCCTGGCCATCAAGTCCTACCCAGGATTCCAATCCTATGGACACAATAATGGCTATAGAAACAACAAGAGGAAGAACCCTACCCAGAATGAGAATCGTGGACGTGATCGGTGCAATAGGTGCTCTCACCACCATCCTCCAGGGAGATTTCCTGCCAACAATGCACCTGCTTGTAGAGACAACCAACCGCCTCCGACCTGCCATGAGTGTGGCCAAGTTGGGCATATCCGACCACTCTGCCCGTGTTTCCAGCAAGGATAGAATAATGCCCAGAAACCACAACAACCAAGGAAGAATCCGCCCCTGCGGAATAATAACAACAACAACACCAACCAGAACCCGAGGTGACCGCCAGTGGAGAGGAGGAATGGGAGAGTGTTTTCTCTCAATGCTGAGGAAGTAGGTGAAGATAATGAAGTTATTGAAGGTACCTTGCATCTTAATATGCGTCCTATAAAGGCACTGTTTGATTCTGGCTCATCCAATACCTTCATATCATGTCAACTTGCTTCTATGTTAGAAATAGAATTTGAGTATATGGATCATATATTAGATGTAAAAACCTGTAGTGGTAAGATCTGCTCTTCATATCTCCAAACTCCGACCATGGACCTCTGTATATCTGGTATAATGTTTTCCTCAGATTTCATCTTGCTCGACATGACTGCCTTTGATGTCATCCTGGGAACGGATTGGTTGAAGAGGTACAAAGCTATTTTGTTTTGTGAAGAATCAAAGGTTAGTTTGTCACATCGCATTGAGGGAATATTGTGTGTCAAGGGTAGGAAGCGAGAAGATTGTCAATTTGTTATCTCTGCCATCAAAGCTGAAAAGCTAGTCTCATAAGGGTGTAGAGCTTTCATAGCCTCTATAGTCCTTGAGGCTACACCTCCTTCTGTCGACCACATAGATGTGGTGAAGGACTTCCCGGACGTCTTTCCCGAGGAGTTACCTGGTTTGCCACCAACTCGGGAGGTGGAGTTCTCCATTGAGATTGTACCTGGAACTTCACCAATATCAAAGCCGCCTTACCATTTGGCCCCTGCCGAGCTTGCCGAACTAAAGAAGCAACTAGAAGAGCTTCTTGATATGGGCTTCATCCACCCTAGTGTTTCACCTTGGGGAGCCCCTGTCCTATTCGTGAAGAAGAAGGATGGTTCGATGTGGATGTGTATGGACTACCACATGCTTAACCAAGTGACGGTGAAGAACTGTTATCCTTTGCCTCACATATATGACTTGTTCGACCAACTAAAGTCAGCCACTGTGTTCTCCAAGATGGATCTGCGAAGTGGCTACTACCATATGAGCATGAAGGATAATGATGTACTGAAGACGTCATTCAGAACTCGCTATGGGCATTACGAATTCATGGTCATGCCTTTCGGCTTGACAAATGCCCCTGTTGCCTTCATGGACTTGATGAACCGAGTGTTCTGCCCATACCTTGACAAGTTCATGGTGATGTTTATTGATGGCATTTGGGTTTATTCTGAGACGTTAGAACAACATCACAAGCATCTACAGATTGTACTCAACACACTACGAGAAAACCAACTCTATGAAAAATTCTCAAAGTGTGAGTTCTGGATAAAGGAAGTGATGTTTCTGGGTCATGTGATTTCTGCCAGACATATAGTTGTTGATCCTGCAAAGGTAGAAGCTGTGACCAAGTGGAAAGCTCCAAAGAATCCCTCAGAGATCTGTAGTTTCCTTGGACTAGCAGGTTACTATCGAAGGTTTATCAAGAACTTATCTGAGTTGGCCTTGCCTTTAACCAAGCTGACACGAAAGGAGGTCAAGTTCTCTTGGAAACTAGAATGTGAAAACAATTTTCAGAAGTTGAAGAAGAGCATGACTTCTGCTCCCGTGCTTACTTTGCCTATTGAGGGCATACCCTATGTCATCTACACTGACGCATCCAAACAAGGATTAGGGTGTGTTTTGATGCAAGATGGAAAGGTGATCGCCTATGCTTCTTGATAGTTAAAACCTAATGAAGCTAATTGGCCTACACATGATTTGGAGCTTGCTTCCATAGTTCATGCTTTGAAGATCTGGTGACACTATCTCTATGGTGAAAAGTTTGAAGTCTTTACAGATCACAAGAGTCTGAGATATCTATTGACTCAGAAGGATCTGAACTTGCTACAACGTAGGTGGATGGAATATCTTAAAGATTACAACTTCACCATTACATATCATCCTGGTAAAGCAAATGTCATAGCTGATGGTTTAAGTCACAAGAAGGATGTTGTTTGTGCTGCTCTGATATGTTCAGTATGGGAAAACCTTGAATATGTGGCTAGTTGGAGACCTCATCCTGTTGAATCAGTGGATGAAGACAAGTTGTGTGTTCATATGGCCAGCTTGACCATTACACCAACCTGGATCTCAGAAGTCATGGATGCACAGTTGGAGAGTTCTGAGCTTGAGGAGATGAAAACTTTAACTGAGAAACTGCAATCTGACTTCTCTGTCAGAGTGGATGGTGTTGTTCGCTTCAAACAAAGGCTGTGGATTCCTAATATTGGTGATCTAAGACAAAAGATTCTTAGTGAAGCTCATGGGTCCAAGTACACTATTCATCCTGGCACAACAAAAATGTACAAGGACTTACAACGAAGCATCTGGTGGAAGAACATGAAGAATGATATAGCTCTATTCGTCATGAAGTGCTTGACATGTCATCAAGTCAAGATCGAACATCAATGACCGGGTGGTCTTCTTCACCCTCTTGAAATTCCAGAATGGAAGTGGGAGAAAATCACAATGGACTTCGTTACTGGTTTCCCCAAGTCCAAGAAAGGTTATGATGATGTTTGGGTGGTTATTGATCGGCTTACAAAATCTGCTCATTTCTTGCCTTTTAAAACCAATTACAAAGTTGTGGATATGGCTCAGTTGTACGTTGAGTGGATCGTACGCCTGCATGGAGTACCAAAGGTAATAGTTTCTGATTGTGACCCAAAGTTTACTTCTCATTTATGGGGTCAGATTCAGGAGGAGATGGGTACTAACTTGCGTTTCAGTACTGCTTACCACCCACAGACTGGTGGTCAATCTGAGAGAAGAGTTCAGATTCTGGAGGACTTTCTTTGTGCTTGTGTGATGGATTGGGGTGGTGCATGGGATCGGTATCTGCCATTAGCTGAGTTTGTTTACAACAATAGCTACCAAGCTAGTATTGGTATGCCACCTTTTGAAGCTCTCTATGGTAGACCATGTCGTTCACCTTTACATTGGGATGATGTCGATGAATGTTCTCTAGTGAAGACCGATGACATGCAAATGATGATAGAAAAGGTGCAGTTGATAAAGAAATGCATGAAAGCTGCTCAAGACCGACAAAAAATGTATGCTGATAAGAAGAGGTCTGATGTTAACTTCCTAGTAGGTGACTATGCATTTCTAAAGATCAAGCCTATCTGTTCTATTGCTAGATCTAAAGTTAAAGGCAAGTTGAGTCCCCGCTATGTTGGACCATTTGAAATCTTAGATAAGTTTGGAGACTGTGCATACCTCTTAGCCTTACCTCCTTCCTATGATAAGATTCATAATGTGTTGCATGTCTCTGTGCTAAAGAAGTATTTGAAGGACTCTTCTCATGTGCTTACTGTGGAGCCTTTGGAGATACATGAGAATCTGATTTATGAAGAGCTACATGTGAAGATTCTTGACTCTCGAGTAAAGAAGCTGAAGAACAAAGAGATTGAGCTGGTAAAAGTTTTGGGGAAATATCATGGTCTGGAAGAAACCACTTCGCAGTTGAGAGATGAAATGTTACGTACTCACCCTTCTCTTTTTGCTTGAGATTTCGAGGACGAAATCTTTTTTAAGGGGTGGAGTACTATAATATAATGAATCTTAGATGTAATCTCCATGTAAAACTTTTTCACAACTTTCCCTATCATTTCTATCCTTTATGTCATTTATGTTTAATTAGTGGAATTTATAGTGGCTTAGTGAACATTTATTCACTAATTGTACCAATATAAGGGTTTATGCACAAATACCCCAGTGAAAGCTTAATTACCATAATTAAGTTCTATAAACCTTAATATAACTTTTTGATATTATTTGAAAACATAAAATGAGGCTAAGTTTCAAATTTGGTTCGATTTGGATGTTGTTTGTGCAAGTTATGCAATTTTAGGTACATTCTAGACTTTTATGCAATTTACCCAATTGGGAGGTTTTATTTGCAAATTATAAACTGAATCTTAATCCTTAGATATTCCCTTACCATTAAATATATTTTAAACCATTGGAGAACCTAGTTTCACCTTGGTTTGATGGTATTTCTTTCCAAGGGCATTATAGGGATTACCCTCTTTATAAAGGTGCTTATCTTTAAAAGCTATCAACCAATGAGGTTATTTCTTTCTTGAAAAACGGTGGGGATGGCCTTGAAAGTTATGTGGGCTCTTAGGACCGAGTTTTGATATCCAAGAAGAGTCCCTGAGCTGTCCTCTTGCATGGCCATCAAGCCCTAGGCTAAAGACACATGGAAAGTCCCTTAAGACACCTCATGCTTCACCTCTTTCTATATATAGCCATGTATACCCCTTCCCAACTCACAATTTGAAAACTCTTGATCCCCTTTTCTTTCCTCTAGATTAGATAATAGTTTCTTCTATATTTGGTCATGAAGTTTTTGTCCCAAGGTAATAGACGGAGCCTACCATGGTGAAAAAGGCTCATAGGGCTTCCAACTTGCTCTATTAGGGTTTCTAAAGCTCCTCCTTGGTAATTTCGACCAAAACTAGTAAGTTTCCTCCCTTCCTTCCCTTTTTTCATACTATTAGTCCTCCTTACACCTTCTTATAGGTCGGAACCATGACCATACATGGTAAAACTCCACCTAAAACCCTAAAACATCTCATCTCCATGCTCTTTTGCTAGGGTTTGCACCTCTAAAGTGGAGAAGGTGATATTTGCTCAAGAAAGGAGCTTGCCTTGGAGCAACCAGACCTTCTAATCTTGGAATCCTTTCTGTTTGAACCTTATTACCTTCTTAGATGCAAGTTTTGTTAACCCCCTTTTCATATATTGCTTAAGTACATGCTTAAAACCCATGCTTCTATGTCGATAATCGATAATTTCCATCTCTTTTTGCCATGTTCTTCTAAGGTTTTGGTTTCTTACTATTTGATTTTCTCTAGAATATCTAGTTTGGTTATATAAGAAACTTCAAACCTGATCTTGGGTAAAATGGTGTTTTCTCCCTCTCCCTCTCTCTTTAATTATCTCAATCCATTTGATGATGTAGCAATTTCCTATTGGTCAATATTGCAAAATTCATATCTTCTAAACCACTTATCCAAATTTGACAAATAAATATGTTTTGGAATTGGAAAATTAATCTCTATCTAATAAAAATATTTTCAAGGTCTGATTTCATGGTTTGACGAAGGGTGATTTTTGTAAAACGAATTTAATGCATAAAATCCATAAAAATTACATCGTAATCATCATAACTCCAAAATTAACATAAAAATATATTTTATTTATCAGGAAAACCTAATAAGTTCATTGGTAATATTTTCAAAAGCTAAATCCGAATTTTGCTAAAAAGCTAAAAAAATAGGGTTTCTATATATTAATGTGCACTGTGTACTCTAATACATGTTAATACATTGAAAATAGGCAAAGTGGAACTCAGACTCAATTAAAGTGGTGAAAGTTAGTAATTGATATCAGTAAGAGAGGTATGTACATTCCTTACACCCTATGTTGGGATAATTGCAGCCAAACCCTATATTTCCCTAATGAGGCTTAAATGAACCTTAAATCTTCTATTATTGAATCCTAATGTTGTTCATGCCTCAAATCATATTATAATTTCTTCTGGTTGGGTCTTATACCCCACTGCCATGATTATTGAATATTATGACTACTCTTGCCATGACTACTTTTCTAGCATGTGGATTTATGTTCTATTTAATTTAAAGTAGCGGTACTTATGTACAACCACCCATAGAGGTCATGTATTTAATCGCCATGGGGAATGTTTTTATTCTCCCCTATATAATTGTGTAGGTGACTAAGAATGTCTTATTCTCCCCTCACCTAAGGTTAGAGGTCCGGTAGGTGCCTCAACCCTACTTAGTTAGGTAGGCATAATTATCTAACATGCAAATCCTTTTTCATATATTTGTTAATGGTGAGTTTCTTTTGAATAGAGCCTCATACTCTTGTTATCTTCATAATATGATGAACCCTAGCTTGTTTTTATTTGTTGTACTTATCTTGATATCCTAGATTATTTTTGTGACACATACCTTGTTTTCTTTCCCCTTTTGTTGGGTGCTTTCCCAACCACCCAAGTGATGGCACTGAGCAAGGAGAAGGACAAGTTTGAAGGAATTCATCTTAGGAGTATATCTCAAGCTATTTGAAAGGATGTCTTGGTTGCTATAGCTAGATCCTTTTCTCTTATCTTTTTATTTTGAGTACAATCATATAATGAACAATGAAAGCCATGTAATAGGCTTAGTTCTTTTATTTCTGCTTCTATTGACATTTTGTAATGTATCTGGTGCATGCTTATTTACTTGGAATATTATACATGTATCCCTCAATATCTTTTGTCTTTCTAAAAAGATGGATGTTTTGTACTTCCTTTAAATTTTAGTAAGGAGGTGATCTCTCCTCTTTACAGATATGGAAAGAGAAAAACAATATTCACTACAGATTCATGTTCACCTATTCTATGAACCAGAACCCCAATTTTATCACTTTGGTGATTCTTAAGGTGATGTTGTTTTTGTCAAAAGAGAGATGAACAACCCATGTTCTTCAATTCCAAGATTAATACATGTTAGAATCATATGTGTACCTATTTTCTTGCTTCTATCTCTTTAAATTTCATGAAGAATCACCAACTTCTCTTCCTTTTCATTTTCCTTCTCTCGATTTTTTCTTAGGTTGGATTTGAAGAGCTACTTGAAGCTTTGTTCTTGGTGGGACATGCCCTATTATGTATTAATTGACATAATTGAAGTCAAATAGTAATCTCCTAAACTCTAATATAGAAATTTGATGGATAATAGTGAGTGAATGATTTACTATTTCAGTTCTTTGCATCTAATAAATTAACTTCCCTGTTAGATCTAAAGTTTCTCATCTATGACTGTAAACGTTTGTTTACTAAATTGTTATACAATTCCTATTTATTATTTTCAAATGAATTGTATCAAATTTCATGAATCAAATGATGAAACTCTAGCTCCATCTATACAAAAATTCAGTTATTAGTTTACTAATAATTTGGAAGAGTAAGTTCGTGAGTCGTCATTTAATATTCAAGTAAGTTTGTGAGTAGTGAATCGGAATACAAGTAATAATAGGTGTAAATATTACATTTGGTAGCCTAAACACCATAGAAATCTTCCTAGGAGGTTTGTACTAGGAAGAGTAAACATGTGACTGACTGATGGTTGTCTATAAGAGTGTCCCCTGGGTGCGACCTAGTCAGGAGAAAATATATGATATAGATAATTGACAGGAGGCTGTCCGCGAGAGCATTACCTAGAGTGCATAAAAATAATACATGTGATGACTAGCTATTGGCTAGAAGTGAATCACGTGTATACACATCTTTTACGCTAGAGGCAACCCTCCTAAGTACCCATTAAACATGGTCATAGTTTATGGACGTTGTTTAGTTGTCGTTATGCCATACATGGAAACCTCATTACAAACCCACGTCTGTTTATTGAGTTGTCTTAAGCACCTAGATTTTACCATAGGACTTGTACAATAAGTCATAGAGAGTGATTTTCACTTAGACGATACAATCCAAGCAAGTTTGGGAAAATGTTAAAAGAGAACCAAACAAATAGTCGTTAAACACATCAGGTAGTTCTAAATCTATCCATGTTAGTAATAATTAAGTCCAGTTTGGAGAATCTAATACTATTTTGATATTATTATTTGATTTATTTAAATTTTGTTTCTAGAACTTTTTTATAATCTCTTAATGGTCATCATGTTACTTTGTTGGGTAAATTACCTACCCAAACTAGCTACTATTCTAAGTTATATAATTTAGTGAATTTAACTATTTATTGAATTATTCATTTATTGGGTAGGTGACTCATCACGCTACATACAACATTTTATGTTCACTCTACATATAACATTTTAGGTGGCTCATCAAATAGTTCTATATCTGTCGATGTTAGTAATAATTAAGTTCAATGAGGATAATCTAATAGTATTCTTGATGTTATTATTTAATTTACTTTAAATGTTGTCTTAATGATCATCATATGTCTTTGTTGGGTAAATTACCTGCCCAAACTAGCTACTATTCTAAGTTATATAATTTAGTGCAATTAAGTATTTTATTGAATTATTCATTTATTTGGTTGGTGACCCATCACTCTACATACAACATTTTTATAAGTCACCCAAGGAGTTAGAATCACCTCCTAATAAGGAATCTAATAATTATAGGACCTGAGGAGGTGGATTGTTCAATCATAGCAGAAGTACTTAGTGGTGTATTGTCAGTTTCTCAGTGTTACACATGGTTCTAGGTGTTATATGTATAGTTTGTGATAATAACATTTGTTGTAATATTAAATAGACTACACCTTGCTTTTTTTTGATAATATGCATGCATGATTTTGTTCTAATGGTATTGTGTAGTAGGCATTATTTTAGATGAAACTTGTAAAGATAGTCTCTTCAAGTAAAGCTCAGTATTTCACTTAGTATTGCATGATCTGAATATGGAGCTTTTCTTAGGCTTTTAATATAGTACAAATTTTTCTATGTTTTGTATCAGTTGGGACTAGTTTAGTGCACCACTCATGGTTGGTAAAAATTTTGGGTTTATGGGACCTGGAGGAGAGGTTGCCAAAAAAATTCTCACTACAACATTTGTTCAAGCTTTCCCAGCCTACATGATGGGTATGCTAAGGATAGGATGGAACGTTGGAGCATATCACCAAGCATATTTCAACTTTCTAGTGGGGCAATGAAAATGGAAGGAGGAAAATCCATTAGGACTCATAGGAGAAATATAGTTAGCCTAAAAGATGCAATGGTCCAAATTTTAGATTTCTAATAACCATCAACCCGCAAATCCTATAAAAAGATGCTTGTAGGATTTAAAAAAAAGCCTTTCTCTACGGTTGCTTAGATTCTCAAATCCATATGCTTTAGAGATGATGCTTTCCTAGATACCCGTAGATATTATGACCCTAGCTATACATGGAGGAGTATAAAGGTGACAAACCATGATTCTAGGTAGTCTTAGATGGAGTATAGGGGAAAACATAGATAGATAGATCAGGCTTGGAAGGTGACTTCCATTCTAATAATTGGTGCCTGACACATGAAATTTTTGAAGGACTTTAATAATATCACATCTTTTAGCTTATCATTTATTTCGGAGTGGGGTCTTCCCTATTCCTGTAGCCACAATGAATGAAATTGAAAAATTATGTAGAGATTTCTTATGGGGAGATAATACAAATAGAAGGCACATCCATACAGTTGACTAGGATACTATATGCATGCCAAAAAAAGAAGCAAGACTTGGTATTTGAAGAGTTAAAGATTAGAGCAAAGTAGGGATGATGAGGATCCTCTGGGACATAGAAAACAAGAAGAACACCCTATGGATAAGGTGGATTCACAAAAAATACCTAAAGGAGGAGACATTGTGGATGTGCCCAGTTAAAATAGCTCAAAGTTGGATGTGGAAATCTATTCTGAGAGCTAGAGATAGTATACTACCCATTGTTCATTTCAAAATAGGTGATGGAAATATCATTCACCTGTGGAACGACCCGTGGGTCAATGGAGAATTCCTATCTCAACATGTTACTGATCACAAAGATCTTAGTCTCAAGACAAAGCTCAGTGTTAATGCTCACCTTGATAACATCATAGCTGATGGAGTATAGGTGATACCAAATGTTAGAGGAGCTGAAGAGCTTTTGAATGTGTGTAGGATCAGACCATGTTTGGATGGTGATCTTTGTCACTTCAAAGACATGATGGAGTTCACTCTAAAGGGAGTGTGGCATCTATGAAGAAACAGAGCTACAGATACCACCTCGACGAAGTGGCTATGGAGTAGTAGAGCTCCTCCTAGAATAAAAGTTGGTTGCTGGAAGTTCTTCCATGATAGTTTGAGTACTAAAGAGAAACTACAAAAATGAGGTTTTAGTTTGGCATCTCGGTGCAACCTGTGTGGGATGCATATTGAAACCTCTGCCCACATAATTTGGAGCTGCAGATTTGCAAGAGAGACTTGGAAGAAAGCACAAACTTTGCTGCCTACCATCCCAAATTCCAAAGAAGATTTAATTTATGTTATAGATAGGAAAAATAAACTCTTGTGCACCTTAGTTTTATACCATATATGGCACCATAGGAATAGAGTGATTTTTGAGGATATTACTCCATCCACAAAAGGTGCATGGACTATTATCCAAAATGACTTCAATAGTTTGCATAGATAGTTTTTTTGTATTTGCATAGCTTTCATTGAGATACTGCTCACACACTGTGGATATTTTCCTTTGATATGAATAAGAGAAGTCCCACACTTACTGATAAAAAAAATCATTGGCAATGATGGTATTTTTGGTACTATAATATACTAAAAATACACACTGTATCAAAATATAACAGAAATAGTTCCAAGCATCCATTCAACAAAAAGGTTATTCTCCTTACCAGGTTCCCTAACCTCCAAAGAGTGTTTACTATCAAATATGCATGTTGTTTGGGTTTTAACATCCATACTATTGGGCATATGAGAAATAATTTGGAAGCTCGAATTGGTTTATGGAAAAAATTGGAATGAACAAATACCACCCAATTGTAGTAGTTTTTTGGCATGGATGTCTTAACCAATTGTGTACAAGAGAAAATTTAATGGACACACATGTTAATGGCCATTCATTTTGGGATTAAAAATCTATTATGTTTAATTTGAATGATAAATGCAAAACCCATCTTGGGTGAGTGTCTATTACAATGCCTAATAAGTGAATGTGTTAGAGATGATCTATATCAATTCAAAAAATGAATGCTACTTAATTCGTGTGAGTAATCTCTTCTTATATTTAGTTTAACCCACTCATAATTATAGTTTTGTGGAAAGAATACCAGTTCTATGATGATATTCCATTCTCAATTAGTTCCTCACAATATTACCAATTGGTTCATAATTTTTTAGTTAATGATAAGTTCTTAGGACAGCCATCCAGTTGGACACAAAATGCAAGTTAGATTATGGAAACCTACCCAAGATGGTACCATTAAGATTAACACTAGACTAAAAATTATACTAAAATGAAAGTCATTGTGGGAGTTGTCTTCTACAAAACATTGCTTCTATAATCTTTATTCAAATATATTCTTTGCTGGCAATTAATATGTCTTTGCGACTGAATCCTAAGGTATTATATTTGGTTTCATGATGGAGAATATGAAGGGATCCAAATTGCCATAGTTTAAATCAAATATTACAAATGCTATCCAGAGAATCCAATTTAAAGATAGAGGAAAAAATACTCTAATGAATGTCTTTAATGAAATAGATGGCATGGCCTAAAATTTATCATCAATGCATTTATCATGCACATAGAAGGTAACCTTGAAGAACACAAGTTGGATAAACTTGAGTGTGGAGAAATACATGGAAAGATTAAAGTGTAATTTTCACTTTAAAGTGGGGGTCACAACCTTTTAATTATGAAAATAGGTTTTATGATAAAAATGCTAGAGCTATTTTTAGGAGTGATCAAGTGTATTTGCATTTATATTAGAAACTCATAACTAGTGTGAAACTTAAATCAAGCTCATCTTTATGTTTGAATTTCTTGATTAATTGCCTAGAGTTGATAGTTGGATTTGGTTGATAATTTTACCCAATAGATCCAAGTATTCACCAACCTTTATACATGTTAACTAACGTCTTAGGTCTTGATTGGCCTCAGGGGTCTATATGCATCTAACATTTTTGGGTCACTAGTGAGAATGGGAGGTTAATGGACATGTTGCTCACATGTACCCAAAAGATCAAACTACCTTCAGTGAGGCTGATCTCTTGAACTTGTAAATGAGAAAAAATAATTGTGGGAAAGCATGACTTACCCTAGAACCTAACGTCATACGAACCTAAGCACCTCCAAACACCATGAATCATTTTTGATAAGGATCAGAAGTGAGTTTAAGGTGATTTTGTAAAAAATAACTAATTTGACTTAAGACCTAGTTCTTAATCATATGTATGGAAGAGTTCTTGGTGGTTTCATTGTAAGAATCAATTTCCATTTTATTGTGTAAATTATATTCCTTTAGAATTTTATAAAAGTCCATGATAAACCCTACTTCTTTCCTCTTCTCCCTTAAATCCTTTTTCCATGACCTAGATCAAAAGCACAACTAGGAAGTTTGTGGCGTGAATTCATTTGGGAGAATCTTGGATTGAAATTTCATTTCAAGCTTGGTTTTTTTTGGTGTGAATTCATTTGGAAGAATCTTGGATTGGGATTTCATTTCAAGCTTGCTGCATCTATAGATAAGTGTTTCAAACCCTATTTTAAGATTTAATCATTGATTAAACCAAAATTAACTTAGGTTGATGCTAATGGACCCAAATGAGGAAAATTACTGGGATTTTTGAAAATGCTTGAATTACACCACATAACATGAGATGACTCTTTTAGAGGAATCACACATGAAATTGGGGTTTTCCATGAAAATGAAAAATGGCTAATAGTATACCTTCCAGTTTACTACATATTGTGTACATTGAAAGATGAATAATATGGGTTAATAACCAGGAGAGTACTATGTCATTGGAGGTTAGGATGCCTTGAGCATCAAGTCTTCCTTGAGGGGTCCTATTTTAGGGAAAGTGGAATATGTTCACTTGTAGTGGGTCAGAGGGTTATGAAACTGTTGGATATTCAAGTCCAGGAATTAGTTTGGATGATATGCATTAGAGTCCATGGGACCTTGCTCAGGTGGGGTTGGCCCACAACTTCACTGACAAATTTTAGTCGAGTCTCATGAAGTAGGGGCAACCCATAACTATGATTCAATAAACCACATGTATTGTACAACGTTAGGGTTATGATGCTCATCATAATTCACTCGAACATGCCTATTTATGAATTGCTCCATATTGAATTCATAGGTCATGAGATCAAGATTTTGTTGGTCGCAGGACGTTCCACCCCTAAATTCCAGATGTGGTGACTCCATATGGACTCTGGTAGAGTTTTGGGGTGTTAGTGGTGCAAAATCCGAAGGAGATCAAGGTGGCATATCTAGACTTAATCCATTTATCCATATCTTGATGGACACAACTAAGTTAATTAGGAAAATTTTAGAACATGATAACTCAGATGAGTAGATTTGCATGGAGTGGATTTGCATGGAGTTATCAGACCAGTATTGATATGGCACCATATGAAGCATTGTATGGTAGATGTTGTAGATCTCCATTATGCTGGTATGAGATAGGAGAATACCAACTTCTGGGTCTTGAATTAGTGCAACAAACAACTAAAAAGATTAAAGTAATACAACAAGAGTTGAATGTTGCACAAGATAGATAGAAGTCATATGCCGATAAACGTCATAGACCTTTGGAATTCCAAGTTGGAGACAGACTGTATCTCAAGGTCTCTCTTTGGAAAGGTGTTCTCGGATTTGGGAAGAAGGATAAGTTAGCTCCTAGATTTATGGGACCTTACCTAGTGATAGCACGGATTGGAAAAGTAGCCTATAGGTTGGAGTTGCCACCTAAGCTACATAGACTATATCTAGTGTTTCATATATCTATGCTGAGAAAGTGTCATCCTGATACAGAGTTGGTGTTGGAACCTGTAGAGGTAGAATTGAATGAAGATATATCCTGTGGAAGGCCCAATGATGATTCTTGACAAAAGAATCAAGAAGTTGAAAAAGAAAGACATAGTTCTTGTGAAGGTTCTCTGGCATCACCATGGTGTTGAAGAAGCCACATGGGAGCTGGAGGAAGAAATGAGGAGGAAGTACCCTTTTCTTTTCTCTTGAGATTTCAGGGATGAAATCCCTATTAGAGGTTGATAATTGTAACATCCCTGACCTAGGTTATGGCATAAACCAGGAGTTTTTGCTTAAGTAAGTTATAAATAAACTTGTTTTGAACTTTTAAAAAGTAATTAAGACTTTAGGAAAGTTTAAATTGCAAGTTTGAGCTTATTTGCAAACTATTTATGCATTATATGATAGTTTCAGTGAAAATTGCAATTTACCCAAGATGAGGGGTTCTATTGAAATATGTCACATTTTGAACATTCTTCAAGTGATTTAGCATGAAAATAGAGAGAATTATGCTAAGGGGTGGCTTTTGGAAAGCCTAAGTTCCAAGTTAGAACTTGTTTGAATAATGTTTGTGCCTTGTGTACTAGTTTTGGTGCAATTTGCAATTTATCCAAAATGTAGGGTTGATATGCAAATTACCACTTCTAGTATGTCCCTACTCTCTCTTAGCATCATCTAGAGGAGAGATAAAGAAGTAGGAACCACGTTTGAAGCATATTTGGGTGGTATCATTCTTGGTAATGAAAAAACCAAGAAGAGTTGTGTATTTGAAACCCTAATTGAGTTGTATTGGGTTGTATCGAGTTGTAGAGCTTATATGGGAGTTCCTATCGGCCAAGGATCCATAGAGTAGGTTCCAACTCATTTTGACAACTCTTGTCCTTTTCCATTACATGTTAAGCACCTCAAGGAGGTGATGTATATTGGTTTACAACTTTCCATAGAAAAAGTGTATCAGTTTGTGAATAAAGTGATGTGGAGTTGAAATATCTTGCTCAACAAGATAACTAATGGTTGAAATATTATCCCTAGATTAACCTCAAGAGTTTTTCATGTCAAGATAAATATGTGAATGGACACGTGTCAACCATGCATGGACACATGGCACCTAGTAGTGTAAAATGATGACACCTCTTATACACTCTCTCCCATGAGCATCAATTATATCTACCACTCCTTTCACATACTAGTGAATCTTTTCGAACCTTATCACTCCATTTCCCTTAGATATCATGCATAGTAGTAAGGATCAAGGAGGAGCTCGATCCATTAAGCTTAAGGTGAAGCCATTTTCATCTTCAACCTTGGTTTAAGCATGAATCTTGGGTTGTGATTCTTTCTTTCTTTTCTTCTTCACCAAGGTCTTAACTATGGTAATTCCTTACATATAGAAGAGTTGTGAATGAGTCTTGGATCTGTGATAGGTTCATATTCAACCTTGGAATGTGAAGCTTTGGATCTTGGAGCTTTGAAGTTGTTCTTGAGGAAGGTTATATAACATGAACCCAATCATGTTATTATTCACCATCAATCTTGCCATACTTGATGATCTACTTTCAATTTCGAGTTTTCTTGTATAATTGATGAATCCACGAGTTCTAATAGTTGCATAGACCTATTTTCCATGAACTATGATATTAAGGACGAAATTCTAGAGCTTGAAGATGATGATGACATCATCATGGAACAAACCGATATCAGGTAGAAGCACCTCTAACCCAATATAGTGATGAAACCCAATAAGATGATATGACATCCGATATACCTTGGAACCCCACACCCCTATCAGTTTGTACACTTGGTTTGGTTGAGGGAAACCAATTTTCTAGGCTATCAATTAACACATGCTGAAGAGTAGGCCGACACCATGAAACCCTAATTTTGAGCAACCTGATATGAGTGACACACACCTACACCTCATGCACGATATGGTGATCAAGGATACACCTCATGCACGATATGGTGAGTACACATACACCTCTTGGGCGATATGGAAGCACACATACACCTCTTGGGTGATATGGTAAGCACGCACACACCTCTTGCCCATTATGGTAAGCATACACACACCTCTTGCCCGATATATGGTAAGAATACACACACCTCTTGCCCGATATGGTAAGCATACACACACCTCTTGCCTGATATGGGAGCAAGCACACACATCATGCCTGATATGGTGGAAGGCCTCAATCCAATATACTTGATTGAGTAACACATGAAGTTTGTTATGTCAAATGATACATTAAGATGTATAGAGTTCAATGCATTTTGATAATGTAGTCCAATGTACCTTGAGAAAAGGATTGAGCCACCTTAATAAAGTATGATGTAATCATTATCCTGGTGAGGATGAGAGAGAAATCATACTTTATGTGAAAATCATTCAATGAGCATATCATGATACCCCTATATGTGTAGAGATATGCATTAGGGTTTTGATTCTTTACAATATGAATTAGGGTTTTATTTCTTGAAAATATAAACTTGAAACCCTAAAAGGCTAAAGAGGGAAACCCTAACCCTAATTGGTGAAAAGGGAAACCCTAACCCTAATAATGGGAAGGTTGTATTTCTCTTGTATTTCATGGTGATGATATGTACTTGATATTGCTTTTATCATGAAATACTAACCATGAAGGTATCATGAGATGATGAGCATATCTAGGTATGAGCTATGATGTTTCATATGATACATATTAAATGGGCCTTGTGAGCCATGTGAAATACTTGTACAACAAGTATTATGTATACCTGGGTCTGAGGACCCAAAGGTAATAGTTACCTGATAAGAGGTAACAATGTTCGTGATGAACTAAGGATTTGACTACCCAAATCTAGCAATCATGATGATGGTAATGTTAAGGGATGAGAATTCCCAATAGTGTGATAAGGGACTGAGATCCCGAGTGTTATGCATTCAATGTGTTCCAAAGATTATAAAAGTACTTGATAAATGTCTTACACCTTTTTTATAGCATTTGTTATAATTCTTGCTTGTAACTTGATTGATGCTAAAAGATATTGTAATACACCTAATTAATCAAGTGGATCATTGTCATGTAGTTGCTTAAGACATAGATCCATTTGGTGTTAGGATTTGTTGAATGGTGAAACGAGTTTAATACAAAGTGCATATTTAGGAATATGTGGGGGTGAAGGGAGAACATATCCTTATGTCGAGATAGGGATTTTTATGTGATTTCCCGATGAATACTAGGGTTGTCGTGTGATCACCCTAATGAAATGTACTGAGAATTGATGTGTGATCTCCCCAAATAGAGTGCATGATGCGGCTGTAGCTCTTTAGCGAAGATGTTGCTATACCCTGGCAAGCTAGTTGTAGTTTGACATGATGTCACTGCCAGTGGTCTCGTACTGACCGAGATGGGTGAGGTCTTAGAAGACATCTCTTCCATTGACCTTGTATGGTATCGATGTTTTATGTAACCGTGGTCGGTTGGAGCATGAGCGATATACCTCATCTCCTCTGGGCATAAGTATGATTGTAAATGGGTAATTAGTCATGTAGCGTATCTGCTTAAGGATTGAATATGGAAACATTGTTTATGTTACATTACTTCTATACATCTTAGTTGATAGATGTTATTCATGTTCTTCATATTCCTTATAAAGAAAATAGAAGATCTATAGCTCTGTTATAGATAGTTGAACTACTTAAACAATGTTATTGCTTTGCTCTACAATTAAACAATGATTAAACATGCTTATTTACATAAAAGATCCTCTAATCTATTTTATACTGTTTACCTGTGATAATAATATTGTTGGTAGAGAGTTATATCTCTCGTTGGGACAATTGTCTCACCCCGTGGGTTCCACAATTTTTAGGTGGACGTGCATGAGGAGGTAGAAATTGTACTATAGAGGAAGGACAACATCAACAGGGACAGTAGTAACAGCTCAATTTGAGTGTGCTATCTGACGTATCCCTTAGATAGAAGTCCTATGTGTTTTCTCTGTACTCTCAGTTCCTTGGGAGTTAGTACGTAATGGTTTTATGAATGATCTAAGACTTGGCTTGTTTGCCTCGAGGTTTTATGTTGCTTATGTATATGTTTGGGCAAAGCAACTGATATATGATATCCTTGAGATGAGATGGTACAATGTGTGCACAATGTGAACCATGATGTATATATTTCTTTGGTTCTTTATATGAGAGTTTCCTGGTAATGGATCTCTTTGCAAAATGGTTTTTATTTTTAGTGATTTTCATTAATCTGATGCTAATGGTTATTCAGCATAATTACCGTTGTGGCTGCTCAGGAAGTCGAGTCATCACAGACGTGATGTCCCTTGGCCATGGACACTTGGAAAACATGGTAGAACACCTAAACCTTCTCTTCTCTCTCTCCCACAGATTTATAAACCTCCTACCTTCCACACAAACAAACACTTTGGACCCCTTTATCTTCCTTTCTGTCTAGAGCTCATCCCTCCTTGTCTATGTGGAGAAGAAGGTTCCCAAGGTATAAGAAGGTGGTCGATCTCCTTGGATGTGCGGCTAGGGTTCAAGTTTACCCTCTCTTAGAGCTTGTGGAGCTTCCTTTGCTTGTTCTTGACATAAGCAAGTAATCCATCATTCTTTCCCTTCGTTTTCTTTTCTATGTTACCTCCTTCCTCCTTATTCTTTGTTGTGACCTTGGTTTTCCATGATGGGGAATGCTCTAAAGCTTAAGTACACCTATTTCTTGCTTCCTTGACCTAGGGTTTGGTCTCTTTCTTAGATAAGCAGCTTGCTTGGCTGTGAGCAGTGCTTAAGATAGGGCCTCTTCCCCCTTTGCTCGAGCTACCTTGCTGTTTGGAGCTTATTCTTCTTCATAGAGGTGAGTTATATAACTTTCTCCATGTTTATTGCTTACTAATAGCTTGCATGTGCTAGATCTTTCTCTAAAACTAAGTTCTATGTAGAAAGATAGCATATTTATCTAGGGTTTGAGCTTAGTTGTTATTTCTTTGAAGGTTAATCTTCTTGGATGTGCTCTAAACCTTATGTATGAACTTCCTTTTTTAGAGGATGCCTTATACCTTGCTTGCATGTTAAACAATGGTTCTTGATTTCCCCAAAATGATGGGTTTTCCTTAGGGTTTTGGGGCTATTTTCAACTTTGTATATAACTCGATGATCTGCCTTCTTGCTAGAACTGATGGACATGCTTTTGGTGTTGTTTTTCTTGTGTTTCTCCTACCAACCAATGGTCATGACTTCAATTCTATTTTGGATTCTTTTGTGCTCAAGAAATGATGATCTTAGTGCTCTTGCAGTGGTTTCAATTGATGGTTCCCTACCTTCCACTAGACGATGAGTTTCCTTAGGTTTTTGACCTGTTTCCCACATGTTGATGACAACTGATGTCTCTCCTAGTTCAACACTCAATGGTGTCAACCACTGGAGTTTCTGAATTCATGATCTGATGGTAGTCCTGAACACCACAACCGATGGTGGCAATGGATACCACAACTGATGTTGATTCATGGTAAACAATCGATGGTGGGTTCCATGCCTACAATTGATGGTATCCTTTGAGTCAGCCAAAGGATGGTGCTTATCATGTCTTCAACTGATGGTGATCCATAGTACTTAAACTGATGGTATGTTGCATGCTTACAACCAATCTTATTTTTTGAGTCAGCCAAATGATGGTGCTTCTCATGTCTTCAACTGATGGTGCTCTTTGTGTTATCAAATGATGGCTTGACTAGGTTAAGTTGGTGACTCTTTCTAGGTTACATTTCAATGGTTTCTCTAAAGTGTTTGTTCAAGGTGTTTTCTTGTGTACAACCAATGGCTCTACCTACTCAATGTCTGATGGTTTTGGGGTGATGCTCATGACATGTTGTATTGGTTTTGATGATGTAGAATCAATGGTGCTATGCCCTTAACTTTGTAGTCTTAACTTTGCTCTCGTATGAATGTAAGTCAATAGCTATCAACATGAGCTAATAGGTAACCCTAATGTAATCCAATGATGGTCATTGATCATACTATGCTCTCTTGTATGACTTATGTGAATGAATGATAGTGGAATACTCTCTTAATGTTGAGGTAACCCTAGTATGCTATTATATGAACATCATAAGATTCTTAATGCAATGTTATGCAAAACTTTTATACCATAAGTGCGGTGATGGACTGTTGATCCTTGTGATAATGGGAGGAAAGATAATGATTTTCTTGCATATGATTGTGATGGGATCGTCATAGTGACCCTTAGGCATGGTATGAGCCCTGATGAAGGCGTGATCCTCTTACTTATGTGACATGTATTGGAATCATGTAGCGATATGATAAGAATCATATCCCAGACGTTTTCTATCTTCTGGAGTTGTTATATATCAATTGCTTGCTAGGAATAAATTAGGGTTTGTATGTCCACTTGTTCGATACAGCCTTAATTCACTCAATTAACATTAATTAATCATGTGAAACCCTAATCATGTAGCTTCCATGGCCATAGATCCATTCCAGTGTTGATTTTTTTGGATGGTGAAACAAGTTTTTACTTAGTGGAAGCTTAGAGTCATATATTATTGACTATATGCATGTTCACAAGGATGTCTATAGTCATACCTTAGCAGGGGAATCGTTGAATCCATATCTCAGATGTTTATTATTTAGTATATATGTTGTGATTGAGGACAACTATGATTGTACCTCACATGTTTGGGATGATACCCTAGATTCACTAGTATTGCGACCTTTTAAAGGCGGACTAGTATATTCCACAGTGTTGTGGCCTATATAATCAAGGGCATACTAGGTTGTTTTGTATATTGACCACATGTGTCGCTACAAAAGACTCGTACTTTTCGAGGGAAAATAAGATTTGAGGATTTTGACTCTCCTACATATCTTGTATGGCACTAATTTCGACTTAGCAGTGGTTGGCTGAAATTGAGTGGTGTACCTCAATTCCCCTGGGCCTTAATAAAAGACATGATCTAGCCATGTAGTATATTTGTTAGGGTTATACACAGTGCTTCACATTGGTCGTTAACCTTTGCCTTGTCTCTTATAATTCTTATATGATATTAGTTCTACCTATTTTTTGGATATCTTGTTAACCAAGCATGTTGTTGGTCATGTATGTTGTTATGCCTATATGTTTAGCTTGCTCAACCTGTTTAACCTACTAGAATTGGCTAACATTCTTAAACTACTAGATCTTCTTTCTTGTTAATTAACTTATTTGTTGTAATCAATAACCATTTGTTGAAAGTTATATCTCTCGCTGGGATACGGGTCTCACTCTCGTGGGCTGCAACATCTTTTTAGGTGGTCATCAGTGACATGGGTAGGTTCAAGGTGTCGAAGAAGAGCATCTTGGAGAGCAGTAGTTGTTGAAGGTTGGCTATTAGTTCTAGTACTCGTAGAGTGCTAGAGTTGTCCTTGTACTCTCAGGTCCCGGCAGAGGATGTTTTGTAGACGATATGTATAACAACTCAATTTTTTGGCATATGTTGATGTTATATATGGCATGTAATTATGCAACACAGCTTTTGTATACATGTTGTGGCCTCATCCACTGGACATATATGTAAATACATGGGATGGTGCATGCTGCTATACAAAGTTCTTGGACCTTTATGTAAATGTTTTCACTCTTATTAGTACTATTTAAATCAGTTTTAATTTACGCTATTTTCTAGTAATCTGGATGTTTAGTAGTTGATCACATTTTTTTTTCGAGTCTTCTCATTTAGTGTGGTGGGGTGTCATAGTTTGGATACAATAAAACTCCAATTAATGAAAACCAAGGAGAGTTGAAAACACCCTTTCCAACACTTGAAAATATAGGTATAAGACTACAAAAAAAACACCCAAATTGACTCCTACTTCAGAAAATGGAGTCTTCTACTCTTTTTGAGCATGTTGTTCTGGTGACTCATCACTGGGTTGGGTAAACATCTATTGAGAACCTACAAACATGTAAGTAATATTGACCAGATAGTTTAGACATTAAATTCAGCAATATACCTCAATAATAATAAATAATAAATGGAAATTTAGCACAAGTCTAAAGATGAAGACATTATTTCCTTTCATGTGAAATTCCCAAAATGAAATACTAACATGTGGCACTTAGCACACCTAGGGAAGATTGCTATTTATTTCATTTTATTATAGGAGCAAAGAAGGGTAGCATACTTTATAACAAAAAATATAATCAATGAGAAAAACACAATGTGAAAATGAAAAGCATGTATAAGTACTTTAAATAAAAACATCTTATAAAAAACTAGGAAAACTCTATTAAGCTCAAGTGTAATTCCCAACTTCCTACAAACTGAAGAACACATGCCCTATGCAAGTCCTCCAAAGTCTATATAGTCCTTTCAGATTGTCCATCTATCTGAAGGTGAAAAGTTGTGCTAAACTTTAACTGTGTACCCAAGGCTTTATGCAGTCGTTCCCAAAAATGACTTGTAAACTAGGGACCTCTATCAGACAGAATTGTAGCTGGAACTTTGTGTAACTGCACTATGTCATCTATGTAGACTTGTGCAAGTTTTTTAGCGGTATAGGTTGTTCTATTAGGAAGAAAATGTGTTGACTTAATCAAACTATCAACTATCACCCAAATAGAATCATGACTTTTGGCTGTTCTGGGTAGACCAACCACAAAGTCCATTGTCACATGATCCCATTTCCACTATGGCATAGGTAAGGGTTGCAATGTTTTTGCAGGCTTCTGATGTTCTGCTTTAACTTGTTGACACACTAGACACCACATATCAAACTCAACTATATCTTTCTTCAATCTAGGCCACTGATACATATCTTTTAAGTTATGTAACATTTTAGTATTCCCTGGATGCATTGCATACATGGATGAATGAGATTCCTCCATAACTATCTTTCTTAATTCATTGGCATCAGGTACTACCATCCTACCATGGTAACAGACTACATCATCCTCTGACTCATCGAAACTGTCATGTTTCTCACTACCATACTCTGACCTGATCTGCTGAATCACAATGTCATCCTGTTGTGCCTCTTTAATCTGTTATCTCAGAGTCAGTTTCATATGCATCTCGACCAACAATACGGCTAACAAATATACTTTTAACTATACATTTATGTCTCAAAGAGACAAACATGTCCCGTTTAAAGCACATTAAAGAATTCAATTGTGCTTTATTTATGGGTGGAGATGAAGATTTTTTACTCAGTGCATCTGCCACTACATTTGCTTTTCCTAGATGATAATCAATTGTACAATCGTAGTCCTTGATTAATTCCATCCATTGGTGTTATCTCATATTCAACTCGTGCTGTGAAAAGATGTACTTTAAGTTTTTATGGTCTGTGAAAATCTAACATGTTTCTCCATACAAATAATGCCTCCAAATCTTCAACGTGTGGACCACTGCAGCTAATTATAGATCATGCATCGGATAATTCTCCTCATGTTTCTTAAGTTGTCGGGAAGAAAAAGAAACTACATTATCACTCTACATCAGTACACATCCTAGACCATTCTTAGAGGCATCACAGAAAACAATATATCACTTTCCCTGCTCAGGTAAAGCCAACACAGGTTCACTAGTCAACCTTTCTTTCAACAACTGGAAAGAATGCTGACACTTGTCATTCCAGACAAAAGGAACCTCCTTCTTGGTCAACCTAGTTAGGGGTAATGCTATAGAACTGAAGTCTTTAATAAACCTTCTATAGTAACCTGCCAAACCTAGGAAACTGTGAATCTCAATTGGTGTCTTTGGTTGTTCCCACTCTACAACAGACTCCACTTTCTTAGGATAATCACGAATACCTGTAGCAGATATAACTTGTCCTAGGAAAGACACTTCTGACAACCATAATTCACACTTGCTAAACTTAGCATATAGCTTGTGTTCTCTAAACAAAGTCAAGGCTTGATGAAGATGTTGTTCATGTTGTTGACCATCTCTCCTGTATATCAGGATGTAATCTATGAAGACCACTATGAACTGATCAAGGAATGGCTGAAAGATTCTATTCATCAGCTCCATGAATGCAACTGGTGCATTAGTTAGTCCAAATGACATAACTACAAACTCATAATGAACATACCTTATCCTAAAGGCTGACTTAGGTATGTCATCCTCCTTGATACATAACTGATGATATCCTGACCTTAGAGCTATCTTAGAAAACATTGTTGCACCACACAACTGGTCTATGCATAATCTCATAGTCCCATCCTTCTTTTTAACAAAAAGAACTGGATCACCCCATGGTGAAGTACTCGGTCGAATGAAACCTTTCTCTAGCAATTCCTATAACTACTTCTTGAGTTCCTCCATCTCAGTAGGCGCCATACTATAAGGTGTTTGGGATATTGGTTGCATACCTAGAATTAGATTAATCTCAAAATCTATCTCTCGAGATGGAGGGATATCTGGAAATTCTTCAAGAAACGCATCCTTGAATTCCCTGACAACAAAAACTTCAAAAAGACTAGGACTCTTTGCTTTGGTGTCTACCACATGTGCCAAGAGTGCTTCACATCCTTGTTGCATCAATCTCTCAGCTACCATTGTTGATACTAGATAGGTTGGAAGAATATTTCTATCCCCCTGAAAGACCCATGTCTCATCACTATATGTGAACATAGCTTGCTTGAAACCACAATCCAAGACAACCTTATAATTTTCTAAGGTATCCATCCCAAGAATTACATCAAACCTGTGCATCTCAAGTGGTATAAGATCCACCTGAATGTTGTGTTCTAAAAAAGAAAGAACACATGGAGAACACACCTCCCACAACAATGCAGATCCGACTAACAGAGTTTCTAATAATAGATTATCTGCTCTTCGACTGACAATCATATTGCAGTCATGAATCACTTCTCAAGTGATAAATGAATGTGTAGCACCCAGATCAATCAAAATAGATACGAAGCAGGATGAAGACATATCAGAATGAAACAATTCCATCTGACATGTCATGTGTGGCGACGCATCCCGCTATCACATAGACAATGAGGTACCACGCGATAACGTGCGGAAAACACCATAAACCACTTATTACCAAAAACACAGATTAATTAAAACCGATTTCGAAAAATAGATAAACCAAGAAACTATTACATTCAGATCCTCATCCTGCAAGAAAACATGTTATAAAAACATTTATAAGTCTTGATACGTGTCCAAAACTTAACATGGCAGCTGTCTTGTCATCACATGAGTTCATCACCTGTTTATATACATAACGGGCCACATCCGGCCAGCAACAGGATATACAAATCTTCATCAGCTATACATCGTGAAACAACGTCAAAACACCTCTGAGGACCTGAGAGTACAGGGATGACTCTAAGACTCTACTACAAAACAACCAAAATGGCAACATATCCATCTCTTGCCTTCTACAGCTTGTCTTGCTGCTCGGCCGCAACCCCACGACCACCACCACGTCTAGCGCAAACACCTAAAAAGGTTGTAAACCAATGGGGTGAGACACACAGTCCCAGCAAGAAAAATAACTCCCCACTGAAACCATAAAACCTCAGAAAGATTAAAGCAATAACAACAGATAACTGATAACGCATAGAATAAGAGAAGCATACTAAGCAAAGCTATTCATACTATCAAGCTTAACAAGATGTACGGAAGGCATATAACCAAGTATTCCTTTATGGAACATGATTGAAAAGATAAGATTTATAAGATCTTACCACATAATATAAGGAACGTATAAGTAACTGCAATGTATAACAAGATCAACTACAAAAGCAAGGCCTCATTCAATGTTCCGTGTTCTGCCTTAAGCAATAAATACTATTCGGCTGGATTACATATTGTTATTCCCTGAGGAAGTGAGCCATACCGCTCAAATCCAACCGACGGTTGCGAAACCCAGAGCCGGTGCCATATAAAATCAATGGAAGAGCCAGACTCCATGACCTACCACCTCGTGGTCAGTGTACGAGAACCAAAGCAGGACTGCAGTCTCATGCTTAAGTGGCCTCAGCCATAGGGTCAGCTCCCGCAGGCTACCCTTTCTCTAGCCCGCCTTGGTACATGTCTCGGTGCTAATATATCTGATCCACATGCCAGTTCACTGTGCTCCCTGAGCCATGAACGCATTCATGCTCTATCACACTGAGCCATGGGCCTGTTCACCATGCTCTATCTATCCCGAGTCTGCAACCGCAGCTGCAGTCGAATCCTCACCAGTGGCGTAGCCACGTTCAGGCCTGGGTAGGCAAGTGCCCGACCCAGTTCTTGCATTTGTATGTGATTTGATACAGATATGATCCAGATTTTTTGAGAAACTATTAGTTGTGCCCTATCTCAGATGACCACTAACACATTTACATTGATGGTGCCCCCCTTATATAGATTTTCTGGCTTCGCCACTGATCCTCACTATTTTAGGCTAGGAGAAACCTTGCATATTCAACAATATGCGCTCCGGGTTAACCCGCAGGAGAACCCGTTCCACCATCACCAACTACTGACGATGATGGATCTATGGCCAGGGCAAACTACATGAAATATTTCACTATAATTAATTAGTATATTTCAAGTGAATTGTTGAGGCAACCAGGTTGTAACACATTCATAACATTCAGTTACCTTGTTATCACCAACATCACAATATCCCAGGATCTCAATCCCTCATCACAAGAAACCACTGCCTCTTAAGGCATTCTCATTACTGGAAATAACTATCCTAGATCTCATCATCAGAGGATAACACCTCAACTAGGCACTTAAGCCAAACCTAGGTCCTCAGACCAAAACACATAAGACTAGTTATGCATGTTATCTCATCATCAAGAATGACCATCAAACCAGTGTTATTCAAACATATATATCTCATAGCCCTTTACCTGGCTATGCATCTGCATGAAACACCTGCATGGTTAGTACACACAATCATAGAGATAACTGAAACCCTCATAGATTAACAGAATGATTATATTGTAAATATAGGGCAACATTGATGATTGCATGCTTTATCATTCATGCCTCAACCTGTGACCATAGACATGGGTCATATCATCATGTGAAGCAACTCATATACTTCCAAACTTATCATTATATATATATGATTTCAAGATGATCATAAACACATGTAATATCATGGCATTAGAGTTCAGATATGTCATGTATACATAGGTACGTTCTACCATATCAAGTACCTCACTACTATCAAACATGTCAAAGGTTCACGAACCATAACCATAACTCTTAACAACAAGAAGTTGATCACATGATAAATAACTATTAGATGGGCTTTCGGGTGGAACATGACCCTCACTAGAAGTTCCCACTACCCTCACAAGAAGTGTGACGGGCAGGGCGCCCCCACTAGAGATGGTATCGGGCAGGGTAACTTTCCTCCCAAACAGCATATCGGCCCATCACAACAAGGGTGTTGGGCTACCTCCTCAAGGCATGTCGTGCAACTATAGGTATCATGCATCCATGGGTATTAGGCATCCATGGGTATCATACACCTATGTGTCATGCATCCAGGGGCGTCGTGCACCTATGTGTCATGCATCACCACCAAACCATGAAACCCACACAAGGCTAGCCCTCAGAGCTCCATAACGTTCAGGGTATAACAACACCAAGCCACTACCCAAGCTAGGTGTATCGGGCAGGGCACTCAACAAGGTATAACGCCCAACACACAAAGGTAAAGACCAAGGTGTATCACCCAACACAACCTCATCACAACAACCCAAAACTCTAGATCAAGGGAGGGTATCGGGAAGCACCAACCCAAAGCCATATCGTGCAAGATACAACCCAACAAGATCATCATCAACCTCAAGCACAAGGGCACCAAACCCTAGATTGATCAAGAAGATCGGCTCACCTCTCAACAACCAAGAGAGAGGGGTTTTGCACAACCTCTATCACAACTCAGGTAACTACAAGGATCAACCCCCCCACAGGTCTACATCTACCAAAAAGCTCACCTCTCGAATCCATGGTGAGAGGAGGGTGTTGCTCAAGCAACTAGAACACAAGCTCACCTTTCAACTTAAATGAGAGAGGGGTATTGCTCATATTACTAAAGCTCAAGCTCACTTCTCTACACCAAGGAGGGAAAGGAGTGTTTCTTAACAAGGAAACCCTAAAAACATGGTTCGGCCAACTAGGTGCAACTAAGTAAGAAGCTTATCTTATAACATACTTGGCCGATTATGATCATAAGAAAACATGCAAGAACATAGAAGAAGGTAATATGATTAGGGTTAGGAGTTATGTAACCCACCTTAAGCAAGCTCCAAGCTCCTAGATCCACCACAAGAACGAGAACAAAGCACTCTAGGGTTCGACCACCACTAGAGGAAGAAGAAGAAGACTCCAAGATAAGGATCGGCCACCAAGCTTTGCAAAGGAAGAGGTGTCGTGCACCAAGGGAGAGGGGAACTAAGGAACTAAAGGGATTCTTATCAAGAGAAAGAAGGTACATATATATGAGAGGATGGAGGAGAAAATAAGGTAAGACAAGGCAAGGTGTCGCCCACCTAGGGACACTTGTCCATTGGCAATGCCACCACTCTAACTTGCCTTAAACACATGTCCAAGGCCATTTCCACATGCAAGCATCAAGCACCAAGTGTCCACTAGTGGTAACACAAACGAGGTCAAAGGGTCAAAGGGAGGTCCATGGCCGATACACCTCATCTCCATGCCCGACATCACTCCCTGGGCGATACACCTATGGCCGATACAAGGCACTCCTGCCCAACACAAGGTCAACAAGGCAAGGGCAAGGTTCAAGCAAGGCCTCTCCAGGCCCAACAAGCTCATCCAAGCCCAAAGCAACTCAAGCAATGAGCCCAACCTTTCCTCTCAAAACTAGAGGAAACAAGGAGAGAGAGGAACACTTCTCAAGGTGACAAACTTGCTCAACAACCCTAGACTTGAGTTAATTGCAAGTAGCACCTCCAGCTCTCAACAAAGCACAAACAAACCCTAATCACCACTAAAGGTGATTAGCAAGAAACTAAGCACCAAGGTTAGGTAAAGCAAACAGTTTAAGCCCTAAATGGAGGTCAGGGTCCTTACAAGTTATAACCCTCTACAAAGGGATTTCGTTCTCAAAATCCAAAGAGAAAAGTGAGGGATACTTCCTCCTCATCTCTTCCTCAAGCTCCCACATGGCTTCCTCAATGCCACAATGATGCCAAAGAACCTTTACCAGAACCAGGTCCTTCCTCTTCAGCTTCTTTACTCTTCTGTCAAGGATCATCACAGGACCTTCCTCGTAGGTCACATCTTCATCAAGCTCAACCTCGAGTGGTTGTATCACTGTCCCTATATCTGGGTGACTTTTCTTCAGCATGCTGACATGGAACACTGGATGCAACCTGTGCAACTCTGGCGACAGCTCTAACTTATATGCTACCTTGCCAACACGTGCTATGACCGTGTATGGCCCCATATATCTGGGTGCTATCTTACCCTTCCGGCCAAACCTTAACACACCTTTCCATGTCGAGACCTTAAGATACACTTTGTCTCCCACCTGGAACTCTAAAGGTCATCGACGATTGTCTGCATAAAACTTCTGCCTGTCTTGAACCGCTTTTAGTTGTTGCTGTATCACTTTGATCTTTTTTATTGTCTGCTGTACTAACTCAGGACCCAAAAGCTGATACTCACCAGACTCATACCAACATAAAGGAGATCTGCACTTCCTGCCATATAGGGCCTCATAAGGAGCCATGTCAATGCTCCGTTGGTAACTATTGTTATACGCGAACTCCATCAAACTGAGATGCACATCCCAGCTTCCTAGGAACTGCAACACATAGGCTCAGAGCAGATCCTCCAAAGTCTGAATAGTCCTTTCAGACTGTCCATCTGTCTACGGGTGGAAAGAGGTGCTGAACCTCAACTGTGTTCCCAACGCTTTGTGCAACTGCTCCCAAAAACGACTCGTGTACTGAGGACCTCTATCAGAAACTATCATTGCTGGTACGCCGTGCAAGCGTACTATCTCATCTACATATACCTGAGCGAGCTTTTCGGCTATATACGTTGTCTTTACAGGTATGAAATGGGCAGACTTTGTCAATATGTCCACTATCACCCAAATGGAATCATGATTCTTAGTTGTCCTGGGCAGACCAACTACGAAATCCATGGTTATGTGATCCCATTTCCACTGTGGTATCGGCATGGGTTGTAACGTACCTGCCAACTTCTGATGCTCAGCCTTGACTTGCTGGCATACCGCACATCTAGCCACAAACTTGACTACATGTTTCTTCAAGCCAGGCCACCAATACATGTCCTTTAGATTGTGATACATCTTGGTGACTCCTGGATGCATAGCATACATCGATGTGTGTGCTTCCTTGAGCACTAGCATCCTCAAATCATCAGCATCGAGGACCACCATCCTATCATGATAGCAAACTAATCCATCCTCGGACTCATGGAACCAATCATGCTTTTCTTTTCCGATCTCTGACCTGATCAGCTGCACTGTATCATCTGTTTGCTGTGCGTCTTTGATTTGCTGTCTCAGCGTAGGCTTGACTTGCATTTGTGCCAAAAGTCCTGCTAATAAGGAAACTTCCATCTGCACATTCATCTGCCGCAAGGAGACAAACATATCCCGTCTATGGCATACCAAGGAACTCAATTGTGCCCCTTTTGTGGGAAAAGAAGAAGAAGACTTTCAGCTAAGTGCGTTAGCTACTACATTCGCCTTACCAGGGTGATACTCGATGGTGCAGTCATAATCATTGATTAGTTTCATCCAATGACGCTGTCACATGTTTAGCTCATTCTGCGAGAAGATGTACTTCAAGTTCTTATGATTCGTAAAGATCTGACACACTTCCCCCTAAGGATAGTGTCTCCAAATCGTTAACGCATGAACCACTGCTGCCAACTCCAAGTAATGAGTCGGATAGTTCTCCTCATGTTTCTTAAGCTGTCGTGAAGCAAAAGAAACCACATGGTCTTCCTGCATCAGCACACATCCCAAGCCCTTCTTGGAAGCATCACAGAAAATAACATAGCCTTTCCCAGGCTCTGGCAGGACAGACACTAGAGCACTAGTCAGCTTCTCCTTCAAAATCTGGAAAGCTTACTGGCAACGATCATTCCAGATAAAAGGTACATCCTTTCTAGTCAACTTTGTCATCGGCAATGCGATCACACTAAAGTCCTTGATAAACCTCCAGTAGTATCCTGCTAATCCCAAGAAATGGCGAACTTCAGTCAGTGTCTTCGGCTATTCCCATTCTGCAACTGACTCCACCTTCCTCGGGTCCACTTTAACTCCTTCTACGGATATCACATGACCCAAGAAAGTTATTTCTTTCAACCAGAACTCACACTTACCAAACTTGGCATACAACTGGTGTTGGCGAAGGAGGGTCAACGATTGTCGAAGATGTTGTTCATGCTCCTGACTATCCTGAATGTTTCATCTATAAAGACTACAACAAATTGATCTAGAAATAGACGGAACACTCGATTCATCAGGTCCATGAAAGCAGCAGGTGCATTAGTTAGCCCAAATGACATAACCACAAACTCATAGTGACCATACCTTGTCCTAAAAGCAGACTTTGGTATGTCATCCTCCTTAATCCTCAACTGATGATATTCGGACCGTAGATCGATCTTTGAAAACACTGTAGCACCATGCAACTGATCGAACAGATCGTCTATCCTCGGTAATGGGTATTTGTTCTTGATCGTGACTTTGTTCAACTGCCGATAATCTATGCATAGATGCATTGATCCGTCCTTTTTCTTAACGAACAACACTGGAGCACCCCAAGGCGACGTACTCGGTCGGATGAAACCTTTCTACAACAACTCTTGTAACTACTTCTTTAGTTCTGCCATCTCTACTGGAGCCATCCTATACGGTGTATGTGCAAGTGGTTGTGTTCTTGGAACCATATTGATCTCGAAATCAATCTCTCGGGGTGGAGGATCACTGGGGAACTCATCAGGAAACACATCTGCAAACTCTCAGACAACTGTTACCTCCTCAAGGCTAGGGCCCTTTGTCTTGGTATCGACAACGTGAGCTAAGAATGCCTTACATCCTTGCCGTAACAACTTTTCTGTCACCAACACTGATACTAGACACGTTGGAAGAATCTTCCTATCTCCTTAGAAGATCCACTTCTCTCCACAAACCTCAAACACTGCCTGCTTGGAACCACAGTCCAACACAACCTTATACTTCTCTAAGGTATCCATCCCAAGGATCACATCGAATCCATGCATATCAAGTGGTATAAGATCCACTTGTATGCTGTGTCCCGAAAAAGATAAGACACAAGATGGGTACTCCTCTCGAAGCATCGAGGAACCATCAAGAGGGGTTTCTAATAACAAGCTATCTTTCTTACAGCTAATAGGTAACAGACAGTTATCAAGCATAGGACGTGCGATAAAAGAGTGTGTAGCACCCGGGTCAACCAAAGCATATATCAGTTGCTTTGCCCAAACATATACATAAGCAACATAAAACCTTGAGGCAAACAAGCCAAAATATCAGATCGTTCATAAAACCATTACGTACTAACTCCCAAGGACATGCGAGTACATTGATGACACATAAGACTTCTATCTACAAGACACGACAGACATCACACTCAAATTGAGCTATTACTGCTGTCCCTACTACTGTTGTCTTTCCTCTGTAGTACAATTTCTACCTCCTCGTACACGTCCACCTAAAAATTGTGGAACCCACAAGGCGAGACAATTGTCCCAACAAGATATATAACTATTTGTCAACAATATTATTATCATAGGTAAATTGTATAAAACTAAGCAGAGGATCTTTTATGTAAACACACATGTTTAATTATTGTTTGATTGTAGTGCAAAGCAATATCATTGTTTAAATAGTTCAACTATCTATAATAGAGATATAGATCTTCTATTTGCTTTATAAGGAATATGAAGAACATGTATAACATCTATCAACTAAGATGTATTGATAATGTAACATCAACTAATGTTTTTGTATTCAATCCTTAAGCAGATACGCAACATGGCTGATTACACATTTACAATCACACTTATGCCCATAGGAGATGAGGTATACCACTCATGCTCCAACTGACCACAGCTACATAAAGCATCAGTACCATACAAGGTCACTGGAAGAGCCGGCTGCCAAGACCTCACCCGTCTTGTTCAGTACCAGACCACTGGTAGTGACATCATGTTAAAGTGTAACTAGCTTGTCGGGGTATAGAGACATCTTCACCAAAGAGCTACAGTTGCAACATGCACTCTCTTTAGGGAGATCACACATCAATCCATGATACATTTCATCAGGGAGATCAGACAACAACCCTGGTATTCATCAGGAAATCACACAGAAATCCCTATCTGGATTTAAGGATATGTTCGTCCTTCACCCCCACATATTCATAAGTATGCACTCTGAGTTAAACTAGTTTCACATTCAGCAAATCCTGACATTGAATGGATCTATGGCCTGGGCAACTACATGACAAGGTTCCACTTGATTAATTAGTTGTATTATAATATCTTTTAGCATCAATCAAGTTACAAGAAAGAATTATAACATATGCTATAAAGAAAGGTGTAATACATTTATCAAGTACTTTTATAATCTTTGGAACACATTCAATGCATAACACTAGGGAACTCAGTCCCTTATCACACTACTAGGAATTCTCATCCCTTAACATTACCATCATCATGATTGCTAGATTTGGGTATTCAAATCCTTAGTTCATCACTGAACATTGTTACCTCTTATCAAGTAACTATTACCTTTGGGTCCTCAGACCCAGGTATACATAATACTTGTTGCACAAGTATTTCACATGGCTCACAAGGACCATTTAATCTGTATCATATGAAACATCATAGATCATACCTGGCTATGCTCATCATCTCATGATACCTGCATGGTAAGTATTTCATGATAAAAGCAATATCAAGTACATATCATCACCATGCAATACAAGAGAAATACAACCTTCCCATTATTAGGGTTAGGGTTTCCCTTTTCACCGATTAGGGTTAGGGTTTCCCTCTTTAGATGATTAGGGTTTCAAGTTCATATTGTCAAGAATCAAAACCCTAATTTATATTGTCAAGAATCAAAACCCTAATGCATAGCTCTACACATATAGGGGTATCATTATATGCCCATTGAATGATTATCACACAAAGTATGAGTTTCTCTCTATCCTGACCAGGATAATGATTACATCATACTTTATTAAGTTGGTTCAATCCTTTTCTCAAGGTACACTGGCCTACATTATCAAAATGCATTGAACTTTGTACATCTTAATGTATCTTTTGACATAACACACTTAATGTGTTACTCAATCAAGTATATTGGATTGAGGTGCTTCCACCACATCGGGCATGAGATGTGTTCTTGCTCCCATATCATGCAAGATGTGTGTGTATGCTTACCATATCGGGCAAGAGGTGTGTGTATTCTTACCATATCAGGCAACATGTGTGTGTATGATTACCATAACGGGAAAGAGGGGTGTGTGTGCTTACCATATCGCCTAAGAGGTGTATGTGTGCTTCCATATCACCCAAGAGGTGTATGTGTACTCACCATATCATGCATTAGGTGTATCCTTGATCACCATTTCATGCATGAGGTGTAGGTGTGTGTCACTCATATCCGATTGCTCAAAATTAGGGTTTTGGCATGTTAGGTTAGACCCTTACACTCATAACTCTTCAAACCTTCATGATGCAGGCCTACCATTCACCATGTGCTAAGTGACAGCCTAGACAATTGGTTACTCTCAACCAAACCAAGTGTACAAACTGATAGGGGTGTGGGGTTCCAAGGCATATCAGGTTTCATATCATCATATTGGGTTTCATCACCATATCGGGTTAGAGGTGCTTCTACCCGATATCGATTTGTTCCATGATGATGTCATCATCATCTTCAAGCTAAAGACTTTTTTCCTTACTATCCTAGTTCATGGACAATAGTTCTATGCAACTATTAGAACTCATGGATTCATCAGTTATACAAGAAAACTCGAAATTGAAAGTAGATCATCAAGTATGGAAAGATTGATGGTGAATAATAACATGATTGGGTTCAAGTTATGTAACCTGCCTCAAGAACAACTTCAAAACTCCAAGCTGCAAAGATTCACGTTCCCAAGGTTGAAGATGAACTTATCACAGATCTGAGACTCATTTATAACTATTCTATATGTAAGGAATTACCATAGTTAAGACCTTGAGGAATAATAAAGGAAAGAAAGAATCACAACCCGAGATTCATGCTTCAACCAAGGTTGAAGATGAACAAGGCTTCACCTTAAGCCTAATGGATCGAGCTCCTCCTTTATCCTTACTACTATGCATGATATCTAAGTGAAATGGAGTGATAAGGTTTGAAAAGATTCACTAGTAGGTGAAAGGAGTGGTATATATAATTGAGGCTCATGGAAGAGAGTGTATAAGAGGTGTCATCATTTTACACTACTAGGTGCCACATGTCCATGCATGGTTGACACATGTCCATGCACACATATTTATATAGACACACAAAACTCTTAAGGATAATCTAGGGATAAATTTCGGCCATTATTTATCTTGTTGAGCAAGATATTTCAACTCCACATCACTTTATTCACAAACCGATACACTTTTTCTTAGGAAAGTTGTAAACCGATATCCATCACCTCCTTGAGGTGCTGAACCCATCATGGCAAAGGCCAAGAGTTGACAAAATGATATGGAACCTGTTCTATGGCTCCTTGACAAATAGGCACTCCCATATAAGCTCTACAACTCGATACCCAATACAAATAAATTAGGGTTTCAATTACACAACTCTTCTTGGTCTTTTCATCACCTAGAATGCTACCACCCAAATATGATTCAAACATGGTGCCTCCTTCTTTCACTCTCCTCTAGATGATGCTAAGAGAGAGTAGGGACATTCTAGAGGTGGTAATTTGCATATCAACCCTACATTTTGGATAAATTGCAAATTGCACCAAAACTGGTACTCAAGGCACAAGCATTATTCAAACAAGTTCTAACTTGGAACTTAGGCTTTCCACAAGCCATCCATTAGCATCATTCTCTCTCTGTTTTGATGCTAAAGCACTTGAAGCATGTTCAAAATGTGACATATTGCAATATAACCCCTCATCTTGGGTATATTGCAATTTCCACCCAAACTATCATATAATGTAAAAATAGTTTGCAAATAAGCTTAAACTTGAAATTTAAACTTTCCTTCAGTCTTAATTACTTTTAAAAAGATTAAAACAAGTTTATAAATAACTTACTTTAGAAAAACTTCCAGGTTTATGCCATAACCCAAGTCAGGGATGTTACAACATTCATGCAAGAAGATCCATCAGTTATGGAGTTTGTAGGGCCATTGTATGTTGGCCTCCCAGAGTGGCCATCGAGTTTCAACACTTAGTGACCAACGTTTGTTGAAATCTAAGGTCACAAGGGTGAAAACCATCGGCTTAAGCACCCTTCCAAGTAAACCATCAATTCAAGGAGCCTGAAGAGAGAAAACCATAGACCCTCACCATATAGAGACCACCATCGGTTGTCCCTACATAAGGGGACCATAATATGTCACCCATATAGGGGGACCATCATTTGATGACCTCTAAGGTAGCTCATCCATGAGAGCAAAACCCCAACTCAACCTTAGAAAGGTATAATCACCAGACCAAGGTGCAACAAAGTTCCCCATGGAACAAAAGATCAAGAATGATAAGAAAACATATAAGGAACAAAAATCATGTCACATATTGCAAGAAAAACCTCATATACAGGTAAGTTATAGAAAAGTCCAAAATGTGCACCAAATTGCATAACTCGCTCAAACAATGACCGAACTAGACCAAACTTGAAACTTAAGCTTGTCACATGATATCAAAACACATATTAGGGTTTTGATTAAGGTTTTAAGCTTACAATTAAGATAATAAAGCATGTTAAACTATTAGTTTGGGGTCCTGAATAAACTATGTTTCTATATGCTTTTGATATCTTGGAATTGTATATGTGTGTTTGACAACAAATGGAAACCTAGTAAGTCATTTTTCCTTACAAGTTATATACTGAATGGGTTAGGATGTAAGAACGTAATTTTTAAATTTTACTATCTTCTTCAAATTTCACTCAAGGTAAAAGTTACATTTTGTTTGCATTATATCGTTAATGTATGTTTTTACTAAAATCAATGTATGGTTTGGTCTATCACCATGTTTAGTATGTGACATCAATACATGGATAGTGGTTAGCTATACTTGTAGGAATTGGGTGACACACTTGGTGGTATTAGTGCCTTGGTTTGATTCAACTCTATAGGGATGTAAAGTTTCATGTCTTGGTATGTTCTTTACATAGTATGCCAATCTTATAATAGTTCTCATGCTAGTGTTGAGGTGGCTGAACAATTTAAAGAACATGTATCAGCCTTTTTCTATCAATCAACTTTGAGATGAGGACTAGAAGAGGACACATACTTCTAATGTGCCTGAGGTAGGGGCAAGACAATAACCGCTTCTATCTCCTGGCCCTACTAGTCTAATGATGGAAGCCATGTTTGGACAATTGATTTGTACATGAGTCCATATGGATGACACAATACCTATTTCAAGGCAGATGACACCATTGAGAACAATTGAAGCCACCCATAGTTTGGGAAAAGACTTTCAATCGTTCACAATGAGTTGGCACCACTAACTATGTAGGAAGTAGTGACCTAAGTAATTCTAACTTCTAACTGATAGGGCTAGAGAAGGTATTCCATATCTTGACACCCTAATAAGGAGAATAGTTAACCTACAATCTAAAACTATTCACCTGTAGTCATGAATTTTTTATGCACACCACTTCTACACCAGTTTTCACCCCAAGAGTTTTGTCACAATATTTTATCTATTGATGTTTATCATCAAGGGCATCAACAATACTCTTAGCGAAGCATTGTACACCTCAATGACCAACATCTTCATTAACATCAATGCTAGCTTTTCTTACTTCCATGTTTGTACATGCTTTTCTAGACTAATGATTCCCACTATAAATTGTCTTATACTTATTGAGGATAATTACTTGCAATTCCTAACCTACAACTATTTGATTTCACCTTGATCTTATTTTATTAAATATTTGGTGAAAAAGTAATTTCAAAAATCTTATTTGTATAGGTGTTTATCTAAGATTTAGCACTACTCATGTTTCCATTGTTATTATGTCCTTATTTAAAATTAGAAAATATTGACTTGCTTTCATGTTCAACTGTAAGAACAAGGTATACAAGTTATATCATCTATCCGTGCGAAGAACTAACAAACACTACCGCTCATTAAGTTTTCACATGTGGGGAGTTGAGGGATTTTGGTTTGGACTTCTTTCTCACTTATTGTCTTTGGATGATAAAGTGTATGGGGTTATGCTTGTCTTATAAAGATGAGAAATATTTCTGAATGATTTTTCTTTCCTCATTTATTCGAGAGATATGTAAATGAATTATGCAAGCATGATTTTTTTTGATATGTCAATGTGTTATTTATTCAGATTGCTCGTTGTGTAAGTGCAAAAAAAATTTACATCTACTCATTGACTAACATTAATCATAATTGACAACATTCAAACCAAAAATAGTAAACTAGAAAACTAATGAAAAGAAATACTACTTCAACAAACATACTTTCTTTTAACTGAATAGATAAATTTCAGTATAAAAGAGACATACGACATCTAGATAAGAAGGGAAATAAACTAACAGTTTACACAAAGTAAAAAACAGACAAAAACACTACAAAAACTCATATTAGAATTTGATAACGACAATAATGCACATATGCCACTTTTATTTCGCTGGTTGAGGTAACTTTTCATGAGGAGTGCCTTCAATCTGGACATATATCAATGGTAGAATAACCACACTAGACCGGTGTTGCAAGAGGATATCTTCTCCAAAATCTTTACCATACAATCACATAACAAAAAGACTGAGTAAGAGAATAGAAAATAATGAAGATTAATGACAAGTGAAACAAACACAACAAAAAGGGAAACAACGCCAAAAGTAGAGAAACAAATAAAGTAGGAAGAGATGAGAAGCCACAAGGAATGGGCACCAGAGGGGGGTCTAAATCTTTTATTACCATTCTCTGTGCCCATATGTATGTCTAGGGGATCTCATATGTTGGTTTGTGGGGCCCATGTGGAAGTTTACGCCTGGGATTCAGCGGGCATAGTGTGAGAAGCACATATGATTTGAACCCTCAGAGGGGAGCACTCACAACAAATATGTGCCATTAGAGGAAATGGGCAGTAAGGCACACCCCAACCTTTATATTGCAGCCTCCCACTCCAACCTTAAAGAATATTGCCCAAATCTGAGCCAACCGGAGGAGAAGATGATGTTGGTACTAGAATGGAGAAGGGAGGGAACTACTATTTCTGCCACCCAACCAAAGGCGCAAAAAATGAAGGACATAGAGGGAGAGGGGCAACACAACCGAATCGTAGACCCCCCTATCCCAAGTCAGACGCATAAGAAGAGAGCAATTAGGGCATCGTAGGAGAGAAAACTAGGCTCGACTGCAACACAAGGGTAGTTACTATAAGGATGACTTGACTCGGTCTGTTTCAGATATTGATTCATTAGATATATGTGTGATCGAGACACTGGTTGATTGTAATAATATAGGCTCAAATACATGTAATGGGTAGCTAAATCCTTGAATAAACTGACTATATAACTAGACTGTGGCCTGACTAAAGTAAAAACCAATGTATTTATACTCATGATTAGTCTCAGATTTGAGCAAGAAAGGATAGTTTTGAATTCCCACCAACTAGTATGAAATGGTATCAAAGCAAACAGAGAGAAGATTCCTCTTTCGAGAAAAAGATCCTTAGCTCCATTTTCCCCTTCCTTCCACCTACCTCATTGAGAAGCTTCCTCTATTTGGTGAGGGATTCTTGTTCTTCAAGTTTCATCTCCCCTCTCTCTTCTATATCTAAATTTGGATCAATAGAAGTCTAAAACTCAATGCTGGATTCATCATCATCAAGCATCCTTCATAGTCTTCCAAAGCTTCATCTTGACTGAAGGTTTATGAAGCTTCTTCCCATATGGAGATCTTTGAAGCTTCATCTTGGTTGTTGACCTATAAGGCCCTCTCACCTTCTCTGATCCTCTAAGATGAAATAGATTATCTCTATTAATAAGGATTTGAAATTTGTCACTAGTGAGGTTTTCTTGTATCTCATTTTGTCTCTAGTTTTTTTTACTTTTAATCTGAGATTTGTGCACTGATCTAATTTTTAGACCTGGTTTTACATCAAGGGAAATCTTCTCATATGTTCTCTGCTTCTTCATGCTTCCTTTATCCTTTTGATAACACTATCTCTATGATTCTATCCATCTACAATGACAAAGGAATTTGATACATCACTAGATTCATCCTCGTCATCTAGTATATTGAAATCTAGAAACATACTAAAAATGTATCCCTATCATATTGGAGTTAATGTTGCAAACTTTGTTTCTATTCGTCCAAATTCCACTAATTTTCTGCATTGGGAAGCACAAATTTGTGCACTTATTTAGAGTATTTCCTTAGAAGGATTTATCAATGGATCTGAGCCAGCACCTCAAGCTATAACTTCTGATACTAAAATGAAATGCTAATTAATTTGAATTCAAAGATTGGAAAGGACTGACCATCTCATTAAAGCTTGGATTATGGGAACTCTATCTGAAGAAATGTTAGATGAAGTAGTAGGTCTTACTATGTCTAAAGAGTATGGGACAATCTGACTTCTCATTTTACCAAGTCTTCCATGTCTAGAGAATTTGAGCTGATCTCACAACTTCACACAATTCACAAAGGATCTGATATGCTATCTGTCTACTTAAAGAATTTTAAACAATTGTGCAATTAGTTACATGCCTTGGGAAAATCCATCAATGATGTAGATAAAGTTCTCTCTCTATGAAATGGATTAGACAATTCTGAATATGATAGCTTCTCAACCTTGATGCTGAAACCTCATATACCTAGTTATGATGAAGTTATTGTATTACTAAAAGATTTTGAGCAATGAATTACATGGAGAAGTGCACAATCATCTGTTATGGATTTTGCAAGTCTAAAAACTGAAGTAAATCAACCAAATATTACCAAATAGTTTCGATACAAAAATGATCAAAGGAACTGGAGTAGAGGAAGAGAACATGAGTATAGAAACAATAACAACAATGGTGTCTTGGATGCTTATCCAAACAACGATGCTAATTCTGGGAATCCATTTAACTCTCAAGGCAAAGGTTTTGTTCAAGACAACTGAATAATACTGATAGAGGAAGACCTAATATCCAATGTCAAATATGTTGGAAACATGGACTTGATGCTCTAAGCTGCTGACATAGATTTAACAATAATTACTAGAGGATTGAAGTTCCTAAACTACTTAAAGAGAACTCCAATGCTTTAGTAGCAATCAAGTTAACTGATGAAGAAGTAACACATTGGCATGTCGATAGTTGTGCAACTAACCACATTGCAAGCACATCAAATATTCTAAGTAACATAATATCTAATATGGGTCTTGAGTATATTATGGTAGGTAACAGAAATTTCTTACATATAACACATATTGAATGAAGTTTTCTAGTTGTTGAAAAAAGCTATACCTCTATACGAAGTTCTAGTTGTTCCTAGTATAATGAAGAATCTCCTTTCTGTATCTAAATTGACTGCTCAAATACCTTGTTACTTCATATTCTTTCATGATATCTTCTTTGTCAAGGATCTAAAGACCCACAAGGTTCTAGATAAAGGTTACTACAAAAGAGGGCTATATCTCCTGAAATGGTTTGTACCTGAAGTTTTGTTTTCAAATAGGTTTACCAATACTACTAATCATCTGTAGCATAAAAGGCTTGGGCACCCTCATCATGGATTTATTATAAATCTTAAAGATACACGAACAATAAAAATAACAAATAAAGTTACAACTAAAGATTTAGTTTGTACTAGCTATGAAATGAGTAAAAGCAAATGTTTGCCTTTTGTTTCATCTCATGAAAGGAGTATTATTCCCAATTTTGTTATTCATTGTGATCTGTGGGGAAAATATCGAATAAGCTCCACCCAAGGATATTTGAATTACTATGTGTTTGTTGATGTCTACAGTAGATATTCCTAGTTATATCATCTTAAACATAAATAATAATACTTCTCTCAATTTTTTCTTTTTCAAAAAATGATTAAGACTCAATGTGATGCTATTATAAAAGCTTTTCAATCTAATAATGGTGGGGAATTTGCTGATTTTGAATCAAGCACCTATCTCAAAAACAATGTCATCTTACATCATTCGATTTGCTCATATACACCATAACAAAATGGCTCTACAAAAAGGAAGCACATACATATTGTTGATCTTGGCCTTTCTATGATGTTTGATGCTCATATTCCCAACAATTATTGGGTTGATAGTTTTTTGATTGCAAATTATCTGATAAACAAGTTACCTTCCAAAGTGACTGGCATGAAAAGTCCCTTCGAATTGTTGTTTAAAAATTGTCTAACTATGAGTGCTTACGCATGATTGGTTCCTTATGATTTCCCTATTTGTGTGATTATACTCAACATAAATTTGATCCTTGTTCTCTACCCTGTGTGCTTCTAGGGTAAGTGAACATCACAAAGGATCTCGGTGCCTTCATCTAGAATCTAACATAGTTTACATCTCTTGTCATGCAACCTTCAATGAAAACTTCTTTCCTTTTAAACAAATAATAATACTCTCACTACTACATCATTGGGTGAGATCACTATTTATGAAGAATGGCTTGATACGCCTCATACGCTTTCACCTAATATGTCCTCTAATACTGATAGAGAAAGAGCTCATCTATTTAACACATTAGTTAAAGATTCTATCATACCTCACCTTCCAACTTCCAATGAGACATGTCTTAACCATCCATCTCATGACCTTAATCCTACAAATGAAGTGGTTGACATGAACACTGAATTATCCAAAAGTCCCTCTTCTGGACATAATAGTTCTCATGCTTATGAGATTGTCAGATATCCTTTAGGAATTTCTTTGATTGCTGATATCACCTCTCATAATACTAAAGATCCAGCTGTTGATCGGCATCCCATGCTGACTCGTGGCAAAGGAGGCATAAGAAAGCTAAATCCTAAATATTGCTTAGCCACCACAATATTTACATCTACTCCCATAACTATAATGGAAGCAATGAGACATCCACGTCAGTATTCTGTGATGAATGATGATATTACAACTCTTAAGAAAAATAATACATGGACTTTGGTACCTCGAGAGTCCTCAACTAATTGGCTACAAATGGGTGTTTAAAGCCAAACTAAAATCATACGGGTCTCTAGATCGTCTCAAAGCTTGATTGGTAGAAAAGGGATATCTTTAGGAATAAGGTATAGATTACATTGAAACTTTTGGCCCTGTGGTAAAATTTCCTATGATATGGATTGTCCTTTCTATTGTTGTTTCTAGAAATTGGCCCATCAAATAGTGAGATATATTCAATGCATTTCTAAATGTCACATTGCATGAGGATGTTTTCCTGTTTCAACCATGAGGGTTTCAAAACAAAGACAAACCCACTTACATTTGCAAACTCACTAAAGATTTGTATGGTTTAAAACATGCTCCAAGAGTGTGGTACAACACAATGAGTGAGTTTCTTATTGTACAAAACTTTGTGAGAAGTCAAACTGATTTGTCTATGTTTATCCTCAACTCTAATCATGATATTATGATTTTGTTACTATATGTAGACAATATATTTCTCACAGGAAGTAACTCTATACTATTAATAACTTTGTTCTTTCCTTGGAACGACAATTTACAATCCGAGATATGGGTTTTGTGAGCTATTTTCTAGAATTGAGACAGTTTGTTCTGATATATGTCTCTTTATCCATCAGATGAAATATGCTTATGAACTACTTCAGCGTATTGACATGCTTGACTCTAAGCCTATTTCTACTCCTCTTCCAGTAGGCTTTCAAAAGGATATAAAACACAATTTTGTTGATCCTCTTTCAAGTCCAACTTAATATAAACAAATTGTTGGAAGTATTCATTACTTAGATGTAACCCATCTTGATATAACATATGTTGTAAATACCGTATGTAAATACATGCCACCCCAACTTCCCTTCATCTCACTCTTGTCAGACACATTCTCTGATATATTAAGGGAACCATTCACCTTGTCTAGAGGTTTGTTCTTCATAACAGTCTTCATTAATGGGTTACTGTGATGCAGATTGGGTCATATGTCTTCTTACTAGAAGGTCACCAACTAGTTTTGAATATTCCTTGGATCCAATTTGGTCTGGTGGTCTTCAAAGAAACAATAGACTGTTGCACACTCAAGCACATAGATAGTGTATCATGCTCTTGCACAGGCTACAACTTAACTCACTTAGACATCAACTCTTCTGAAAGGACTTGACATTCCTCAACCAGGTCCTAGCATGCTATTCTATGACAATATGAGTGCACTTCATCTGATGGTGAACCCACTGTATCATGCTCACACCAAACATATGGAACTAGATTGCCACTTTGTCTGTGAGAAATATACGCTTGGTTGCATTGAAACAACTTTCATTTCTTCTTCAAATCAGTTGGTAGATATCTTTATGAAGGCTCTCATTAGGCATTAGTTCCAGTTCTTACGAGCCAAACTGGGAGTCATATCATCTATCACTCAAGACAAGTTTGAGGGGGACTATAAGGATGACTTGACTCAGTTTGTTTCAGATATTGAGTCATCAGATATATGTAAGATAGAGACACCAATTGATTGTAATAATATAGGCTCAAATACATGTAATGGTTAGCTAAATACTCAGTTAAATGGACTGTAGAACTAGACTGTGGCCCGACTAAAGTGACAGCTAGTGTATTTATACTCATGCTCAATGCAGATTTGAGCAAGTGAGGATAGTTTTGAATTCCCGCCAACTAGTTTGAAAGTGAATATCAATTCACTTGACACAACATACTCATTACTAGTAAGTCACTTATTTTGATCGATCACTAGATACATTTTAGACATAAAAATTGTCATTGGGCTTTCTATGAATAAGATGTTGAGTTATGCTGTACATAGCTTCATATCAGATGGGATAAGAACTCTTATAACTTACATGCACACCACTTTAGAATATGAAAAATCAATCATAAGCTTTATACTAACATTACTTCAAGCATAATTCTGTATACCTCTCCATATCACATAGAGTACCCAAACATTTATGTGATCTGAGAACTTTTGATGACCTAGCTAAGGGAATAGGACCAAAAAACCTAAATGGCATGTTTAAGCATTTTAATTACCAAAATGGTATGATCCATTACGTAATTCCCAAAATGGCATGTTTCCAGACCAATACGTCTGCATTAGAGACATATTGCTCTTTGCAAGGGCAATACATCCCCTCAGGTGACACATTGCTCTCTCTTAGAGAAATACGTCTCTACTAGAGACATATTGCCCTACTATAGAACTAATTTGTCCAGAGACAAGACATATTTCTCTGAGAGAAAACAATGCATCTCGATCTCTAATGCATTGATCTCACTGTAGAGCAATGTGTCCTGGCTCAAGACATATTGCTCTTAGTGGGATCAATGCATTAGAGGCTGAGACGTACTACCTCCATATGCCTATACTGGTGCTCTTTGACTGACAATGCATCTCCATCTAGGACATATTCCTGCCACACAACTCCCGACCGTTGCCCCCAATGGCTGTCTATAGTGGGGTCAATGCGTCAGAGGTTGAGACGTATTGTCTCCATACGCCTACAATGCATCTCCATCCAGGATGTAATGCTGCCATGCAACTCCCAACCTTTGCCCCCAATGACTATCTTTGACTCACAATGCATCTCCATCCAGGATGTAATGCTTCCATGCAACTCCCAACCGTTGCCCCCAACAACTAGGTAGTCGTGTTGGTATGTATGCCCTGAGAGCCAATCATGGGATGATTGGTGGGATACATTAAGATTGATTTGATAAACATCAAAAGGCAAGCTTCCAATTCTTTCTGGTTCGGTCATATGAGATAGTGATAGAACAGATTGAATGTCTAGAGAATGACAGTACTCAATGACATATGCCTTCAGGTTCAGGACCTGAACAATGAGTACATGCAGATGCAAAGAGTTTGTACATTCTTGTTATGTCCCTAGTCGGATGTCATTGTGGAAGGTAGATAGACAGTAATGACAAACAAGACTAGATTGTGGTGTTGGTTGATGATAGAATCTCATTAGTCATGATATAGAGATATCAAACCAAACACATAGGTACTTGTTAGAGAACAAGTGTACTAGACAGACCCACCGTGAGTTTGACACATGGAACCATGACATGGTAGTCACAGTCAGTACTCACAGTGATGGTGGTGAGTGTGATTCTTTGACCTGAAATCACTACACTCAACACATGTCGTTGGGCACACTTTGACATCATCAAACACAGTCCTAAAACATGGGTTGTTATAAAGGTGATGATTGGGTGGCTTTGACACATGGGGCTTTTGAGGGGTGAGTGATAAATATGGGATTTGTCCCTCCTCAGGGAGTTTGATATCCAAGGCCACTTGATGAGTAGGATTGAAATAGGTGTGCGCACGCATGTGTGAATCAATATGTGATATTGATGTCATACATATCTCTTCCAATCTACTCTGAGATCAAGAAAGTGAATGAACGTTGACAGGATGACTGTTCCATGCCTCGAGTTCATTCGGGATATCAGTGACAAAGGAATTATACATTCACTGTAACACCATTCACGGATTGTAGGATTGAAAGTTGTTCTCCAACTTTCTATTTCACTTGGGTAGCACTGATGTGTGACTAGGCACCATTCTTTTCTTGTGAAGTCATAAGTGTTATGGACTTTCACTGCCAATGTGAAAAAGGACCTACAGGGTCACACACATAGGATTCAACCTGGAAGAGGAGTTTTGTCCACAAACAATGTTTAGATTGATTACTAAAGGAGTTTAGTAGTTCAATTAAACACTCAATTAATTGATAGCTCAAAATCATAGTGTTCAAGGTGTTGGACAGATTGATTAGAGTATCGAATTGATTGAAACTACAATTGACTGATTCTGCACAATCTGCACTCCCAACCAATCGGCTCATGTGATGAACCGATCGGCTCAACTTGGTGAACCGATCGGCTCAGGTTGTGAGTCGATCGACTCATGGTCAGGGTGAAACGATTGCTTCAAGTGTTGAAATGATCGGTTCAACTGATGCAACCAAGCAAGTTGGGAAAGTAGGATTGGTGAGAAATTTGCTTTCGTTTCACTTGCCCAATTTGATTGGAACAAAGATTGGTATTTGATACCAATTAGAAACAAAAGATGGAAAGTCAATCGGGAACTGACCAAGACCACGAAGCGACCTGTTCAGAAGTGAACCGACCGGTTGATATGTCCCAACCGATCGGTTGAGGTGTCAACTGACCGGTTCAGGTCCCCAACCAACCATTTCAGTTATGAAACGATTAGTTCAGGTTGCGAGTTGCTTGTTTTGTGGAAAATCTCGAACCCTTCTACTCGTTCTTTTAGTCCCGCATTGCCCGGGATGGAGAACCATGTCCCATGACCCTCCTATATATAGGGGTATTGGGGGCTTCTCAAAGTACAACCCAGTGCAACCAGTTGCTCTGTGAAGTTGTCGTTCTCTCTAGTTTTGGTAACCGAGAGAGAGTCCGAGCAAGTACTACCCGATAAGAGAGGCACAACAAGGGAAAGACAACTGCAGAAAGCGACTGGTGGCAGGAGAGTGTATCGGTGACTAGTACGCTGACAGGAGGGTGCAACTCCTTCCAATTCCTTATAGGACAAGGAGATTGGAGTTCCAGGTGGTCCGTGTGGACTACTTCAGAGGCGGGAGGTTTCTGTCACTCGGAGGACAACTGTTAATCCCGACAGTCCCGATGAGACCAAGAATCGTCAGTCCCGGTGTGACCAGGAGCTGCACAGACACCGTCCAAGTCCGGAGGTGAAGACCGTGCAAGGCGTGATGTATTGTTGCTGAGCAAGCCTCGGGACAAGGTATGATTCCACAAACCATCCCTTTCCTATTGTATAGACATTGACACATTTCCTTGTTCTGGGTTTGGGGAGGAGAAAATTTTTGTTTCCGCTGCCTTCTCTGCCTCCCCTAAAACCCAACAGTGGTATCAGAGCCACGTCAACTGCTCTATACTTTAGGATTATCGATATGATCGATTTTGTTTTGTCGCCTTTATTTATTGCATACGATGCAAATAAAATTGGCTTTATGCATGTCCAATCCTAAATCCACAAATCCAAATTTACATATATGATATTTATTATGAATGCACTCGATATGCGTTGCCCTTAAACGAGTTTTGTAGTGGATGTATAGTGTGGTTATGGCCAATAAACCCTATCTATGTATGGTTGTATGTGGTTGCTTGCATCTCGGTCTGCGCACCGATCTTCCTTCTCCTATTCCTGATGTAACTCGAAATAATTCGAGATTTCTTTCCTACCTTTGCTCCCCTCGAATGTAACTCGAGATTTCTCTTTTTATAATTTAAAATAGGATAGATTTTATTTCCCGTTATGTCAAAGAATGGAGGACATCCTGACGACAGCTGAGACGATTCATTCAAGGCGTGAACTGATCGGTTGACGTTCCAAATGATCGGTTCAAGGAGTGAGCCGATCCGTTGATGACTGGTTCGAGGAGAGAGACGAGCGGGTGGTGGCCATGAAGAGATGCACGACGACCAGGCGAACCGATCGGTTGGAGGAGCCAACCGATCGGCTGGTGGCACCCAGCCGACCAGCCTGATGGCGAGCCGATCAGTCATGTGATGAGTTGATCAAACCCAGAAAGGAAAAGCACAAAGTTCATCTTGTACAGGTTGCATGTGATGTAGACCTAGATGACCATGATTCCTCTTGGCTCGAGGAATCACATTAGGATGGCCATAATCATCGCTTTTATCGTTTTGCATGTTTTCTGTGGGATATAACATGTATATGATACGTACTATATATTGCAGTGATTGTATATGTATATGTATATAAAAACCAAATCCCTCATTAAATATTAAGTTTTAGATGCCTTCCAAATGCAACACACGTGAAAAGCTTGATCGACCAAGTGTGGGCACGCCCAAGTGTGGTGCACCGTATATCTCGTTCAAGCGTGAAGGATGGATATGTGGGTCTGCCCAAGCAGGGTGCATATTCATCGTGTTGGCTTTGGGTCGGACTTAACAAGGTGACCTAGATAGGATCTAGCACCTTGAGGCATGGAGATGATCATGGCAAGGAGTTGCATATGACATCTTATCAAGAGTTGCATATGATGCAATTGGCAAGAGTTGCCTACCTGAAAGATCTAAGCTGTGGGTGACAGCCCAAGCTGGTCCATGACTTAGAGGATTTCAGGATCTTGCCCACTAGAAGGTTGTACACTGCAATCTTCCAAATTGATGGTGAGGGCTATCAATTTGAACTAAAATAGTGGGAGCGATAATTAATTAAAGGCCTAATTATATCGTCAATTTTTCAAATCAATCAAATAAGTCAAAAATGAGTTTTGGACTAAAATTGCAAAATTCCTTTTGTAGTACAAATGACAACAAACAACAATCACTTTTCTCTGCGATCGGTCCTTGAAAAGGACAAGCTAAATGGGACAAACTTCCATGACTGGTATAGGACATTGAGAATTGTTCTCACTCAAGAGCGAAAGCTCTATGTCCTGGATACTCCAATTCCAGAGGAACCTGCTCATAATGCACCAAAGGCAGAAAGGGATGCTTACAAGAAGCATTCTGATGATGCCATTGATGCAAAGTGCTTGATGTTGTGCTCTATGAACCACGAGTTGCAGAGACAGCATGAGAACATGGGTGTCATTGAGATGATTCATCATCTCAGGAACATGTATGAAGATCAAGCACGGCAAGAGAGATACAATATCTCAAGGGCAATGTTCAAGTGCGTCATGACAGAAGGAGATCTAGTTGGTCCTCACACACTCAAGATGATTGGGTATGTGGAGAACCTGACAAGATTGGGATTTCCACTGAGCCAAGAGTTGGCTACTGATGTGATACTGCAATCGTTTCCAGAATCCTACAGTCAGTTTGTGATGAATTACAACACGAACAACTTTGATAGGCCACTTTCAGAGTTGTTGGGCATGTTGAGGATAGCCGAGATACAGATGAAGAAGGACAAGCCTAAGTCTGTGATGGTGATCACGGGCAAGAAAGGCAAGTCCAAGCGCAAGGGAAAGGGCAAAGCTAAGAAAGGTTTTGATGCTAGCCAGGAGCCCAAGTCGTCTTCAACTCTCAAGGCCAAGGGAGGCATGACCAAGAAAGGCAATTGCCACCATTGTCAAAAGCTAGGACATTGGAAAAGGAATTATCCTCTCTATCTGGAAGAACAAAAGAAGGAGGTGACCGACGTCTCTACTTAAAGGTGTCATGAAAGTAAACTTGTAACACTTTTGAGGTATATGATACCAAGATGTAAAGTGTAAAGCACTCAATAAATGGGGCAAGTGTTGCCACCATAGATAGGAGTACTTTAGTTTATTTTCAGCCTAAAAGGCATGTAATACAGTTATGAACTGCTATTTCATATTTGCTAATAGATAGAAGTAGGATTGAATCTATCAGACGAAGAGGATGAACCGATTGATGGTAGCTTGGCGGACAACAGGGAGGAGGAATTATCGTCGAGGGGTGACGGGGCATCGGGGTGTCGACGGGGGGTGAACGGCAGGCGTCGGTAGACTAGATGACGGGGGGTGTCAGGGGGGGTTAAGGGAGCGGGCGTCGGGGAATAGGTCGGAGGCAGAAAGGGGGAGGGACGTCGAGCTCAACGCTGATGAGGGATAGGGCGCAACAGCAGCGATGATGGTGGGGGCGGGGGCAACAAAGCAAAGGGGAGCTGGCGACACAATGTCGAGGATAACGAAGAAAGAAACCAAGCGGCGTTACACAAAAGAGGAACTACTGGGGATCAAGGGAAGGCTTTGTATAGATGAGGAAGCTCCAGATTCTGATCACGAGGGACCAGTTGAGGAAGTGGACAGCAATGTTAGATGGGGCACACCAATGCAACATCAGGGAGAGAAGGTGGACGAGGTGATACGAGCACGACGGCGTCAGATGGAGGAAGGAGAGGAGGTAACGCACAATGACAATGTGGGGGTAACAGAAAGCATCCAGTGCACAGAGGAAATGAAGGAACACGAGGACATCATTGGGCAGGGGGTAGCATTCAACGAGGACATCAACGTATCTAAAACAGTAGCACCCAAGAGAATTGTCACGAGGGCACAGAGGAGGAAAAAAGTAGGAGCGCGAACGAGGAAGGGACACAAACAGGCAAATGAGAAAAAGAAGCATCAACCATGGGTCTATAAGATGAGTAGGGGGGTGAGACTGGGAATCCCAGAAGAGGAGGTGGTATGGGAACAAACAATAGGGAAGTGGGGGAGGATTGGAGAGGTGTGTGCCATGGAACTTGATGAACTACCCATGATCGAGTCGGGGGGAAAAAGATACAAGAGGTTTGATGAAGTGGAGAAGGACAACTTTGGGGTCATCAGGACTCAAGTAGAGGATATTGGCGGAGTCCAATCCTGCGAAGGACAATGCAAATCCTTAGCTGGAACTGTTAGGGAATGGGCGACCCTGACACGTGCAAGGCTCTCCAAGCGTGGGTTTGGAGAGAGCATCCAAACATAGTCTTCATCATGGAAACTATGATTGCTGACAGGAAGCTAGAGGATGTGAAGAGGAGTTGTGGTTTTACTGACGGCTTGTGCATATCCAGTGAGGGGAGGGTAGGTGGTATGGGTTTCTGGTGGAAGGACATTGACGTGGAAGTGTTAAACTACTCTCAAAGACATGGAACAACTGTGGTCAAAGACAAGAACAATGGCGTGATGTGGAGAGCGGTGGGTATCTATGGATGGGAAGATCAGGCAAATAAGTATAAGACTTGGGAGCTGATGAGAAAGATAAAGGGAGAGGCAGATGTCCTGGTCATTTTCTTCGGGGATTTCAACGAGATCGTATCCAATACTGAGAAGAGAGGTTGTCCACCCAAAGAGGAAAGATACATGCAGAATTTTCGAGATGTGATAGATGATTGTGAGCTGATGGACGTGGGTTTTGAAGGAAATATTTTCACATGGAAAAGGGGCCTCACGGAGAGAACTCTGATCTAGGAGAGACTTGATAGATTCCTGCCCGAGCTTGAATGGAGGAACATATTCACTTTCTGCAAAGTTTTTCACCTGCCCATACATGACTCGGATCATGCACCCATAATATTAAAGGCAGATAGGAGAGACAACAGTAGAAAGAGGAAAGGGCACTTCATGTTTGAACCAATGTGGGTGGGGGAGGATAGCTGTGGTGCGGTCATTAAGGAGGCATGGGGGGCCGAAGATGGAAGTGAGTTGACTACAAAACTGATGAGGTGTAAGGAGAGTCTAAAATCTTGGGCATCCGAGCAATTGGGAGAAAGAAGAAGGAAGGTGAAGGAGCTTGAGAACGAGCTTAAGGGGCTGCAAGCTCTCCCCCCAGACCAAATAAATCTAGATAGGGCGGAGGAAAAATCAAAAGAGTTGCAATATTGGTTGCAAAAGAATGAGGAATATTGGGCTGCCAGGGCCCGTGTGAAGGAACTAAAAGAAGGGGACCGTAATACTGCCTATTTCCACCAAAAAGCTTCAAACAGGAGGCGGAGAAATATAATTGATTGCTTAGAAGATGAACATGGGGTCATGAAATCACATGAGGAGGATATTAAAGCAATAATCATTAAGCATTTTGCACAACTGTTTCTTTCTAGCAATCCTACAGGCTTTGCGAAGGCTACAAGGGGGCTGCAGGAGATGATAGGAGGGGCCCACAAGGAGGACCTTGAGAAGGATATAGAGGATGAGGAGATATGGAAAACTCTGAAACAAATGTATCCAAATAAGGCACCGGGGCCAGACGGTATGAAAGCCATGTTTTACCAAAATTATTGGGGGATTGTTGGGAAGGATATGGCGAGCTATATCAAAGGGTGGTGGAAGGGGGAGAAGGAGATAGGGGAGGTAAACGACACCCTTGTTGTGCTTATTCCATTGACAGAAACGCCAAAGACAATAGGGGAATTGCGTCCGATTAGCCTTTGCAATGTGGTATATAAGATAGCATCCAAAGTCATGGCGAATAGGCTGAAGCCACTTATGGACAACATTGTGTCGGAGAATCAAAGTGCCTTTGTACAAGGAAGATTGACCATGGACAATGCTCTTATTGCATATGAAGTCTTCCATTCTATGAAGAGAGACAAGGGAAGGAAAAAGGGCAGCCTTGTGTTGAAATTGGATGTCAAAAGCGTACGACTGAGTTGAGTGGCGGTTTCTTGATGTCACTATGGAGAGATTGGGGTTTGGACTGAAATGGAGGATCAAGGTTCAAGAATGCATAACGTCCGTTAAACACACGTTCACCTTCAATGGAGATAAGACCCAAAGCACAATGCCTACACGCGGACTTCGCCTGGGAGACCCTCTTTCCCCCTACCTTTTCATTTTATGTGCGGAAGCTTTTTCATCTTTGATTTCTACTGCTACACGTGAAAACCTCCTGCGTGGCATCAAGACAAGTAGGGGGGCGCCATCTATCTCACACCTTTTTTTCGCAGATGATATCTTACTCTTTGCTAGAGCCAACACCGCCGAATGTCTGAAGATAGCTGAAATTGTCAGCCAATATGAACAGGCATCGGGTCAAAAGATAAATTTCTCTAAGACAGAGGTTGTCTTCAGCAAAGGGATAGCAGCAGACAAGCAGGAAGAGTTGAGGCAGCTCCTTGGGGTGAGAGTTGTAGACAGGCATGCCAGTTATTTGGGCCTTCCGATAGCTGTGGGCAGGTCAAAAAAAGTAGGTGTTCAGCTACATCAAAGACAGAGTTTGGAGGAAGCTTCAAGGATGGACAGAAAAGTTATTGTCAAAAGTAGGGAAGGAAGTCCTCATCAAAGCGGTAGCCCAAGCGATTCCCACATACGTCATGAGCATCTTCCAGCTGCCGGCGGGTACTATAGCGGAGATACAACGAATGGTCACTAGATTCTGGTGGGGAGCAAAAGACAAAGAAAGGAAAATATCATGGATGAGTTGGGAGAACATGTGCAGACCAAAGCGACAAGGGGGTCTTGGTTTTAGGGATCTCTACACCTTTAACCAAGCTCTTCTGGCAAGGCAAATGTGGAGGCTAGCAAACAATCCAAAATCTCTCATGGCTCGAGTTCTCAAAGCCAGGTATTTTCCAAGGACGACCATATGGGAATCAAGAAGGGGACACAATCCCAGTTTCTCCTGGAGGTGTCTGTGGGGAGAAAACGCGCTGTTAAAAGAAGGAACGCAATGGCGAGTGGGGGATGGTACACAAGTGAATATATGGGATGATAGATGGCTGCCAAATGAGGGTGAAACAATAGCACATCTCAAGTGGGAGAGTGGACCAGATTTCAGCACAGTTAGGGATCTCATGACGGAAGATGGTTCTCAATGGGACGCAAGGAAAGTCAATGAATGTTTTCCAGTGAGCTACGCTAGAAGAATACTTGCTATACACCACAGCATGAGGGACCCTGAGGATACTTTGATGTGGTGGCCTTCAAGGGATGGGGTGTTCATTGTTCGTTCTACTTACTGGATGGGGCTGCTAGGGAAGGATGAGGCGAGGAGTTTTGCACACCAGCAGGGGGATTCACTATGGAAACACATATGGAATGATGGATGGTGTCCGAAGATAGCACATTTTCTATGGAGGGCAAGCACGGGCAGTCTAGCGACACGTGGGTGCCTTTTCGACAGACATTGTGTGGAAGATGGTGCGTGCATGCTTTGTGGGGCTGAGAAGGAGACGATTCCTCACATGCTTTTCCACTGCCCTAGTGCGGGGGAAGTATGGGAGCAGACGTCGAGTGAAATACAAATGTGGGTGCATAACACTAGAGATGAGGACATCATCTCGTCCTTGACAATAGCATTGGTGGGCAGGCCAACACACGAATCTGATTTAATGGTGGCGGGTATGTGGACGACTTGGAAAATAAGGTGCACTCGAATCTTCCAAAGCAACGAGGTTCACAGCGGATATCTTCTACGTGGAGTGCTGACGAAGGTGCGTCAGGCGGGCAACGGGAGCAAGAAGAAGAGGGGCAGAATAGGACGACGTGGGAGTTTGCATGGCGCACGACGGGGGGAAGATGAGGGGAAGCAGGATGGGGGGGCGTCGATAGAATCCAGCTAGCGTTGCATGGGCTGGACAAAAGAGGTAGGAGGGGAAATGGCTATCCCGACGGCCAGCAGGTGGGGGGAGAGGCAGGTGACGCTCACCATGAGGAAGGCAGAGAGCACAACGAGGTGTTGCCGGACGTGCGTTGTAGGTGGAGGAAGCCAGTGCATGGGAATATCAAGATTAACGTGGATGGCTCGGTGGGTGAGGATGAAGGAGCGGGCATAGGTCTGGCTGCTAGGGATGAGACGGGACAGTTGGTGGGCATGGCGGGGAAGAAAATCACCCAAGGAACGGGAGTAGCCATCACGGAAATGCTAGCAGCGAGAGCAGCACTCCTATGGGCAAAGGAAGCGGGATACGACAACATAGAAGTAGAGACGGACTCACTGGAAGCAGTTCAAGCGTGCACAACTAAGAAGCAACGGCGGGACTACCTAGGAGTGATTGCCGAAGATTTCAAAGCGTTGCAATGTCAATTTACTTCTTGTAGTTTTCTTTATGTCAATCGTAGGTGTAATAGGGTTGCCCATGAGGTAGCCAACCTAGCTCGTAGAGGTCTAGTAGATAGTTTTTCCTTTACGCATTCTTTTCCTTCAAACCTGTTAGCTCTTGTGAACCTTGATTTATCTAGCTAATAGATTTTGTGTCGGGGAGCCCACCTTGGGTTTCCCGTCCCACCCTAAAAAAATGCTAATAGATAGAAACACTTTATTTTTGCATATTGTATGACAATGATGGCAATCAATAAAGTTGATGTTTCAATCTTTTAAAGATATGATCTTTGTGGCAATGCCTTGTTTATCTTGTGGTATTTGATATGCATACGATAAAATGATACCTAAAAGTTATAGATAACTCAAACAATCAAATTAGCATCAATCATGAGAAATTCATTTCTAGTTTCCATGTGATGGATAAATCTAGACTCTTTTGGTTAGAGAACCAGTAAGAGACATGAATATGTTGGACATGATTAATCAATCTTCACTAACGATAGTGGGAGAATGATTATCCTATTAGGTATAATACATGTGATGTATTTACATACCTATTGGAACAAATGCTAATACTTCAAATGGTGTTTAGAGAAATACCAATATGAATATCTTGAAGTGTTCAAGATTATCATAGATGTAGTGCAAATTTGGTAAAGTGTTAATTCTTGATGAGATCAATGAATGAAATACTTGGACCAAATGTTTGAGATCCTTTTGAGTGATTATGATAGTGTATCATAGTGAACTCATGATTAAGGCATGGTAATGTATAAATTAAGAAGGAATCATACTCTAAGGAGTTAGAGAATGATTATCAAATAACTGAATTCTTCTTAAAAGAATATCCCACACTAATAAAGGACATTAAGAATCAAAAGGAGTTGTAAGTTCTTATATCCTTGAGAGATACACCTCGTTTATCTATGTGATGAGTTATTCATGTGATGAGTCAACTATCTAGATGAATATGAGGAACCAAATTTTGAGTTATGGTTTACGACCATTACATCCTAAATGACATCCATGTGAACCATAAGGTATGACCTTGATGGTAGCACTCACTGGATGAAATCCATAAGTGCAAATGAATCTTAAGTGTTAAGACACATGGATAACATTTTGAGAAGGATGATGCTTGTTGATTGCAACTTAATGACTAAGACATTTGGCATATGGATACTAAAACTACATTCCTATGAGGAATAAAACAAGGATATGTACGTGACACAACCTATAAGGTTTATGAATCCACTAATGCAAATAAAGTCTATAAGTTACAATGGACTAATCAATGTGATTGATTGAGTACAAGCAACTCAGAATTGGATCTTTACTTTGATAATATAGTCAAAGGGTTTGACTGATATGTCAAAGATAAAGAAGGGATCTGTGATTTAGTGAGAGCATGTTCACATTCCACATGTTGATGTGAAATGGAAATGTTCTAGAATGGAAATCCAAAAGTGGAAATTGTCTTTAGGAAAAAGAGATGTTTCCTATGTGATAGGAATAGAGATCTATAGAGATAGTTCTCGAAACCTCTTGACCTGAAAAGAGAAAGCATACATTGGCAATCTGTACTAAAGGGTTCAGTATGCACATATTCAGTGGGAGAAAACTTGTCCATGTTACATGGAGTTAGTATCCCAAGGCCAAGTGTCCAATTATTATGAAGAATGGGAACACTAAGAATAGATATGGATCTATCATGTATGTAATCATCCCATTATCTTACATGGCAAGAACAAAATGCATTCATCATCTTGTATGTAGGACATGACAATATGATGTGCTCATCCTGATAACTCATATGTAGGACATGACGAGTGGATGTCTGTCTACTTCCAGTAAGGGTTACTGGAATACCATGAGAACTTGATAAGTACTTGGGAAGTACTAGTTCTATGGAGATAAGGTAGAGTTTGATGTAAAGAGTTACATTGATGCGAACTTCCGAAAAGATAGAAAATAAACCGCAAAATATATATAGGATATATAAAAGTGAAAGTTTGTTGATAATTTGAAGTGTTACAATAAAACAATTTTAAAAGGAAATGCCGAGTATCTATGTGTTAGAGAACAACAATATATATTATATGGATCTGGAAGTTCATGAGATGAACTTATAGATATTCTGATCATTGATGACAAGTATGGAATCCTTGATCATGCAATGTGGCTAAAGGTGAGCAAAGGAATACTGGATCGCATATTATGGCAACTCCATCTCATACGTGTGACGTACAGCAAAGAGATGTGAGACATGCAATTAATACTTACTTTGGCAAGGTGTTGCCATAACTCACTATGTTGACACAAGAGCATAGTAACATGTGGGACATGTTTGAAGATCACTATGAATATGATTCAAGGGTGATTGGCTAGCAGTGCAAGTGGGAGTATGTTGGTATGTATGCCCTGAGAGCCAATCATGGGATGATTGGTGGGATACATTAAGATTGATTTGATAAACATCAAAAGGCAAGCTTCTAATTCTTTTTGGTTCGGTCATATGAGATAGTGATAGAACAGATTGAATGTCTAGAGAATGACAATACTCAATGACGTATGCCCTCAGGTTCAGGACCTGAACGATGAGATCATGCAGATGCTAAGAGTTTGTACATTATTGTTATGTCCCTAGTCAGATGTCATTGTGGAAGGTAGATAGACAACAATGACACACAAGACTAGATTGTGGTGTTGGTTGATGATAGAATCTCATTAGTCATGATATAGAGATATCAAACCAAACACATAGGTACTTGTTAGAGAACAAGTGTACCGGACAGACCCACCGTGAGTTTGACACATGGAACCATGACATGGTAGTCACAGTCAGTACTCACAGTGATGGTGGTGAGTGTGATTCTTTGACCTGAAATCACTACACTCAACACATGTCGTTGGGCACACTTTGACATCATCAAATGCAGTCCTGAAACATGGGTTGTTACAAAGGTGATGATTGGGTGGCTTTGACACATGGGGCTTTTGAGGAGTGAGTGATAGATATGGGATTTGTCCCTCCTGAGGGAGTTTGATATCCAAGGCCACTTGATGAGTAGGATTGAAATAGGCATGCGCACACATGTGTGAATCAGTATGTGATATTTATGTCATACATATCTCTTCCAATCTACTCTGAGATCAAGAAAGTGAATGAACGTTGACAGGATGACTGTTCCATGCCTCGAGTTCATTCGGGATATCAGTGACAAAGGAATTATACATTCACTGTAACACCATTCACAGATTGTAGGATTGAAAGTTGTTCTCCAACTTTCTATTTCACTTGGGTAGCACTGATGTGTGACTAGGCACCGCTCTTTGCTTGTGAAGTCATAAGTGTTATGGACTTTCACTGCCAATGTGAAAAAGGACCTGCAGGGTCACACACATAGGATTCAACCTGGAAGAGGAGTTTTGTCCACAAACAATGTTTAGATTGATTACTAAAGGAGTTTAGTAGTTCAATTAAACACTCAATTAATTGATAGCTCAAAATCATAGTGTTCAAGGTGTTGGACAGATTGATTAGAGTATCAAATTGATTGAAACTGCAATTGACTGATTCTGCACAATCTGCACTCCCAACCAATCGGCTCATGTGATGAACCGATCGGCTCTGCTTGGTGAACCGATCGGCTAAGGTTGTGAGTCGATCGGCTCATGGTCAGGGTGAAATGATTGCTTCAAGTGTTGAAAAGATCGGTTCAACTGATGCAACCGAGCAAGTTGGGAAAGTAGGATTGGTGAGAAATTTCCTTTCGTTTCACTTGCCCAATTTGATTGGAACAAGGATTGGTATTTGATACCAATTAGAAACAAAATATGGAAAGTCAATCGAGAACTGACCAGGACCACGAACCAACCGGTTCAGAAGTGAACCGACCGGTTGAGGTGTCAACTGACTGGTTCAGGTCCCCAACTGACCGTTTCAGTTATGAAACGATCGGTTCAGGTTGTGAGTTGCTTGGTTTATGGAAAATCTCAAACCCTTCTACTCCTGCTTTTAGTCCCGCATTGCCCGGGATGGAGAACCCTGTCCCATGACACTCCTATATATAGAGGGGTATTGGGGGCTTCTCAAAGTACAACCCAGTGCAACCAGTTGCTCTATGAAGCTGTCGTTCTCTCTGGTTTTGGTAACCGAGAGAGAGCCCGAGCAAGTGATACCTGGTAAGGGAGGCAGAGCAAGGGAAAGACAACTGTAGAAAGTGACTGGTGGCAGGAGAGTGTGTCGGCGACTAGTGCACTGATAGGAGGGTGCGACTCCTTCCAATTCCTTATGGGACAAGGAGATTGGAGTTCCAGGTGGTCCGTGTGGACTACTTCAGAGGCGGGAGGTTTCTGCCGCTCGGAGGACAACTGTCAATCCCGACAGTCCCGGTGAGACCAGGAGTCGTCAGTCCCGGTGCGACCAGGAGCTACACAGACACCGTCCAAGAATGGAGGTGAAGACCGCGCAAGGCGCGAGGTATTGTCGCCGAGTAAGCCTCGGGACAAGGTATGATTCCACAAACCAACCATTTCCTATTGTATAGACGTTGACACGTTTCCTTGTTCTGGGTTTGGGGAGGAGAAAATTTTTGTTTCCGCTGCCTTCTCTGCCTCCCCTAAAACCCAACAAGTCGTTGGGGGCCGTGGCCCATGCCAAGTGGGGGCAATGTGTCCCTATTAGAGACATATGGCTGCCCTATAAATGGCAGCTGAAACCAACCCCCAAATCCACACAAATCACTCTCTTTTTCTCTTCTTCTTCACTTCTGTACATTCTAAACTACTCTGGAGTTCTTTGGTGTCTAGGAAACTAATTTTAACTGATTTCGAGGTAACTATTCTTCTATTCTTTGACCAGGAATTTACTTCTCTTCTTTCTCTGGCAATGAGTTTCTCATCTTCTTTCTTTGGGCGACGATCTTTCTTATCTTCTTTTTCTAGAACTCTAATTTGCAAGGGAGATATCACCATTTGAGGTACTTTATCTACAACATTCAATTATTCATTATATCAGACTTAAATTTACCATTCAATCTTAAAAATAACATAATTTTATACCTAAAATATTTAATTTTAAATTATATAAATATGAAATTATTGTTCTAAAATATGAATGATCATTTATTAAGTGTTATCAACATAAATATAAAATTGTATAAATCAGTTTTCTTGAATTGAGTTTATTTTTTTAAACTGATAGGAACATGACATCTAGTTCACATTCACCAAATTTCAAACTTCGATATGACGGTCAATTCTCTCTGATGGGTCTTATTCTAGTCGATCTTTTAGACTTATAAATATTACACTAGTGAATACTCTGACCGAATTAACATCATATTCCCATACAATACTTGACATCAACCCCGACCACTTCTCTATCAAAATATCCCACTTTTTCCCTGGAGAACATCATATGTTGGTACAAATTGATAATGATGATGCATTTAGAACTTTATTCTCACTTTTATCTGATGCCTATATTGATGTCTTTCTTGAAAAAATATCTATCTACTCCAACTCATACCACTGGTCTCAATCTGACGCCCAATCCTACTCATACATATAACACTCAGCTTGAGCCCATTCCCTCTGCTACTGAACCCATTCCCACTTCTCAGTTCATGGGATGGGGACCGACAAGATCGTACTTCAGGAGTTGGTACATCTATTTCATACATCACCCCACCTCCTCCACCCACAGTCTACTATGGAACAGGTTCTTTTTCTATTCCATACACTCAAGTCCCACCACCAAATATTCACGAGAGTCGACCATCATCTTATGTTACATACTCACTGACTCTATTTGATTACCCATTTTGTACCCCACCTGAGGCCCCACTTCCTAGTTTTTAGGGACCCCTCACCCCATCTCCACCTTTCCATTTCTACCAGGAACTCGTCAGCCTACTGCTATACGGTTGTCCCCCGTTGAGGCATCTCTAGATGAGATATCCCTACTCAGGAGTCAAAGGTATAGGGAGGTGGGAGAGGGTGACCTGGGTGTGGAGGATGTTCTTAGTTTATTAAATGTTGTACTCTTTCATATATATGCATTTGGGAAGGCATTTATCTAGCTTGTATATGGATTTTTCATACATGCCCACTACCCATGGCTCATATTTGTGATTCTTGATTGATGAGTATTTTTATTTATGGTATCATATGGATTTAGAGATTAAATGTATTATTTTCTCTTCATGTGGTTCATGTTGTAGCCTTAATTCTAATTGATATCTCACATTTTTTTTATTAATTTCTTCTTATCTAATCAAGTAAAAATCATGAATTTCTAGTTAATTGCAATAACTCTTCTATAATCCGTAGGTATGTTTGGAGCTATTCAAATTAACAAATTTCTAATGATTGAACATATTGTATACTAAAAAAATACGAGTGAACTCATTATACATGTCCAAATACAATATACACAATTATTATACACTCCAATAATAAGCAAATAATAATTACAAATACAAAAAAAATTTGATAAAGAAACAATATGTCTTGCATGTGATATATTGTCTTCTTTACAGAGAATACGTCATGCATGGAGAGGTGTTAATATGATGTGACCGTAATATGTCTCGTATCCAGACGTATTACCCTACTTTGGGGCCAATACATCCAGAGCCAGGGCATATTATTCTGAGAGAGAGCAATGCGTCTCAGTCTCTGACCCATTGACCCCACCACAAAGCAATACATCATGAGTCAGGACGCATTGCTCTATATGGCGTCAATGCGTCACAGATCAAGACGCATTGCTCTCTCTGAGAGCGATATATCTCGGCTCTGGGCATATTGACCCCATAGTTGGACAATACGTCCCAGGTGGAGACATATTGCTCTGAGAGAGCGTAATGCGTCACCTGAGGGGACATATCGCCATTGCAAAGAGCAATATGTCTCTAATGGAGACTAGGGCTGGACATGAAATCAAACTTGACCATTTGACCAGGCCAAACTTGACCAAACTGCTTGGTTAAGTCTGGTCTAGAAGAGTACTGTGGTCAAGTTTGGTTTGAGAAGTGTTAAAATTATCTTTAATTGGTCTGGTCATAGTCTCGATAACTGGATAACTGTCCAGACTGAACTTTACCAACTCTATATATGTGTATGTCTGTGTGTCTATATGTATACTCAAGTAAATTTTTCTTGTCATAATTTATTTGATGTTGGACAATATTTCAAATTATCTTAACATTTTCTTTTGTTATTGTTGATAATCAAATTTTATACTAATGTTGTAGTATATATGTGTATATTCTTTGTAAAGAATTTAACATTTATCAATTGCATGTAATATACAAAACATTCCATCTAATGTTTTGAATATAATATTTAGCTCATTTAATTAAAAATATTATTTTTATCGAAGAGAATCAATAACTTGTCATCAAAACTTAATGACATTGTTGGTGAACTTTATTTTATCCTCATTTAAGTGTGCAACTAGTAAATGCCATATATTAGCGGTTTTAGACCGAACTAATCAAACTTGATCATATTTTAACGGTCAAGTTAAGTTTGGTCTTACACCCTTTTAGCAGTCAAGTTTGGTCTGGAAAATTTTCAAATCAATATAAGTTTGGTCTTAAATCCTTTTGTAGTCTTGCCTATGGTTTTAGGGTCAGACCAGATTTGACCAGACCACGCCTGCTCCTAATGGGGACGTATTGGTCTGAAAACATGCCATTTCAGGAATTAAGTTTTGGATCATGTCATTTTGGTAATTAAATTGCTTAAACATGTCATTTAGGCTTTTTTCAAAGAATATATATGTTTCTTCTTACAACAAATAACACCTAATCTTTATTTTGACCCAGAAATCTGGTGGCCTCAGCCCCACCCATCCAACTATGTCCGTGACTATAACATGAATCGCACTTCACTTCTGGCTGTCTTATAAAATGCCCTTCTAACGCTGTTTTATTTGTTTGTGAGATAGTATATCATAATTGTACAAAACATTCAAGCCGGTAGTATACGCGTCCTATAGAAATTCTATAGGACAACCAATCACAACAAAGTGTTGCTTTCTCAACCCTCTTTAAAACCCAACCCCCTAAAAAAAACAAGCAGAGAGAAACGTAAAGATGCTCTACAGGCCTTTTGATAAATGTGCATTGACGTCGAGAGAAGGCATGATGTTTTGTTGCACTATTTTGGCGTCTGTGTACCAGGAGATAGCATTAAAATCGAAAAAATAATCATAGCTTGCAAGTAAACCATGATCTTGTACAAAATAATTTTATCTAGCATATGTCCATATCTATGGCTACATATAAGTAATTTCTTGTAATTCTCAACATTAAACTTCCTACAGATTAGGTTACTGCTTAGCTAGTTGGCAATATTTACTTTTGGTACCAATTTTGTCGGGGCGCCCAGGGTTCATGCATTCAGTTGATGTCCAAAGCTGACACCAGTTGGAAGTGACACGGTTAACAATTGGTTCCTTTGTTATGGGATGCATGTCAAGCTTATTCAACACTATCATGCCAACCCAGAGGATAAAAAAAAGAAATATACAGCTCGTTCTACAGTTATTATAATGCTAACAGAAAATCAGTTCCATATATATATTTGGATGGAAAATGGCAATCACAGCTGTCAATCACGCGCCTTCATGATTCCATATAATGCTCGAAGCTGAAGAAGATGAAGAATAGCACGAAGCTGCCAACTACGAAGAGTGATGTGCAACTGTGCAAGTGCATTATGGAAAATGGCAATCTTGTGGTTTAATATAGAGACTTTGAAATGGTTTAGTATTGAAGGGGAAGCAGGAAAGTCAATGACGAGTAAAGAAAGACTGATAAAGCCGCAAAGTTCGGTTACCTTCTGGAGTTTGAGCTTTACCCCCAAAATATTGGAATAAGCAATGTTAATTAAACCACCAAAATAAGAAAGAATCAAGAATGCTTAATACCATTCAACATATTCCAAATTTCCAGTATGACTTGAATACATAAAAATGCTGATTTTAAACATCTGCAATGCAAGATGTATATCAAACCAAAACAATGAGACCAACAATATTCAGTGGACAAGGGAAGCAGAAACCAAAGATGCGTTGGAAGAGAGATAAAGCTAAGGTTTTGCTAGTCCTCGTCGATCCACGATATAGGAGCAATTCGCGAAGCTCAAGGAGACATATCCATCTTTATCTCTATGATCCATCTTCGATAATATCCCGTGGGCCGGTGGAGATCATGACTGACAACAAAACAAAATTGCCACGAGGCATTCGCAGCAGCTGCTCCAAGCTGCAAGAAGGAAGATTAGTCCGGTTTGGTTGACAAAGGAAGAATTAAATTACATACTGTGCCTGGTGTAGCAGCTGAGCACAATCACAAAAGTGTAAGCTTCTACCTTCACAATTACAGCAACACTGGCAGCAGTCGGTGATCCAGTCTTGTGGGCCACTGCAGATGGATGCAACTGTGGACGGCCTCTCTGGAGCGTCATCAGGAACTGGAGGGACAAGGTTGTTGCCTGATGCTTCCATTGCTGTGTATCTGGGACAAGAAGCTGGAGGGAAGGCATATGTCCTCACCATATTGAGCTGGACAAACTTATTCTATAGGACGTTTGGAGAAGGTCAACAGGTAGCAGCAGGTCCTTGCGGCAACGAGATTAGCAGTCGCACCGCTTTGTTCCACAGACGCCACTACGCGTCCTATAAACTTTTCATTTTTAAACAGGACTAGCATGATAACGCGTGCTAATCACGTGTATGGAAGTTGATTCATAATAGACCCGACTGTATAAAAAAAGCAGTCATATGTATACATTGGTGTTTATGTTATATGTCCATGAACTTCTAGAGTAAAATGTATATTGAACATTATTTTTACATAACAAACATTTCATATACATAAAATGATACGTTAATATTTACATCTCTATGTAATGTTTTCTTCATGTCAGATCTTCAGAATTTTTGTTTCTTCATGTTGGATCTCTAAAATTTTCACTTATTAGATATTGCAATATTTAAAGTTTAATACACCAACCATATGGCTAGGTGACATTAACATTTGTAGATCACATAAAAGGAGATTTTTGCTTGCTTTTCATCATCAACAGTATCAGTCATCTCATGTTTTATGATACATCTATAATACAATCTTCAAATTATTCTTTTTGTAAGTAACAATCTCCAAAATAAATATCAATATACATGGGTTATAGTAACATGTTCATCAGGGAGTTGCCACAATGTTTAGCACTTCTGACAAGACATATAATATAGTTCTTGCCATGAAATGCACAACAAGAAAATAATAACGATATTCAAAAACATAGAATATATAATTATGTATTATTTCAAAAAAAAGAGTATCACTTTACCTAGATTATTCCATAAGAGGATAATATTTCAGTGTAGACTATATTTCTGGTTGTTGTAGTAGTCGTCTTTTCCATAGATGTTGGTTTGATGAGAATTTTAAGATCTTTTGATGATTTCATTATAGAAAGAGCAACATATAACTGACCATGAGAGAACACTAGATGAGCTAGATATATTCCATCTTTTTTAAAAAAAATTGGCCATGTTTATTGATTGTCATTGTAAAACATAATCAAATTGAAAATTACACTCTCTTAAATGCAAAGGACAATTTCTCATGTTCATTTGGCATCAATAGAATTCTAGGGATGAATACACTTTGCCCTTTCTTATGTCCAATTGCTCTATTTTAGCTTCAATAATAATTCGATTGAAACTTATGCAAATTAGTTGTATGCCATTACATAGACCTGTAAAAAGATCAATATTTCTAAGTAACATAATTAGACAGTTTCTCTTGAGGATCAGTTTATGAGGTCGAAGGTCAGAAGGAGTCAAGGAATTTAAATATTCCTCTTCTTGAAACTGATTAGTTTTATCAATTGTTGAATCAAAGCTGAAGTATTCTTTCTTGTCTCTCGGAAACATACCAATCAATAGATCATTTATTTCATCAACAAATTTAATGTTTGTAGTCAACATTGCATAATTTGTCAGGGAACATGTTTTTTATCCATCATTCAAAAGTTGAGGAAAATTTTCTCGTACTAATTTATGCTTGGAAGAAGTTTCATCATTATATGGGATGACCATATCTCTAGGAACCTCAATTCGATCATCAACTGTTGTCTCTTTTGCGCAATTTCCAACTTGAAGCAAATACTCACTAAACAATGGATTTGAAATGGTTCTCATATTATCTGTGAGTTGAAGCTTTATAATATGTTTCCATAGCTTTGATTTAACAAAACATCCCAAAATTGTTGTTTCTTTCCCTCCCTGTGGTACAACAGAAAGAATTTGTCTGAAATCACCACCAAATACAATAATTTTTCTACAAAAAAATAACGATCTACCCATCATATCTTGCAATAAAAGACTAAAGATTCAATTTCTTGTTTTTTTGCTATAGTTTCCTCATCCCATAATACGAGCTTAGTTCTTCTCATTAATCACCCAGACTACTCTGCTTCGATATGTTGCATATTTTCTGTTCTTCAGTGTTCAACGATATTTTAAATCTTGAATGTGCAATACGACCAAATGTTTATAAAGAAGCAACTACCCAAAATGATGCAGTTGCAAGTTCTATCTGGTTGCACAATCTTGCTTTTGCAAGTAAATCATGATACAAAATTGTTTTCCTTCTTCCTCATGGACTATCAATGGAAAACATTCCTTGTTTTCAGTTCTCTAATCTATCCATGATAGTCCTATAACTAGATTTTTGGCCATAATTTAATTGTGATATTGCCAAAAATTCTTCATCAGATACAACAATCTTCAATTCCTTTTCTATTTCTTTATATAACTTTTCATTATCATCTTGAATTAGATGGTAAGTTAAAGTCTATTATACTTTTTTCCATAGACTCTAGGCACATATTGATGTTCTTCAAAGCATTTTTATGAGCATTGGTGCAATCTATTTTATCATCACTTTGAAAGCCCTCACTTATTTGATTTTTGAACTTGTCCCATAATTTATAGGACTAATTGATGTACAATACACTATTATAGTAGAAAATAATCTTCTTTAAACTTGAGGACATCTGAAATAACGTTGCTTCTTCAGGACGTTCTTCAATACTATTATCCGTTTCTAATAAATCAATCTTAACAACTGCTTCTTAAAATGTTTAATATTGTATTCCATTAATAAATTTTAGATGCTCAAAAGATTTACCACCTTTATGTGATTCGGTAAACAATACAAGTAGTAGCGTTCACCTTCAGTAAGTCTTCTAAATATTAACCATCCAATAGAACATTTTTTTCGTTCTTCTACTCTAAGATTTAGAATTTTTTCACCAAACATAATGCTATGGAAATTCTCTGTATAGGTACTTTTGAGCTTCCACATCGACACAATTTGTCCTAAAATATTTTGTAAGAATTGTCTTTGAGAAATGTTCATTTTGTAAGATAGTTGACAAATCTTGACTTTCATGAAATTTGATAGTCTGCAAATCATCAAAATAAAGTTGTAGAGATACAGATGGATGCATTTCAATTAGTGGGAACTGATAAATTCTCTATGCTACCTCTTGTGGGGATACCCAACGTCCAGATACAAATTGTTAAATTTCATCACGTATATTCTTGGTTTACTTGTCATCTAATTAAAACAATACATGATCATGTCCTTTATAAATGTACTTATATAAATATTTGACTTCTATGACTGAAGAGCATAACTCAACATTTATATAGAAGTTGTATTTACCCAACAAATAATAATTGTAAGGAACAACCCAATGATTATCAATTTGGTGGGAACGAATCTTTTCCACAAGACCAATGTCTTTCATTTATATAAAATATAAGAATTTTTTGCTTGAGTTGTTACTGAGCAAAATCTTTTGGGCTATTGTTTCTTACATTTTGTAGTTATTTATATTTGACTTCTTTGACTGAAGAACATAACTCAACATTTATATAGAAATTGTATTTACCCAGCAAATAATAATTGTAAGGAACAACCCAGTGATTGCCAATTTAGTGGGAACGAACCTTTTCCGCAAGACCAGTGTCTTTAGTCTATACAAAAAATAAGAATTTTTTGCTTGAGTTGTTACTGAGAAAAATCTTTTGGGCAATGTTTCTTACATTTTCATCTTTCATACTTGTATTGTTTGGATTCAAGATTCCACATGGACTGTGCACCACATGTTTCAAAACCATATTGTGTAGATGTAAGTTACAATCTTTTTCTGGTATTTCAATAGATATATATTGATCATATATGCCAAGAGTAGTAATCTTTTGCCTCTTTTCTAAAATGATAAGAAAGTGGTAGTCCTCATTTTTGATATTCTATGACATAAACATGAACAACCACATATCCAAGTATGCTTCTTTTAAATCTTCTATTTTTTCTTTGAAAATTATCACAAGAAGATCTGGTTTACTTTTTGTTTCTTCAAATGATAATAACTCAATTTTTACTTCTATCCATGACGGGTTACATGTAAAAGTTAAAAATATGTCTGGTTTTCCATATATTTGGACTAATGCTATAACATAAAGATAACATTGGTACATGTCTCTAGGACCACCTATAAAAGAAGATGAAAGAATAACTATTTTTCCGATTGTAGTTCCACTCTTTTTTCCATCATTATAGATATGAATAATTCCTTGATATAAGTCAGCTCAATTTAATTATCTCTTCTAATAAAGTCCAAATGACTACTTTCAAACTTGACATACATATCAACAATATATTGTTGTAGAAGCCTACCCGAATGTAGCAGAATTTATCTGTCATCATCTCTAATTTGCAGTTTGTAACAATAGTATTCACGACATATTTTCTTTGCTTTTGTTTGTTACCTAAAACTAAAAGATAATATTTGAATAAATTAATAGTGCTATATTATATATAAATATATTAATGAACAAATATGTATATTACCTCGCTCCTCTTGTAACAAAACTTCATCTATATCTTTGAACTGAGAATCATCATATAATGAATCATTAGTCAGTCACTGACCGGTCTTCCTATTTCTTGGTGAAATTCCTTGATGCCAGCCAATGTCACCTTATGGAAAAAAATAATGAATATTGTAAAGGATCATAACACCCATAGTAGTAGTTGACATAGTGGCTAGTCCCAACATGAGTGTAAACATGAATATCTCTTTCAAAGTTTATGTTGTTGTTGTCGCTATCCTCATTTCCAATCCAAATGCAGCAATGATCTTTCTATCATTTGGTTTTGGTACTAAGGTCCACACTTTGTTCTTGTCAAAATGATATAACTCTTCTTGCATGGCTAGGATCCATTCATCATAATTAAGAGATTCTTGCACATTCTTGGGCTCAAGTTGTGAGATGAAGTCATTTTCAGCTTATTCTTTGTTGTTTGCAGCTCGAGTCTTCACCCTTTCAAAAGGATTACCTATGATGAGCTATTTTGGATGATGTTTTGCAAAGTGGGGAGTTGGACCCTTCTTTTATTCTACTTTCTCTTCCTCATCAACTATCACCTCTTTTCCTTTGTCAAAAATGTTGAGATCTTTCAAGTGAGGGATCACCTCATCTACAACATCATCATTCATAATATTCATGGAAATAGAGGGGTTAGTGTTACAACCCCGTCTCCCGGTAACCCCCAATTAAGGGAGACCGAAAGGTCAGAGCCGTTAACCAACGACCCGGATCAAAGGTTCGACAAATAATCAATAACAATTAATAAACTTTACCAACTAAAATAACACTTTGCTTAACTTTAAAAAACTGGGATTTTTAGACTTCTATCAATGAAGATACCAATCTAACTAATCCTCCTATGCACGTTAATTCTCATTTAATTCCACATATGCCACTTTCCTGTTTGTTCTTTTCATTTGTACCTAAAATGCCGACAAACAAAACGTCGGTCAGCAAGAAGTTGGTATGTGGGGGAAACAATAATCATGCAACTATAATAACAATGTAATCATGCAATTAATCATTTAACAATCAAGATTACATTTTAAGCCATACAACTCAATCCATACATATCCCCAACTCTGTGTTGTCCCTGCAGCGGACTTATATAATACCTCTATTAAGGTAGAGTTGCATGGCACTACTCGAGGTAGCCCAATATCTAACTCAATGTGACTTGATGGTCCTACCTCAATGGTAGCCATGTACTAAGTCATCCATAGACCTGATGGACCTACCCAATAGGTAGCCATGTACTAGGTCTTCCTCTGACCTGATGGACCTACCCAATAGGTAGCCATGTACTAGGTCTTCCTCTGACTTGATGGACCTACCCATAGGTAGCCATGTACTAGGTCAACTATAATGCCACAGAGGGAACCATGATCTGAGCTTGTAGGCATATATCCTTTGTGATAGTCATAGCCACATTATAGTTTGCATGAACTAAATTCATCCAACAATTTATTTAAAGCAACCGGTAAAACATTCGGGAATCTCCGTGAAACTAGAACTGTTATTCATAAGTGTAACCACATACCTGTACATGTAGATTCAGTTGCATGAATAATCCAAACAACAATGAGCATGCAAGTATTCAATAAGATCCTGAAACAATTATACAATTCCCTTTTATTACTCATGTCATCAAGATCTATCCAATCTAACTTGCCCCTTAGGGTTTTCACTTCCTTTTAGAGTTTCACTTACAATGAAGGTTTTGGTATCACTTTTATCACTACAAACCCTAAAATAGTAAAACTATTCATAAACCTTAATTAACTTGTCCTACTTCTCATAACAGGCTTAGGATCAATAAATAACAACATTATTCCAAATAATTCAGATTATTCAAGTTAATTGTCTTCTCTATCCTAAATTAGGGTTTCTACATGCATTATCATGGATATATAGATTAAAACCCTAAAACAAGCCAATCATCATATTCAAATCTCACTTATCTTTCAACAGGTTATTAGTACTCTAACTAACCCATTAAACATCTTAGATATGATCTCTAATCACATCCATGGATTTTAACCAAAATTTAATGCATACATGATCAACCTAAGTCACTTTTTGAATTACGATCAGATTCAGGCTATGAAACTATTTTTATTGAATTCTTTGTGTTTGTTTGATCAATTTTCATATATTATACTTCTCAATCCGAGTTACCAATTTATTTCTAGGATTTTATCAAAATACCTTACTTTGGCCAATGGCAGCGTGCCACGTCATACTTTTTATTTTTCTTTTCCAGTTATCCATCCCTTGGCTCGCGGATCTGGGCACTGGATCCGGCTACTCGGCTACCCGATCCAAGACTCATCTTCATCGCGGGGACGGGGTACTAGTCCCCTGTTTCCTCTGTAAAACAGAGGGACTTGAAGTAGGCTGGGCGGCGACCTCCTCGCCCCCCCTTGTGGCGCCTATCTTCCCTTCTTGGTCCACCACGCAGGCGTACCAGTGATCCGATGCGCTCTCAGACGACTCCATTGCCTCACTCGGCTCAACTTGTACTCCACCGAACCCCCTTCCCGCCATGGCTGATTTGACGCAGACCTCCGAGCCGGTCAGCGATCCCTCCAGGAGTAGTTCTTCGGGAGTAGCAGAGGTTTTGGGAAGGTTCGCGAACTCACACAGACCATCCTGCGCACAATACTGGTTGCAAAGAGGGGATAGAGCCCCTTTTATTTAGGAATTAAGGGAGGCATCGTAGAGCTTTAATGGAGTCATAGTCCTCATCAGTTTGGGGAAAGCCCCAATTCTCACAATCATAGTGAGAATAACAGATCGTTCAGTTCGTTTCCTTCTCATGATTCCAAAGGAACACTTTCCATAAACTATCGGAGTCCACATATGGAAAGAGAGATCGAGGGAAAATCCTTCTTCTGGAGCCAGACTACTAATCGATCTTGGAAAGTAGCTACCGTTGGATCATCATCCAACGGCTAGTAGGTCCCGCTTCAGAACAATATCATGTGACATTTAAGATAAATCGAGCCACTTAAGGATTTCTAGAAAAATCCATATCTCTCAATCCGTTTATCCAATTGATCCCAAATTTTGAGAGAAAGTACATAATGACTTATTCTACCTCTCTACCATAACTGGGCTCATTATCTAAAAGAAAACGTGCCTTTTATTTAGGCGCAAGATATTACCCGATTAGGCTTATTTCTCATATCATTTCTTTTTCTTATTTTCTTATTTCCATTATTTCTATTCCTTGCAATCTAAGAAAGCAAGTGGGGTTCGAAATATTTCTCATTATGACCAAACCCGCACGTCTCTCTTTATTTCTTGCATTATCTTCTTATCTCTTTATTAAAATATTCTTTTTCAAGGATTTCTCATTATCTTTCATATCCCTTTTCCTCTTTTCATATTTATTTTATTATGAATCATATGTAACGAATTTTACTCAAGTGTGGCCATTTATGCCACTTTTTAGATATTTCCAAGTATTTCCCATAAATACTTTTGCTTAAAAACCATTATCATGTATCTTTTTCCATTACTTGGACTTTTCTTATTTTCTTCTCTTTTATATCAATTAATGGATTAATTTAATAATAGAAATTATGAAATTCCTATCCAAAGGGATATTTGCAAAGAAATCTATCCTTTGAAGCAAAGCACACAACCTTTTCAATTAATTCCAAATTCACAAAATCAATACATTTCAATTATGAGAACATATACAAAATTGAGGTTGTAACATCCTTCCCCTCTTATAAGAATTTTGCCCTCAAAATTCCATCAAGCAAGCAAACAAACAGGATAAGACTTTTTCAGGTCCATCATTGGCTCCTATGTGGCTTTACCTTACCCATGGCACTTCCAAAGAACCTTTATCATCACATATTCTTTTCTCTGAGTTCTTTCATCCCGGCGTCTATAAACTGCATAGGTGACTCAGGCCATTTCAGCCTCCCTTGGGCTCACTAGGTTCATTGTTCAGCACATGGTCTAGGTATCTCACATAGTGCTCTAAATTGGACACATGGAACTCATCACACATTACTTTATCCTGAGGGGTAAGGTCAAACTTAACCTTCTCCACCAAACCAAGTCAAAAGGACCCATGTATCGGGGACTCATCTCTCTTAGATATAACTTAGAGGGGTCGGATTTTTATATCACATATTCTCCCACAGTGAATTGCATGTCAGTCTACCTTGCATCTGCTCACAACTTTCATCGTCTCTAGGCTCCTTTCAGCCATTGCATGCTCAAAGCGACTTCATTTACACACACTGTGGTCCTTTCACCAACATCACCTTACTGAAGTGGTGAACGACACAACCTCCCTTACAGAGCTTCTTTAAAACCCGATACTGGTTATGGTGGTTGTCATCGCATCTTTCATAGAACAAGAATTGTCTCTAGCTATCACCCCGAATGAGCACATATGCTCTCATCAGACCCTTTAGTCTGGATCATACTAACCATTAGTTAGGGATGATAAACTATGCTAACATCGAGTTCTTCATGTACCTACTTCCACCTTTTGGAAGGAAATCTTTAGGTCAAACTCAAGAACCTTGGAACTCGCTTCATGGTGTAATTGAACCGTCTCTCTCATGAGTAGTTCAACCAAATCTATCTCTTGATAGAACTCTTTCTTTCTCATGTCATCTAGGTAAGGCAACCTACCATAACCCACATTACATCTTAACCTTCCTTGGTCTAGAGGAGACTGATCACAACATCCATAGTGATGAACTCCCATTCCCTCTCGGGAATTCTTTATCCTCTATATCAATGCACTGGGTTACTGATGTTCATCCTTCACCTTTTGTCATGCATGGCAAAATATCATATGCAACCTCATCTCCAGCATCCATAGTACTACTACTACTCATTATCTCAGTAATATCAGGGTGTAAGGTGATCTCAACATCGTTATTTCTTGTATGTCGTGATTCCTTAAGATAGATTCCTCAGAAACCCTAAACCACTCTCATCAGGGTTTCATCACCTTCCTATCCAAAGCGTGCATTGGAGGTTCTACAACCATCCTTCCATTGCATTAAAGACTAGGCTGGCTAACCAATCAACCATTGACAGATCTCATTACAACTGAGTGTTAGCCAAACTTTCCTCCTTTCTAAACTTAGGGTTAGCCTAACAACCTCTTCTAGCTAAACTGGGCAGCTATATCTCCACCAGAGCATCCATTACCACTTTACATCCTTTAGTATTAGGTAATGTTGAAGACATACTACCTCCATGTATTCCTCTTATGTTCCATCTCGAACTCTAAGTTTATCCTCATCAAGAAAACTCTAAGATCATCCTCTTGGTTATCAAACTCAACCTTGTATCACATGCATATCCCACATAGCTCATGATAAAAAATTCTCATAAGGTGATTATCTTAATACTCTTATCGTTTGTACATGTCCATGTATCATTCACTCCACCAAGGTATGTTATCATCTTTGTCCTCAAACCTCGTAGCAACGTTCCAACCCACCTCATCTTTTATACTTGATGTATGGCATGCGTACTGTCCCATCTCTCACTCCCATAACAAGAAGAAATAAGCATTTGGCGGCCGTCCAAACACAAAGTTCTTCCTATTCTAAGAGTAGAGATGACACATCCCACCTTGCTAGTACACCTTCAAATCTAGGTTGAAACAGGCCATCATATCGATATCCCCATTACTTCCATGGGAAACTAGTCTCAAACTTATTTGGTCCAAGCACAATCCTTGGTCATCTCCTCTAGGCCTTTAGGGTGCCGACACTTTTGGGGTCATCCCTTTTTCCTTATGCATCAGAGAGTGCCCTACTCATCTGCCCTTTGGGTCCCATGAGTTCATGAAGGTGATCAATCTCCTAACCCATGGCCCTCAGACAATGATAGTTGTTACCTCCCGACCCTATGGTCATGTGCACTAAGGAATTAGGCAACTCGTACTTCCATCGGTCTTATCCCTACCTGACCCTAGGATAGACTTAGGATTCTCTTATAGCACATGTTCAACTTAGAACCTTACCCAATCCTTCATCATCTCCCTCTGCATTCTTGGGTTGTCTTTCATCCTTTCTCAGGGATCATGGCGACCTGCCTAACTTGGTCAGACCCCATACTGGTTACCTTCATGGTAACACATCCATATGCACTTAGAGATGGTTAACTATGGGTCTACAGGTTCAATCTCATGACATGTACTTCTCACTTAGCTTTCTCAAGATCCTATAAAACCTCTTTAGGTTATCTTAACTCCAACAAAACTGGTATACACCCAACCAAAGGGTCCCTCTCCCAGGATGGGAGGAAACTACCACTCTTGACGACAAGGTCACAACCGTCCATAGGGTTTACCCTCACATGAGCATGTTTAACCCAACAGCTACTATAGCACAAGCTGACCACCCATTAAACCATGCTAGGTCATACTTGTTCTCTTTCCTGAACACTGGATCAACTTAGTTGTGAGAGGTTCATAAAACATACCCTTAACTTAAGGGGTTTCCGTTACCTATACACATGAGGAGTACCATGCTCGAAACTATAGATACTCAAATCTCATCATGAGCATCGGGTACACTGCTTCCCCTCTTAGGCCTAGGAACCCTAGGTTCACCTTCGGGTGTCCAACTGCATGCTCAATCTCTTAACCACGAATCAAGCATGTCCCAGATATGTCATGTACTTCTATGATCCTTTTATTCGAGAAACACTTCGGAATTGAGTCCTCTTCCAGTACAACCAACTAGGTATAAAGCCTCACAACTGATTACTTAAACTTCCACAGGGTCTAAGGCACTCTTTGTCTCATCTCCACAGGTAATACCTATACCATAAGCACATAGGTACCAAAAGCATCCTCCTCTCTCTAGGGTTTGGTTTCTCTAAAGGCAACCAAGATATCACCAGTCCCCAGGGATCATGCATGAGGCAACCACTATCATCCACTTAGGTCGCATCATTCTCGTCTCCCCACTGTTCCTTAAGTTTCGGGGTATTAGGCTTCCAACCTTCTTGCCTGAGGTCGGCTCTCTCTCCAAAGCTAATCCTACAACCAACCTCTCTATAAGAGGTCCTTTCTTCATGAAGGATCAAGCTCATAAGTATACCCCTACCTGAGTGAAGCCTATGCTCGAACTTATATTTACTCAAGATTATCCATAACTCCTTATGCTTATGTCATAAGCCATCCATTATGATTCCTTATCTAGGGTTGGGTTTCCAAAGGTACTCGGTCATCAACTTCTCATGGTTCCTATGGTATCCAAGGCATGAAATCCAACTCATCATGTCATCTCTCTCTCTATCCTTCACTTAGGGTTAGGGTTAACATCATCCTCAAAGGATTTTCTAGGTTTCTACTTTTAATGGTGGTCTCTACCTCCAAGACCAACTCTCTCTACTCATCCTCCTGCTAATGAGGTCTATCCTCAGGTCTCTCCTGAGGGCAATGACAACTCATGTCATACAACTTAAGCATGTATCTATTCCTTTACGCTTACTCTATTAAGCTTATGTCCATGAAATCTTATTTACATGCTTTTGATTAATTTGTTGGAGGATTCCTTAATCCTTATCAACCTTACCCATACCTCAAGAGGGTAAGGGGAAGAGAGGAAACCCTAATCCTTAAGGTCCTAAACAGAATTTGAGTTGAGAAGGGATGAACAAGATGAGAGAGTCCTATATGTATCTTATTTCGAATCATACCCTAAGACCTTGGCCATGCAGTCACATGGATCCAGGAGTCCTCGTATTCCGACTAGCGGTGCAGAGGAAAATTTTGCCAGCCCCCGGTCGTGATCCTTTTCTAGACACCTCTGTCTTTCAGATAATCCTCTAATAACTCCCTTGGGTTCTACAAAATTTGAAAAATTTAATAATTATTAAAGATTAATTGCCTATGCTCTGATACCAAATGTTACAACCCCGTCTCCCGGTAACCCCCAATTAAGGGAGACCGAAAGGTCAGAGCCGTTAACCAATGACTAGGATCAAAGGTTCGACAAATAATCAATAATAATTAATAAACTTTACCAACTAAAATAAAACTTTGCTTACCTTTTGAAAACTAGGATTTTTAGACTTCTATCCATGACGATACCAATCTAACTAATCCTCCTGTGCACGTTAATTCTCATTTCATTCCACATATGCCACTTTATTGTTTGTTCTTTTCATTTATACCTAAAACGCCGACAAACAAAACGTCGGTCAGCAAGAAGCTGGTATGTGGGGGAAACAATAATCATGCAACTATAATAACAATGTAATCATGCAATTAATCATTTAACAATCAAGATTACATTTTAAGCCATACAACTCAATCCATACATATCCCCAACTCTGTGCCGTCCCTGCAGCGGACTTATATAATACCTCTATTAAGGTAGAGTTGCATGACACTACTCGAGGTAGCCCAATATCTAACTCAATGTGACTTGATGGTCCTATCTCAATGGTAGCCATGTACTAAGTCATCCATATACCTGATGGACCTACCCAATAGGTAGCCATGTACTAGGTCTTCCTCTGACCTGATGGACCTACCCAATAGGTAGCCATGTACTAGGTCTTCCTCTGACCTGATGGACCTACCCATAGGCAGCCATGTACTAGGTCAACTATAATGCCACAGAGGGAACCAGGATCTGAGCTTGTAGGCATATATCCTTTGTGATAGTCATAGACACATTATAGTTTGCATGAACTAAATTCATCCAACAGTTTATTTAAAGCAACCGGTAAAACATTCAGGAATCGCCATGAAACTAAAACTGTTATTCATAAGCGTAACCACATACCTGTACATGTAGATTCAGTTGCATGAATAATCCAAACAACAATGAGCATGCAAGCATTCAATAAGATCCTGAAACAATTATACAATTCCCTTTTATTACTCATGTCATCAAGATCTATCCAATCTAACTTGCCCCTTAGGGTTTTCACTTCCTTTTAGAGTTTCACTTACAATGAAGGTTTTGGTATCACTTTTATCACTACAAACCCTAAAATAGTAAAACTATTCATAAACCTTAATTAACTTGTCTTACTTCTCATAACAGGCTTAGGATCAATAAATAACAACATTATTCCAAATAATTCAGATTATTCAAGTTAATCGTCTTCTCTACCCTAAATTAGGGTTTCTACATGCATTATCATGGATATATAGATTAAAACCCTAAAACAAGCCAATCATCATATTCAAATCTCACTTATCTTTCAACAGGTTATTAGTACTCTAACTAACCCATTAAACATCTTAGATATGATCTCTAATCACATCCATGGATTTTAACCAAAATTTAATGCATACATGATCAACCTAAGTCACTTTTGGAATTACGATCAGATTCAGGCTATGAAACTATTTTTATTGAATTCTTTGTGTTTGTTTGATCAATTTTCATATATTATACTTCTCAATCTGAGTTACCAATTTATTTCTACGATTTTATCAAAATACCTTACTTTGGTCAATGGCAGCGTGCCACGTCATACTTTTTATTTTTCTTTTCCAGTTATTCATCCCTTGGCTCGCGGATCTGGGCACTGGATACGGCTACTTGGCTACCTGATCCAGGACTCGTCTTCATCGTGGGGATGGGGTTCTAGTCCCTTATTTCCTCTGTAAAATAGAGGGACTTGAAGCAGGCTGGGCGGCGACCTCCTCGCCCCCCCTTGCGGCGCCTATCTTCCCTTCTTGGTCCACCACACAGGCGTACCAGCGATCCGATTCGCTCTCAGACAACTCCATTGCCTCACTCGGCTCAACTTGTACTCCACCGAACCCCCTTCCCACCATGGCAGCTTTGACATAGACCTCCGAGCCGGTCAGCGATCCCTCCAGGAGTAGTTCTTCGGGAGTAGTAGAGGTTTTGGGAAGGTTCGCAAACTCACACAAACCATCATGCGCGCAGTACTGGTTGCAAAGAGGGGATAGAGCCCCTTTTATATAGGAATTAAGGGAGGCGTCGTAGAGCTTTAATGGAGTCCTAGTCCTCGTCAGTTTGGGGAAAGCCCCAATTCTCACAATCATAGCGAGAATAACAGATCGTTCAGTTCATTTCCTTCTCATGATTCCAAAGGAACACTTTCCATAAACTATCAGAGTCCACATATGGAAAGAGAGATCGAGGGAAAATCCTTCTTCTGGAGCCAGATTGCTGATCGATCTTGGAAAGCAGCTACCGTTGGATCATCATCCAACGGCTAGCAGGTCCCGCTTCAGAACAATATCATGTGACATTTAAGATAAATCGAGCCACTTTAGGATTTCTAGAAAAATCCATATCTCTCAATCCATTTATCCAATTGATCCCAAATTTTGAGGGAAAGTCCATAATGATTTATTCTACCTCTCTACCAAAATTGGGCTCATTATCTAAAAGAAAACGTGTCTTTTATTTAGGCGCAAGATATTACCCGATTAGGCTTATTTCTCATATCATTGCTCTTTCTTATTTTCTTATTTCCATTATTTCTATTCCTTGCAATCTAAGAAAGCAAGTGGGGTTCGAAATATTTCTCATTATGACCAAACCCGCACATCTCTCTTTATTTCTTGCATTATCTTCTTATCTCTTTATTAAAATATTCTTTTTCAAGGATTTCTCGTTATCTTTCATATCCCTTTTCCTATTTTCATATTTATTTTATTATGAATCATATGTAATGAATTTTACTCAAGTTTGGCCATTAATGCCACTTTTTAGATATTTCCAAGTATTTCCCATAAATACTTTTGCTTAAAAACCATTATCATGTATCTTTTTCCATTACTTGGACTTTTCTTATTTTCTTATCTTTTATATCTATTAATGGATTAATTTAATAATAGAAATTATGAAATTCCTATCCAAAGGGATATTTGCAAAGAAATCCATCCTTTGAAGCAAAGCACACAACCTTTTCAATTAAGTCCAAATTCACAAAATCAATACATTTCAATTATGAGAACATATACAAAATTGAGGTTGTAACAGTTAGTTTCAATAAATTTAACTTTGATAGATTCTTCAACTTTAGACAATTCAATGTTAAACACTCTATAAGCCTTGATAGTAGTTCTATAGCCAAGAAAGAAAGGCCTCATAAGATTTCACATCAAACATGTCGAGAGAATCCTTGGTGTTTAAAACAAAACAAGGACAACCAAAAAATGAAAGAAATCAATAGTGGGCTTTCTACCATGTCATAACTCATAGGGTGGTTTCTGTAAAGATGGATAAGTGAAAACTCAGTTTTGCACAAAACATGAAGTGCTAATGGTTTCCACCCAAAACTTCTTTGGAGTGTCATACTCTAGAAGCATGGTTCTAGCCATTTCCTTTAGGGACGTCTTCTATCCCTATAAAACCCCATTTTGTTGAGGTGTTTGAGGTGAAGAAAAGTTATGTGCATACCCAGATTCCTCACAAAAATGTTCAAACAAATCATTTTCAAATTCTCCCCAATGGTCACTGTGAATAGAGACGATCTGGCAAGAAGCTTCATTTTCAACCCATTTACAAAAAGTCAAGAAAGTATCCAGAGTATCACTTTTTTAAAGAACAAAGAAGGTCCAAGTAAAGCAAGAAAAGTCATCAACAATCACAAGGAAATACTTGCTACCGTGAAGTGATTGAGTTCCCATTGGTCCAAATATATCAATGTGAAGAAGCTCAAGAGTTATCTTGGTACTAAGGACTCCTTTGGATTTAAAGTTGGATTTAGTTTTCTTTCCTTGGGTACAAGGTTGGCATACCTCATCCTTCTCAAAATCCATTTTTTGAAGTCCTTTGACCAATTCCTTTTTTCTCAACTTCTAAAGTTGATGCATATTTACATGATCAAGCCTACGGTGTCACAAAGATATATCATTCAAATTGACACATCTACCAACAATAGGCTTAATAAATTCAAGAACAATAACATAGAGATTACAATTTGTAGTTCTCTAATATATAACATTGTAGGAGAGGGAATCTAGAAGCAAGCATTCTAGTGAGGTAAAAAGAACAAGATAGCCATTATCATACGATTGACTAACACTAATTAAATTGTGATGTAGTCCATCCACAAGAAGAACATTTTTATGCATATCGCATCATCTATGTCACCCTCACCCATCACTTTACCTTTGTTGTTGTCACCAAATGTCACTGATCCTCCTTTTTTCTTTGTGAATTTATTGAAGTGGCTAATTTCACCTGTCATATGCTTTGAATAACCTCTATTGACAATCCATTTTCCTTTTTCCCTTTCTCTTGCTCTTTGGAGATCCCCCTACATACCCCAAACCACTACTACCAACTTGTTTGGTATAGTGATCTAGAACTTCATTGAGGGACTTTTTACCTTTAAGGAATTTCTATAAGGAAGCTCTAAGTTTGTGGTTATCATCGCTAAGAGTGATGACAGTAGAAGATAAACTAGCAAGATAATCTTGTGCATGAAGTAAGTCGACCTCCAAACAGAGGGCTTTAGTATGATAAGAATCTCTTTCAAGAGTAATGCTATCTACCTCATTACTAGGAAATAGAGGTCTAGAAGAAAGATCATTAATTTGAGCAAACAATTTGGCATATTCAATTCTAAGAAAGATAACTTCATCAAGATAGATTCTATTTTCATCTTTAATATCATCACAAGCATGTTTAAGATCATCATTTTTAGTTCTAAGTAAAACAATCTCATCAAGGCAAGCTTGAATTTCCTCCTTAAGACTATTGATGTTCTTAGGGTATATACCATTATTTACTTGAACTCATTGTATTGGAGCTCAGGATCAGGAAAATGACCTTGCAAAGAATCAATACCATCAAGATGGATATCCTCATTTTGATCAAGAATATCAAGCTTAACATACCAGTCATCAATGATTTTCCCTAACATCTTCTTCTTAGATTTACATTAAGAATAAGAACAATGGGAATAATTAAGCATATCAATGAGGGTTTCTTTAGATAACTCATTCAAGCTTACCTCACTTATCTTACTTACCTCACCAAGGTCTTCACTAGTAGAGGCCATGAGTACAAGGTGGCATTCTCCCTCATTGGATCTGGACTCAATAGAAGAATACTCCTCCCATGCGACATGGGTTGCATCCTTGCTTCTTCTTTCCTTCTTGTCCTTCTTCTTGTACTTGTTATCCTTCTTGTACTCCTCCCTTTTCTCGGAGCTTCTCTTATGCTAGGACTTCTTGGTCTACTGCAACAAGCTACATGAAAGCAGAAAATAGGTAAGAAACAAAGCAAGGTTAGTTGCTCAAGCTACAACCAACATGAAGGTATTGATTTTGATGAAACTTATGCTCCTGTCACTAAACATATAGAGGTCCATCATCATTTTATTTGAGACTACATTGCCAAGAAGGATATCTATATCACACATGTAGACATGGAGAATCAACTTGCAGACATTTTTACCAAAGCTCTAACTAGAGTGAAATTTACATTTATTAGATTAGAACTGCTTATAACTTCTCTTGATCATATTGAAATGCGGTCTAGCTCAATTTTATCTTACCTATATATTTCTTTCTTATAATTGGTCATGTTTTCTTGAAAGTGCTATAATTGCCTTGTTTCATTTTTTTGGATATTTTTTTAAATGCATGTTTTATCACAAAATAATATATAATAATGAATGGAATGTGCCTCAATATGTTTAAAATACATGATATGCTAGAAAAATAAATTTATATAGCACTCTAGAGGCTTAGAATTAAATTTTCTATGTTTTGGATAGGCTAACCATTCAGATGAGTTTAATTTGGTACAAACTCGACCTATCCCTCACTGAGGACTGAACTTTAATGCAGTGTTGGTCGGGCTTCCTAAACACTAAACTCAACTGACACCACAAACGGATGCAAATTAAAAAGGGCATCGACTGACTTTTATCCCTCTCAACTACAAAAAGTCGATCGATAGCCAGCCTCAAGTGTTTGTCCTCCAACCCTAGGCTATCCCAACCTCTCCTGCTCCATTCCTAGCCTTCGATCAACCCTCCTTGCCTCTCCTAACTTATGCCTAGGTGGTTAGGTAACCTTCTGCTAGCATTTTTCTTCTCATTTAGTGGTCATTTCCTCTCAATCCAACCTAAATGCATCCAACTATAGAAAATGGTAAAAAATAGTTGGAGCTCCATCCTCTTCCATTGCTCCTCACCATATCTCCTTTGATGGCATCACTTTCATCTCAAATCAAGCCTTGAATAGGTACAAGGAACTCCTTCCTAGGAATTCCTTTCCTTTCTATGCTTTGTTTGAACCTCATTTTGCAACAAGTGAGGTGATCAAAGAGGTATCTAAGGTGTTCAAAGAACATCATATTAGTTCTTTGTGTGTAGAGCATTCATGCTTCACAAATGCCATGTCTATCATGAATGCTATCCATGAATTTTACACCAATCTCACATGGAACTACAACACCACTGTGCCACCACCTAATACCCAAGTCATCTTGACTTTGTTGATAGCCGGCACCAAGATAACAATATCTGAGGATTTTGGAATACCTATGCCATTGGTACTGACTTTATTGCTTCTTGGTTAGCTTCCTATCCTTCATACCATGACATGTTGGACCCTGAGAGCTTCTATAAAAGCTTTGACCCTGTTCTTACCCTTCCTAATATCCATAAATTTTTGAAGAAACCATGAGTCCCATACTAGAAGAAGTCCACCCTACCCTCCTCTTCCCTTTAGATCAAGACATGTCTGATCACTTTAGTACTCAATTGCAATATCCATCCCAAGAGGAATCAAATGGAGATTGCAGAGAATACTGCAATAATCATTTATTGTTTGTTGAATAATATTATAGTCAAGTGGACTCATTATATTCTTCATCATATGACTTGTTTTGACTAATGGAATAACAACACTGGTACCCATCTCCCTTATCCTAACATGATCTATTGTGTGTGTTCTCATCATGCTGAAAAATCTCTCTTCCATGACCTTGGATACAAACCAAGTCAAAAAGGGGTTTACCTTAGTTAGAAAACCATAAAGAAAACATTTCTTCCCACCTCCTCTACCACACCCGGTACCTCTACCTCCACCCAGGCCCCTCCTCCTCCACCACCACCCAAACCTAAATGCACCTCATTTTTTGTATCAAATATAACTCTCATGGGATATATGATACATCAACATGCATATAATGTTATGACCCACGTTGAGGTTAGCCAGTAAATACCTCAATTAGCATGAAACACCTTGATTAGTGTTGAGTATATTATTAAATAGCATGGTTAATCAAGATAAGCTATGTCATGAATCAATAGTTGAGATTTACTCATATGAGATAATTGATAATGATAGCAATGTTGATTATTAAGTTCATTAAGTTGAATCAAGTAATCACAGATGCAATTAGAGGTTTGATCCAGTGAAATAGTCTAATTAGTATGTTTTCATGCCTTGAGTAGGTAGAGAAGTTTGTGCTTGAAAGGATGCAAAAGAAATCATCCAATTTGGACCCCCGAGGCCATAGTTATGGCAATTTTAAGAATCCTGGACTGAAATGCAATTTTTCCAATTTAATTTCCATTTAGGTGGGTCGGCAACCTGTTGTTTATCTTCTTCCTTTTTATTTAGATCCCGATGGAACAGTAGGCGTGATGCTTGAGCAGGGTCTGGACCTGCGGCATCTTGAAGCTGATAGCAGCCCTAGGGCTCTCAAGCTCGTCTCCAGGAGAAATCGCCTCCTCTCCTTCTTCCCTTTCTCTTTCCCCCTCTCTCCGTTTGCCCTAGCCACAGCCGACCGAGCAGCCAAGCTGCTAGGGCGCCGCCTAGCAGAGGCCGCCCAAGCTGCTGGTGCAGCAAGCCGCCGGCCAGAGGGACCTTTGGTGCAGCCAGCCCCTCCAAACTTCGGCGCCGAGGTCGACCAAGGAGCCCTAGCCCGGATCCGGAGCCTAGCCATGGTTTAACCACCCTGAGCCCTAGCTGGCTGAACATCGGTCGACCTGCAGCTACTGCTGCATGGCGCACGACCAAGGAGGAGTTCGTTGGCTGATTTGAAACTCCGGGAAGGTACTTCCTACCTCCTATTCATGGCCATGGATTCGACTTTGCAGCTATAGATGTGCCAAGTATTAAGCACAGTTCTCCTTTTCAATTTGTCAGTAATCGTAGAGGTGTCTGTTCTGTAAACAGGTTTGAATTAGAACTCTATGGCGTGGCTTTTGCCAAGGAGATGATGCCCTTGTGCTTGGTCAAGATCCTAGACAAGAAATCCACAACCTTAGCCTAAGATATAGCTTTGGATTGAGCCAATTTCAGATTTGTGCATGAAGAAGCCATTCTACTGTTGAGTTGCAGGAACAGTAAGCTAATAAAACAAAGGAAGAAGATGATCAAATTTCACCTGGAATCAGACCCTGAACGCATCCCCGGACGAATCCGGATAGTCCAAATCAAAGTGAGTAGGGTTTCATTTATTTATCATTAATAAACTCAGGCGTTTGAATATTTTCTGTTTTGTGCGCGAATTACGCTGATAACAGGCGTTATCAGGCGTCGGGCAGCGTTTGGCATCGCCCGACCTTTTTAGTTCATAAAATGCTTCTAGACACTGTTAGATGATTAAATTTAGCATTTGAACAGTATGGATTGAATCAGTAGATTTATATGGTTCATTGGAACCTAAATTGCTCATTTGAATGTTGAAATTAGAAATTCATGTCTGAAAATGGTATGATTTGGGTATGAACCCAGACAATGAAGATTTCTGATAAATTATCAGATGTACGATTTCAAAGTTGATATGAATAAATAAAATATGCATGAAAACCCTAATCGCATATATTTTTTGACGTTAATATGTGTAAATTGATATTTACATGAAATGGCACATTTCTCTGAAATATTACCAGAAATTCTCAAGTATTGTTATTAAATTGTATTGTGATATGTAATTAACTCTTAATTGAGTTAAGTGATGCACAAACCAGGATTTGGGTTAATGTGCACGTTTTTCGAGAATTTTAGAGAATTGATAATTGTTGAGTATGATTCTCATATGTGAAGTAAATTTCTTTAATTTGTGCAATAAGATGTTCAATTGCGTAAATTCGCTATGTATGTGCCAAATTGAAATAAGTTGGGTTATTTATGCATTTCTAATTTACCTGAATGCATGGTATGAGAATTTCTTAGAAATTACAATGATTTGAAATATATTGCTCTGTCGGTTTAGAATGACAGTGTATTGTGATCTGATATGAAATCAGTAAATGTGATATTCCTATTTAAATGTTTATATGTTAATCAGTTAATAGACTTAGGTGCCCTAACACCGTAGAACCCCTTTGAGAGGTCTGCTTCTTAGGGGTGAAACTCGTGTTGCAACAATAACTGTGCGGAGTCACGGTGGCACGAGGACAGAGAGGCAGTGTTCAACAATAATCCGTGCGGAGTCACGGTGGCACTGGAGTAAATAGGGGTTATTCAACAATAATCCGTGCGGAGTCACGGTGGTAACCCAGTGAGACTCTCCGCCTGTGTACTCAGGTTAGAGGAGGAGTCTAGAGAACTCAGAGTTAGTGCAATGAGGCCGGAGAGCCTGTGGTCCTGTAGCAGAAAAGGGCTGGCAGTCAGACTTAGCATTTCCCGGGTGTGTCGCTAAGTCTTGTACGGTGGGATCGTAGTTCGCTACGGATCTTTATATGCAGAGTACACTGCATATGATTAGGGCATAATAATGATATAATTATGTAATCATATAGGATCACAGTAAACTTAATATGTTAAGAGATTTGAATTTCTATACCAATTCTCTATATCATTTTATTTGTTTAAAATATCTGATGTTGCATAGAAATGAAATTGTTATCTGTAAATCTGCTATGTCATTAGAACTGCCCTGCTTAGTACTGCACTTATCTTTATTTCAATTTTATATATCTGATGAGTTGTTTAGTGATAGCTAAATGAAATGCTATTCACTGAGCGAGTAGGCTCATCCCTCTACTCAAACATTTTTAGGTCAGCGACAGTTCCAGAAATCTGAAAGATCTTACCACCCTAGTCAGTAGAAGGTATATGTAGTTATTTAGATAGTAGTCTCTTAGTCCTTTCCCCTCGGTCCTTGGGACATGGTGTGGGTGAGAGAAAGTATGTATGGCAAATGTGTAAAAGATGTAAATTAACTGTTATGTTTACTTTCTGTTAAACAATGTTACATGTTGTAAACTCTGTTTATGTTCTCTAGCCAGTTTAATTGAAATGCTTCCGCAATAGTTTATTATGTTTTAGTTTACAGCAATAATCCGGATATCATTACGAGGTTTTAAAAAAAAGAAAAAGTTCTCAGTGATTTGTTTATGTGATAATCCCTCCGTCACGCCCTAATCTTGTGATTAGTGGTTAGTGTGAGATCGGGGTGTGACATCTTGGTATCAGAGCATAGGTTGAGTACATGGTTATTCTAAGTCAAGGTCAGGGGACGATAAGAGTCCAATAGGATTAGGACTTAAGTGTCTTCCTTCTAACTATAATTTTCTAACATGAAGTGTTCTGTTATACTATTGCAGATGGCAGGAAGAGGATGTGGTCACGAGAACCAAGTAAAGAGTTTATGTTGAATCGTCAGGGATCATTAGGGTCGAAAGATAGAGTTATAAGTGAGAAAAATAAGAAGTGATATGTCTTTAGCTCTGGGAGGTCTGAGTGTTTAGATACCCTGGCCAGTTGTCTGAATACTTAGATTGACCAGTATCAAGCTACTCTGTCTATTTTTCTCTGGATGCCCTGGTCAGGTATGCAGAGGAAGGATAGGCTAGAGAGAAACCCTAGAAATCTTAGGGTTAAGAAACTGGAAATTAATGTAGGAGTAAGAGATTAAACATAGAATGTGATACAACTCTTGCCTTATATTGCTTATTTGATTGGAAATCATTAGAAATGCTCTTATATGTATGGATTTAGATTTTCAGTTTATAGAATAAATATGATTCTTTTATATTGTTGTGTGTCATGAAGTGATTTAGTTATTGTTTATATTCTTTGTATCAAGTAGACCAAAAGTTATGTTTAAATGAGTTTGCCCTAAGTGGATATTCTTTCCACATGTTTGAGATCAATAGGAGTTGGTTAATCCTGAGTAGCTCTTGGCTTCAGGACTGCAGGTTCGGCCTGGTCCGGCTGACAAGATGTGTTACTGGGATCTAACAACTCCTATAAATAGAATAATAAGAATAGACTCTGGATAAATCTGACATATCATAGTAAAAATGTACATACACTAAGATGTTGAGATATAAGGGAAAGATTAGAATAGCTAAGAATTGGTTGGAACTGATATCGGAGACCCAACATTGGGACCTCATATGAGCAATCCTTAATTAGAAATAAAGGAACACAATAAGGGTTAGATTAAATTTAATGATTAGGTGAGAAATACCCTTAATGGTACTAATCAATAATGCATAACAAATGCATGGATCCAATACATGATTAGTAAACCCTAGTTGAGGGTGTATCCTTATAAACCCTGGTTGAGGGTGTATCCTTGTGAAACCCTAGTGGAGGGTGTATCATTGTGAACCCTGGTTGAGGGTGTATCCTTGTGAAACCCTAGTTGAAGGTGTATCATTGCGATTGTTTATAGGCAACTTTATAATAAAGTTATGCCTTAAAACTAAGATAAGTCCATATCATGTGAGATAGATGGACAATTCTAATGTGTGGCCTATGCATTATATGCTAGGGGTGTGATGGAATGCATTAAGAGGGGAAATACCTTAATACAAGATAAAGTTGGTAACTCAAAAGGGTCTGAATTAATGAGAAATGGGGAACCCTAACCCTAATTTGGGAAAAAGGGAATGATAAGCCATGTTTGATAGTGAACCCTAATTCCTGGTTAAGGAATGATGGTATTACTACTGTATCACATGATGTGATAAATATCTTGTATGACTGTTATCATGCCTAATAACCATGCAGGTATGATGAGATGATGAATATAGCCAAGTTTGGGCTGTGACATTTATATAATAAATGTTGATTGGATTTTTGTGTGTTGATGTTTTTGTTGATTAATAAAAGTAATAATGTGTACGGATTTTATGAACCATGTGAATAAGTTGTTGCCTAGTGAGAGGTGACAAGATGTGAATGGCCTTATGAACCATGTGAATAAGTTGTTGCCTAGTGAGAGGTGACAAGATATGAATGGCCTTGTGAGCCATGTGTGATGCTTGGGTAACAAGTACCATGTTTATTTGTAGCATTTGTGTTAATAAGTTATGCTAGAGAACTTGGCTGATGTTACATTTCTGTTATATATCTATAGTTCATTGATGATTATTCATATCAGTTTTATTCATTACAAGTAGATGGATGAACTTATGAGATCTAAAGTTTGATTTCAAACTAAGGAAGCAAAGTCACACCACAATAATGCTATGTTACTGATAAGGACCAAACCCTAGAATGTTTAGAGTTGAAGTAGTTCAAGGGATGTCGCTAGTGATTTGACCTTGAATACTAGCATCTCTATAAAACAAGATCATGAGATTTGTTCTATGAAAGGTAAGCTAACATTAATAAAATCTAGGGTTTAAAGGTAGATAAACAATATGAAAATAACTTGGAGAAAAGAGTAAGATATAAATTTGAAATGTAACAATAAGTAGTAGCATAGAATGAGGAGTACTACGCGATACATGATCTGAAGTTAGTTGTTGTAGTTCATGCTGTTATGACATAGCGTCACTATCTTTATGATGTGATGATAGATTGTCACCTTGGGAAGGCGAATGTGGTAGTTGATGCCCTAAGTAGGAAGTCTAGTTCAACAGTGAATGTATTTTCCATGGCATGTTTCAAAAGAGACATGCTAGTGGAAATGTGAAAGTTGAACTTAGACTTTGGGGTGACAGAACAAAGTGGTTTGATTGCACAAATGCAAGTCAAGCCTATTTTTTATGACCAAATTAAAGAAGTTTAGCAGAGTGACAGTGGGTTGCAGCAGATCGTACATGACATGACAGGGGGAAAAGACTAAAGTTTAGATTTTCAGTTGATGGTGTGTTGTATTAGCATGATATGTTGTGTACCTCGAGACAGTGGTTTGAAAGAAAAGATTCTTGAGGAAGCACATGCATCGATGTACGCTATGCATCCACTTAACACTAAGGTGTACATGAATCTCAAAGAGTTGTACAGGTCGTCAGGTATGTAAAAGGATGTAGCTGAGTACGTGGCTAGATGTAGTGTGTGCCAGCAGGTTAAGGCTGAGCATCAGAAACCTGCAGGTACCTTGCAATCTCTTCCTATACCAAAGTGGAAGTGGGAACATACCACAATGGATTTTGTGATAGGGTTGTCCAGGACACCCAAAGGTTGTGACTCGATATGGTGATTGTGGATAGACTGACTAAGTCTGCTCACTTTCTTCATGTTAAAGTCAACCTTTGATGTCCTAAAGTTGGCTAAGATATACGTGGATAAGATAGTCAGGTTGCATGGTATTCCAGTTTCAATTATATCAGGTAGAGATCCTAAGCTCACATCCAGGTTTTGGAATTAGTTGCTTTGTGCTTTGGGCATAAAAATTAAGATTCCGTACAACTTATCACCCACAAACGGATGGTCAGTCTGAGAAGACCACTCAGACTCTTGAGGACATGCAGAGAGTAGTTGAAAGCTACACATGATAGGCAGAAGAGTTATGCGAAGAAGAGACATTAACCTTTTGAGTTTCAAGTTGGTGATGACGTGTATCTGAAAGTTCCACCATGGAAAGGAGTATTGAGGTTTGATAAGGGAGGCAAACTGACTCTTAGATTTATGGGCCCATATCCTATCATTGAGAGGATTGGACCTGTAGCCCATAAGTTGGATTTGCCATCCGAGTTGCCCAATTTACATGACGTGTTTCATGTATCAATGTTGAAGAAGTGTTACCCTGGTCCAGAGGAGATAGTGGACCCAGAACCTGTACAGCTCAAACCTGATGTGTCCTATGTTGAGGGACCAATACAGATAGTTGATCGGAGAAACCAAGGAGCTCAAGAATCGAGATACCGTTAGTGAATGTTTTGTGGAGAAACCACAACCTAGAGGATGTCATGTGGGAGTTTTAGGTCAGATATGTGTAACAAGTTTCTTTTTCTCTTTTAGGAATTTCGAGACGAAATTCTTATAAGGGAAGGAGATTGTTATGACCCACGTTAAGGTTAGCCAGTAAATACCTCAATTAGCATGAAACACCTTGATTAGTGTTGAGTATATTATTAAATAGCATGGTTAATCAAGATAAGCTATGTCATGAATCAATAGTTGAGATTTACTCATATGAGATAATTGATGATGATAGCAATGTTGATTATTAAGTTCATTAAGTTGAATCAAGTAATCATAGATGCAATTAGAGCTTTGATCCAGTGAAATAGTCTAATCAGTATGTTTTCATGCCTTGAGTAGGTAGAGAAGTTTGTGCTTGAAAGGATGCAAAAGAAATCACCTATTTGGACCCCCGAGGCCATAGTTATGGCAATTTTAACAATCCTGGACTGAAATGCAATTTTTCCAATTTAATTTCCATTTAGGTGGGTTGGCAACCTGTTGTTTATCTTCTTCCTTTTTATTTAGATCTCGATGGAACAGTAGGCGCGACGCTTGAGCAGGGTCTGGACCTGCGGCATCTTGAAGCTAATAGTATCCCTAGGGCTCTCAAGCTCGTCTCGAGGAGAAATCGCCTCCTCTCCTTCTTCCCTTTCTCTTTCCCCCTCTCTACGTTTGCCCTAGCCACAGCCTACCGAGCAGCCAAGCTGCTAGGGCACCACCTAGAAGAGGCCGCCCAAGCTGCTGGTGCAGCAAGCCGCCGGCCAGAGGGACCTTTGGTGCGGCCAGCCCCTCCAAACTTCGGCGCCGAGGTCGACCAAGGAGCCCTAGCCCGGATCCGGAGCCTAGCCATGGTTTAACCACCCTGATCCCTAGCTGGCTGAACATCGGTCGACCTGCAGCTACTGCTGCGCGGCGCACGACCAAGCAGGAGTTCGTTGGCTGATTTGAAACTCCGAGAAGATACTTCCTACCTCCTATTCATGGCCATGGATTTGACTTTGCAGCTATAGATGTGCCAAGTATTAAGCACGGTTCTCCTTTTCAATTTGTCAGTAATCGTAGAGGTGTCTGTTCTGTAAACAGGTTTGAATTAGAACTCTATGGTGTGGCTTTTTCCAAGGAGATGATGCCCTTGTGCTTGGTCAAGATCCTAGACAAGAAATCCACAACCTTAGCCTAAGATATAGCTTTGGATTGATCCAATTTCAGATTTGTGCATGAAGAAGCCATTCTACTGTCGAGTTGCAGGAACAGTAAGCTAATAAATCAAAGGAAGAAGATGATCAAATTTCGCCTAGAATCAGACCCTGAACGCATCCCCGGACGAATCCGGATAGTCCAAATCAAAGTGAGTAGGGTTTCATTTATTTATCATTAATAAACTCAGGCATTTGAATGTTTTCTGTTTTGTGCGCGAATTACACTGATAACAGGCGTTATCAGGTGTCGGGCAGCGTTTGGCGTCGCCCGACCTTTTTAGTTCATAAAATGCTTCTGGACACTGTTAGATGATTAAATTTAGCATTTGAACAGTATGGATTGAATCAGTAGATTTATATGGTTCATTGGAACCTAAATTGCTCATTTGAATGTTGAAATTAGAAATTCATGTCTGAAAATGGTATGATTTGGGTATGAACCCAGACAATGAAGATTTCTGATAAATTATCAGATGTACGATTTCAAAGTTGATATGAATAAATAAAATATGCATGAAAACCCTAATTGCATATATTTTTTGACGTTAATATGTGTAAATTGATATTTACATGAAATGGCACATTTCTCTGAAATATTACCAGAAATTCTCAAGTATTGTTATTAAATTGTATTGTGATATGTAATTAACTCTTAATTGAGTTAAGTGATGCACAAACCAGGATTTGGGTTAATGTGCACGTTTTTTGAGAATTTTAGAGAATTGATAATTGTTGAGTATGATTCTCATATGTGAAGTAAATTTCTTTAATTTGTGCAATAAGATGTTCAATTGCGTAAATTCGCTATGTATGTGCCAAATTGAAATAAGTTGGGTTATTTATGCATTTCTAATTTACCTGAATGCATGGTATGAGAATTTCTCAGAAATTACAATGATTTGAAATATATTGCTCTGTCGGTTTAGAATGACAGTGTATTGTGATCTGATATGAAATCAGTAAATGTGATATTCCTGTTTAAATGTTTATATGTTAATCAGTTAATAGACTTAGGTGCCCTCACACCGTAGAACCCCTTTGAGAGGTCTGCTTCTTAGGGGTGAAACTCGTGTTGCAACAATAACTGTGCGGAGTCACGGTGGCACGAGGACAGAGAGGCAGTGTTCAACAATAATCCGTGCGGAGTCACGGTGGCACTGGAGTAAATAGGGGTTATTCAACAATAATCCGTGCGGAGTCACGGTGGTAACCCAGTGAGACTCTCTGCCTGTGTACTCAGGTTAGAGGAGGAGTCTAGAGCACTCGGAGTTAGTGCAATGAGGCCGGAGAGCCTGTAGGTCGGAGAGCCTGTGGTCCTGTAGTAGAACAGGGCTGGCAGTCAGACTTAGCATTTCCCGGGTGTGTCGCTAAGTCTTGTACGGTGGGATAGTAGTTCGCTACGGATCTTTATATGCAGAGTACACTGCATATGATTAGGGCATAATAATGATATAATTATGTAATCATATAGGATCACAGTAAACTTAATATGTTAAGAGATTTGAATTTCTGTACCAATTCTCTATATCCGTTTATTTGTTTAAAATATCTGATGTTGCATATAAATGAAATTATTATCTGTAATTCTGCTATGTCATTAGAACTGCCCTGCTTAGTACTGCACTTATCTTTATTTCAATTTTATATATCTGATGAGTTGTTTAGTGATAGCTAAATGAAATTCTATTCACTGAGCGAGTAGGCTCATCCCTCTACTCAAACATTTTCAGGTCAGCGACAGTTCCAGAAATCTGAAAGATCTTACCACCCTAGTCAGTAGAAGGTATATGTAGTTAGTTAGATAGTGGTCTCTTAGTCCTTTCCCCTCGTTCCTTGGGACATGGTGTGGGTGAGAGAAAGTATGTATGGCGAATGTGTAAAAGATGTAAATTAACTGTTATGTTTACTTTCTGTTAAACAATGTTACATGTTGTAAACTCTGTTTATGTTCTCTAGCCAGTTTAATTGAAATGCTTCCGCAATAGTTTATTATGTTTTAGTTTACAACAATAATCCATATATCATTACGAGGTTTTAAAAAAAAGAAAAAGTTCTCAGTGATTTGTTTATGTGATAATCCCTCCGTCGCGCCCTAATCTTGTGATTAGTGGTTAGTGTGAGATCGGGGTGTGACATATAACCTCAGTGTTCAGGATCACATCCACTAGTACCTCGTTCAAATCATGTCACACATGAATCTATCTTGGAACTATCCCTACCCACCCTACTAGGCTTACCTAGGTGCTGACTATGCTTCTTATGCATACAATTAGTTCTACCCTGACCCACCACCTACTACTTCCATTATACCCTACTACCTCTGATGGTGGACCTGTCCCTGTCCCTAGTGCTCTTCTACTTTTGGCTCTTACCATTATCCGTGCCACCAATCTGCTTGCTGGATATGATGGAGTTTGTACTGCCAGTTTCTAGCAAACTAATGAATTACATGCATGTCGCATGTCTTGGGAAGCTCAGAATGCCAGATGGCCCGATACTCATGCTTTTGGACCTCCTATTGATGAGTAGATGCCTGACCACGATGTTGAGGAAGATGTTGGAGATGGTGATGACATTGACGATGCTTATGGTGATGTTGGTGACGATGGCTCTTATTGTGGTGGTGATGGTGAGCTACGCCTACTGCCACTGATGCACCATTTGTTGGAAGCAAGGTTTACCAGATTGAGGATGAGGATGATGATTTTTTGATGTAGATATCCTAGATATTTGTTTCTATAGTCTATTAGGGTGATTATACATATCTCTTTTTGTAGACTATCATGTACTAAACATTTGTGCTCTATATTTGAGGCATACTATTTTCTTATATCGTCATTTTCACTAACTAGTATTTTTCACATGAGAGGACATATGTAGTGTTGTAATCTTAATCTAATGTACCTTAACTCTTTGTTTGGTTACATCCTATGAGTTATTGTATGTGCTCCCATATTTTGATTATGACTCTAGATTGTTTGTTTCTCTCTATTTTGTCTTTGTTTAATGCTTGCGTTAGTGGTTTCTTATGTAGTTTGTGCCTATGGAGAAGACATGTGTTTTATAGATCTTCTGCCCCTGCCTTTTTGATATGACAAAGGGGGAGAAATGAGCTTAGCCATATTGAATTTATTGCTGATGTGATCCTTCTCTAGTTAATAATCTGAAATATCATGTGACTTGCTAGAGGACCATGTAGTATATATATGTTCTATGGTTGTTTGTAGAAACACTAACCATGCAGGCCAAAGTAAACATGAATTGAGGGTGAGAAATTAACATTATCCCCTTTCAATTCACAAGGTAAAGTTTAATTTTCATATCCTTTTCAATATATTGAGGAATGGTTTGTCATTATCAAAAGGGGGAGAATGTTGACCTAAGAGTTATACATTATCCATATTTTGATAATGACTTAACCATTCCATTCATATGTATCTAATATGTCTACTTGAATTTTAGGTATTAGGTACATGAAAAGGATCATTTCCATCAAGCCCTAGCTTGATCTAGTTCAAGTAAAAAACTATGCAAATGCAATTTCTTGGAAAACACCCTAAAACTCGTAGGACATTTTTTTATAACCATTTGTATTGATGCTATGACTTGCAACTAAGATGAGAAAAATTCAGGAGCGTTTATTCTGAAAGTTTAATAACTCTAATGACACATTTAAAAATACATCATAGAGTGTCTATTCAGTTGAGTTTCTCCTATGACAAACTCGATTGACACCCTTGATGCATTTTGAGAATGTACAGGTTTGGTCGAGTTTCCAATACATAGAACTCGACTGACACCCTGCACTGGAAAACTAATTTTAAGCAATCGTCTGAGTTTCTTCCAGGATAAACTCAACCGATTCTTCAAATTTGCTTTGTCATATAATGCAACCGGTCGAGTTACCTTTATTGAAACTCGACTGAATGCATTGTACACAGTGAGTAGAAAAAGAGATTCTAACAGTTGAAGTGTTACAAATCTCAAAATTATATCCATTGCAACACCCCAAATGGATAGAAAACATTCCTTAGTGCTCCTAGCCTCTAATAGACACCCCCAACTATTAATGGGACCTCTTGAAGTTCGTTCCAAGGTTTCTCCTTCATGATATTCAAGCTCCTAGCTATAGTTGAGTGCATTCAATCCACTTGATCCCCCTTCTCTCTCATGTTTGCAAATCAAAACGTCCATATGAGTGAGATATGATATTTGTGAGAGAGATACTCTATTGTAGACTTGTAAAGCTCTCACAGATTCCCTTTCCCAACCCCTTTCTTTAAAATCAAGTTGGTGAAAGCTTCTCCAAGTGAAGGAGAAGGTGCAAGGCTTCAAGTGGAAGGAGAAGGTGCAAAATATTCTCCAAGGTTAAGGAGAAGGTCAAGGCTGAAGTTCTAGGAGTAGAGTGGGTAAATCCTTCAAGGTAAAAGACTCAGTTCAAGAAGGGGATCTCTTTGGCGAAGGTTTCAACTACTTGTAAGAGTGGGTAAGACCTTGTAGAGGTAGAAGAATCTATCTCAAAGGATAGGTAAGTCCTTGGTTGGTTTATTGGAACCTTTTGGCCCTTAAAAAGGAGGTTGGGTATCCTTGGCTCAAAAAAGGAAGGTCATTTTGTATGTCTTATAATGGAATATAAGTATACATGGGTTGCAAAATCCTTAAGCTTGACCACTATAGGTAGTGGACTAACTTTCTCCTAGCTTGGAGATTGAAACCACTCTACATAGCTTGTTCTTGTGTTTGTTCAATCTCTCTCATCCTTTCTATGTATGCTTAGTTTCTCTACAAATTTAATATTTGCAATCCCATATCTTGAAGTAACTTGAAGGTCTAATGAAATTTTGTTTAAGTGTTTTAGCTCTATTCACCCCCTCTAGAGCCCATTGATCCAACAAGTGATATTAAAGTCACTTTATTCTCCGACAAATCTCCACAAGACGAGAATATGGGCCACAACCTTGTTAGGTATCTCAACTTGGAAGATGGTTTCTACATGAGACCAATCATCGATGACACAAACTTCCTATTTTGGAAGAGGTAGATGTAGTTCTACCTTCAAGGGATGAGCTATGACATGTGGAAAGTAGTCATCATTCCATACAAGGAGCCGACAGGAGAAGTAGCTACTCAGGATGAAGCTACACTCAAGAAGGCACAAATGAACACAAAGGATATAATCATCATCTATGCAACCCTCACTCCCTATGAGTTCAACCGAATCTCCTTTTCAGACACAACCCATGAGATATGGAAAAAGTTGTGCATCACCTGTGAAGGCAAGAAACAAGTCAAGGAGTCCAATATCTACGTTCTCAAGGGTCTCGTTGAAAACTTCAAGATGGGAAAGAAGGAGAAAGTGGTTGAGATGTACATAAGACTCAACATCATCATCAATGAACTTTCTTCTTGAAGAAGTTAGAAGCCTTGGTGACATAGCCACCGAAGAGATTATTGGAAGCCTTCATGCTCATGAGACAAGACTTGACAAATAAGAGAAAGATGAGAAGAAAGAAGAGAAGGAACCAAAGAAGATCAAAGACAATGTATTTAAAGCTCAAGTGAAGTCAATGATTCTCCAACAACAACTTTCTTGTCAGTCCTATCCTCCTTCCTCAAGTGAAGATGAAGCCCCTAGTGACTATGAAACTAACTACTACAAGGGGAAGCACTTCAAAGAAAAGCCATTATCCTCCTCCACTCCAAGGGGCTTTTAATGTGGGCAAAAGGTACACTACAAGAATGAGTGCCCAAGGACAAGACGTTCTGCCACAAGACTATCTCCAAGAAAAGGGTGGACTACGAGAAGGATGGCAAGTTCAAGAAGAATGACAAGAAGGAAATAAGAAGCAAGGATGCATCCCGTGCCACATGGGAGGAGTCTTCTTCTAGAGATTCCATATCCAATGAGTGAGAATGCAACCTTGCACTCATGGCCTCTACTAGTGAAGACATTTGTGAGGTAAGTAAGATAAGTGAGGTAAACTTGCATGAGTTATCTAAAGGAACCCTCATTGATATGCTTAATGCTTCCTGCTCTTCTCTTTCTGAATGCAAATATAAGAAAAATAGGTTAGGAAAATCATGGATGACTTGTATGTTAAGCTTGATATCCTCTATCAGAATGAGAAAAAACATCTAGTTAGTATTTATTGTTTGCAAGGGTAGTTTCTTGATCTTGAGATCCACTACAATGAAGTTCAAGTAGAGAATGGTATCTTCCCTAAGAACATCAATAGTCTTAAGGAGGAAAACCAAGCCCGTCTTGATGAGCTTATTTTACTTAGAACTGAAAATGATGATCTTAAACATGCTTCTGATGCTATAAGATATGAAAATAGTATATATCATGATGAAATTATCATTCTTAGAGATGAAAATACTATATTGATTACTTAAATTAATGATCTTTCTTCTAGACCTCTATTTCCTAGTAATGAGGTAGCTAGCATTACTGTTGAAAGAGATTCTTATCATACAAAATCCCTCTATTTGGAGGCCAACTTACTTCATGCACAAGATGATATTGCTAGCTTTTCTTCTTCTATCATTAATCTTAGTGATGATAATCACAAACTTACAACTTCCTTATAGAAATTCCTTGAAGGTAAAAAGTCCCTCAATAAGTCTAGATCACTCTAAAAAAACAAGTTGGTACAAGTTGTTTGGGATATGGAGGGGGAGCTCCAAAGAGAAAGAGAAAGGGTAAAAGGAAATGGATATTAATAGTGGTTTCTCAAAGCATATGATAGGTGAAATCAGCCGCTTTAATCAATTCACAAAGAAGAAAGGAGGAGCAGTGACATTTGGTGACAACAACAAAGGTAAAGTGATATGTGAGGTTGATGTATGTGATTCACTATACATCAAATATGTTCTTCTTGTGGATGGCCTACATAACAATTTAGTTGGCACTAGTCAATTATTTGATAGTGGCTATCTTGTTCATTTTACCTCACTATAATGCTTGCTTCTAGATTCCCTCTCCTACAATGTTATATATAAGGGAGCTAGAAATGGTAATCTCTATGTTAATTTTCTTGACTTTATTAATCCTATTGTTGGTAGATGTCTTGTTGTCAATTAGAATGATATATCTTTGTGGCAACGTAGGTTTGGTCATATAAATATGCATCGGTTGAATAAGTTGAGCAAAAAAGAATTGGTCAAAGGACTTCAAAAATTGAATTTTGAGAAGGACAAGAAATGCCAACCTTGTACCCAAGGAAAGAAGACCGAATCCTCCTTTGAAAAAGGAGTCCTTAGTACCAAGAGAGCTCTTGAACTTCTTCATCTCGATCTATTTGGACCAATTAGAACTCAATCACTTTATGGTAGCAAGTATTTCCTTGTGATTGTCGATGATTTTTCTCTCTTTACTTGGACCTTTTTTCTTATTTCAAAAAGTGATACTCTCGATGTTTTCTCGATTTTTGTAAACAATTTGAAAACAAAGCTTCTTGTCAGATTGTCTCTATTAACAATGACCATGGGGGAGAATTTGAAAATGACATGTTTGAACTTTTTTGTGAGGAATATGGGTATTCATATAACTTTTCTTCACCTCAAACACCTCAAAAAAATGGGGTTGTAGAGAGAAAGAATAGGTCACTATAGGAAATGGCTAGGATCATGCTTCTAGAGTATGACATGCCAAAGAAGATTTGGGCTGAAGCTATTAGCACTTCATGTTTTATGCAAAATTAGGTTTTCACTCATCCATCTTTAAAGAAAACCCCCTATGAGTTATGGCGTAGTCAAATCCCTCTATTGATTTCTTTCATGTTTTTGATGGTCCTAGTTTTGTTTTGAACTCCAAAGATTCTCTCGACAAGTTTGATGTGAAATCTTACAATGCTTTCTTTCTTGGCTATAGCACTGCTAGAAAGCCATATAGAGTGTTTAACATTGAATTGTCCAAAGTTGAAGAATCTATCATTGTTAAATTGGTTTAAACTAACCCCTCTATTTCTAAATATATTTTGAATGGTGATGTTGTAGATGAGGTGATCACTCACTTGAAAGATCTCAACATTGTTGACAAAGGAAAAGAGGTGATAGTTGATGAGGAAGAGAAAGAAGAAGAAAAGAAGGATCCAACTCCATGCTTTGCAAAACATCATCCTAAAGAGTTCATCATAGGTAATCCTTTTGAAAGGGTGAAGACAAGACCTCCATAAAACAAAGAACAAGATGACAAAGCCTTCATATCAAAACTTGAGTCCAAGAATGTGCAAGAAGCTCTTAAAGATGATGAATGGATCCTAGCCATGCAAGAAGAGTTAGAACAATTTGATAAGAACAAAGTGTGGAAGTTAGTGCCAAGACCAAATGATAGAAAGATCATTAGCACCAAGTGGGTCTACAATAACAAGCTACATGAAAGTGACAAAGTGGTAAGAAACCAAGCAAGGTTAGTTGCTCAAGGATACAACCAATAGGATGATATTTATTTTGATGAAACTTATGAACTTGTTGCTAGAATTGAATCTATTGGAATGTTACTTGCCTTTACTAGATATAAGAATTTATTGCTTTACCAAATGGATGTTAAGAGTGCATTTTTGAATGGTACATTAGAGGAGGAAGTCTATGTGGCTCAACCTCCCAGATTTGAACATGATAAATTTCCTAACCATGTTTATTTGTTGCAAAAAACTCTTTATGGACTCAAATAAGCCCCTAGAGCTTTGTATGAGAAACTAAAGAACTTTTTTTTCTAGAAAATGGCTATATCATGGGCAAAGTCGATTCTACTCTATTTCTAAAACACACTTCTAGAAAATTTTTGATCATTTAAATTTGTGTAGATGATATTATATCTAGCGGAACTAATTTTGATCTTTGCAAGCACTTTAGTTCTCTTATACATAGTGAGTTTTAGTTGAGCATGATGGGTGAGTTTACTTTTTTCCTAAGCTTCCAAATCAAGCAAACCAAGGAAGGTAACTTCATCAACCAAGGCAAATACACAAGTGAACTCTTAAAGATCTTTGGGATGGATAACACCAAGTCGATGGACACCCCCATGTCAAACACCACCAAGCTTGATAAAGTTGAAGAAGGTGAGAAAGTAGATGAGAAGCTTTATAGAGGTATGATTGGAAGTTTATTATATTCAACCACCTCTAGACCTAACATAATATTGTTAGTGTTGGCATGTGTGCTCAAATTTAATCAAGTCCTAGAAAATCACATTTCATAGCATTTAAGAGGATTTTGACGTATCTAGCCAAAACTCAAAATTTTGGACTATGGTATCCCAAGTCAAGGGACTTTACTCTTACTACCTATAGTGATGTTGATTATGCAAGGTGTTTGATTGATAGAAAATGCACAAGTGGCCCTTACTTCTTCCTAGGACAATGCTTGGTTTCTTGATTCTCTGAGAAACAAAACACAATGTCTCTTTCAAAATTGAGGCTGAATGCATTGATCTTGGGAGTTGTTGTGCCCAAGTCCTATGGATGAAGCAAATGCTCCATGATTTTAACATTCATTTTGATGCTTCTCATATCTATTGTGACAATACTAGTGCAACTAATCCCTCTTATAATCCTATATTGCATAGTAGAGCTAAACAAGGTCCGTCATCACATTCTTCGTCACCACATTTCCAAGAAGGATATCTATATCACACATGTGGACATGGAGAATCAACTTGCATACATTTTTACAAAATCTCTAGCTAGAGAGCAATTTACATGTATCTGATCAAAACTGCTTATAACTACTCTTGATGATATTGACATGCAATCTAGCTAGATGTGATGATACCTATATGTTTCTTGCTTATAATTGGTCATGTTTTACTTGAAAGTGCTATAATGTCCAGGATCAACGTAGGACCCTCAACATACAACACATCCTCATCCAACTCAATCTCCACTGGATGTAATGTCAAATCAGTATCTGGATGACAAATCCTCAACATGGAAATATGGAATACATCAAGCAACTTGTGCAACTCTAGAGGTAGATCCAACTTGTATACCACCTTCCCAACACGTGCCACAACAAGATAAGGTCCCATCAACCTGGGAGCCAACTTGCCCTTCTTACCAAACCTCATCACACCCTTTGAAGGAGAGACCTTTGGATGCACCTTGTTTCCCACTTAGAATTCCAAAGACATGTTATGATTATTAGGATACAACTTCTATCTATCCTGGGCTTCCTTCAGCTGTTGGTGTATCACTTTGATCTTCTCTGTAGTCTACTACACAAGCTCAGGACCCAAAAGTTGATACTCACCTATCTCATACCAACAAAGCAGTGATCAACAACATCTTCCATAAATGGCTTCATACGGTGCCAGTTTTATACTCCTATGATAACTGTTGTTGTAGGCAAACTATATCAAACTCAGGTCCACATCCCAAATACCAAGAAACTACAAGACACAAGCGCTCAACAGATCTTCTAGGATTTGAATGGTTGTCTCTAATTGACCACTTGTCTATGGATGAAAGGTTGTACTGAACCCCAACTGTGTCCCAAAGTTGTATGAAAATGTTCCCAAAAGTGACTCATAAACTGAGGACCTCTATAATACACTACCATGCAAGAAGTTAGTTGTATATATCTGTGCCAACTTCTCAACTGTATATGTCATCTTGACTGGCAAGAAGTTAGCTGACTTGGTTAACCTGTCAACTATCACCCAAATGAAATCATGACCTTTGGCTATCCTAGGAAGACCAACCATAAAGTCCATAGTGATATGATCCCATTTCCACTATGGTATTAGCAAAGGTTGTAATGTCCCTATAGGCTTCTAATGCTCTACCTTGACTTGCTGACAAACTAGACATCTAGCAACGAACTGTGCCACATCACACTTTAGACTAGGCCACCAATATAGGTCCTTCAGGTTATGGCACATCTTGGTACATCTAGGATGCATCACATACATCAAGGAATGAAACTACTCAAGAGCCATCTTCCTCAGACCATCATCATTAGGAACCACTATCCTGATGTGGAAACAAATTGTCCTATCATTTGTTTCATGGAAACCATCATACTTCTTGCAGCCAAACTCTACCCTATTAATTTGTGTCACAATCTTTGATCTGTTGCATCAACATAGGATTAACTTGTAACTATGCGAACAAGCCTTCCAACAGAGAAACCTCCAATTGTACATTCATCTAGCAAAGTGACATCAACATGTATCACTTGTGTCACAACAAAGCATGTACTGTGTCTTATCAGTAGATGAGGATGAAGAAGACTTCCTGCTCAATGCATCATCCACCACATTTGCCTTCCCCATATGGTAGTCTATCATGCAATCATAATCATTTATCAATTCCATCCATCTCCTCTATTGCATTTTCAACTCCTCCTTCAAGAAGATATACTAAAGGTTCTTGTGGTATGTGAAGATTTGACACTTATCTTCGTATAGATAGTGCCTCTTGATCTTCAAGACATGGACCATAGATGCAAGCTCCAAATCATGCATTGAGTAGTTCTCCTCCAGTTTCTTAAGCTGTCGTGAAGCAAAAGAAATCATGGTCTTGTCCTGCATCAGCATGCATCCCAAGCCATTCTACAACATATCACAAAAAATGATGTACCCTTTCCCTTGCTCTGCAGAACTAACACTGGTGCACTGATCAACTTCTCCTTTAGCAACTAGAAAGAACACTTGCACTTGTCATCCCAAACAAAAGGAACACCTTTCCTTGTCAACTTTCTTAGGGGTAACTCCATAACACTAAAGTTCTTGATGAACCTCCTGTAGTAGCCTACCAAGCCTAGGAAACTTCGAACCTTTGTCAGTTTCTTGGGCTGTTCCCATTCTAAAACTCACTTCACCTTCTTCGGGTCCATACAATACCTTTAGGAGATATGATGTGGCCTGGAAAAGATACCTCTATCAACCATAACTCACACTTGCTGAACTTAGCATGCAGTCTATGCTGCCTCAACAACATCAATGCCTCACAAAGGTGCTACTCATACTGCTGTTGATCTCTGGAGTATATCAATATGTCATCGATGAACACAACCACAAACTAATCTAGATACAATCTAACCACCATGCTCATAAGATATATGAAAGTTTTCGGTGCATTAGTTAACCCAAACGACATAGCCATGAACTCATAGTTACCATACGTAGTCCTAAAACCTGACTTGGATGTGTCATCCATCTTGATCCTCAGTTGGTGATATCCTAACCACAAATCCATCTTTGAGAATGATAGAACCTCTAATCTGGTCAAATAGATCTTTTATCCTTGGTAGCGGGTACTTGTTCTTGATCGTGACCTTGTTCAACTATTGGTAGTATATGCACAACCTCATAGATATATTTGTATTCTTCACAAACAACATGGGAGAACACCAATGGGAAGTGCTTAGTCTGATAAAATCCTTCTCCAACAACTCTTATAACTACTTCTTCAACGCCTACATCTCTACTGATGGCATCCTGTAGGGTGACTACACTATGGGTTGTGTTCCAAGAACAAGATTGATCTAAAAATCAATCTCTCTAGGAGGGGGAACACCAGGAAACTCCTCAAGAAAGACATCCACAAGCTCACACACTACATGTACCTCTTGGATACTAGGACTCCTCACCTTGGTATCCACAACATGTGCTAAGAAAGCCTCACACCCCTATCTCATTAACCTCTTTGTTGTTATAGATGACACCAACACGTACAAAGAATCTTCTATCTCCTTGGAATATCCATGAATCATTTCCATCATGGAACGTCCCCACCTTGGAAACATAGTCCAAAACAACCTTGTACTTCTCTAAGGTATCCATCCCTAGGATCACGTCGAATCCATGCATGTCAAGTGGCATAAGATCCACTTGAATGTGGCATCCCAAGAAAGGAAGAACACAAGATGAACACACCTCCCGTAACTCGACATAACCAACAATAGGGGTTTCTAACAAAAGACTATCATATCTACTACAAATAGGAAAACAACAACTATCTATCACCTCTCTAGTGATAAAAGTGTGTGTCGCACCCAGGTCAACCAAAATAGCTATGAAAGAAGAAGTGGACAAATTATAATGAAAAAGTTCCATCTAAGCTGTTATGACTCGCAGATTGACCACTCCCTCCAGTTGACTCATATCATAGAATTGAGTTGTTGCTTGTTGTCATCCATGTCCTTTGTTAGCTGGCCTAGTGGACCCTGTCTGTGACACTTGAACACATCCTCTACCACCACCACTACTGAATTGCTACTGCTGAGAACCCCATTGACTCTACCTTGGTTGTTGTGTCAATTTTTCATCCTTCATAGGGAACACCCACTTGATATGCCCTACTTGTCCACACTTGTGTTACGTCCTTTAGTCATACTATGGCCTAGATGGCCCTATCACTGACACAGATGTTGTTCTACATGCTCCTGTAGGCAGAAGACTACAACTTCTACCCTTGCTCGAGGACCACCGTGATGACACCACTGATCTTGGCTCTGAGATAATTGATCTCTTCTGTGACTGTGGTCAAGAAAACCTTGGCTTCTTAAAGCCTCCATAAGACTATCCCTGAAACTGAGCTGGTCTCTTCTTAGTGTTGGCTTCACGCTTCTTAATAGTAGACCTCTCAATCATCCTCACCAACTCCAGAAAGGTAGATAACCTCTCCTTGTTCTTCAAAGTAGGTGTTGTCATGGACAACTCCATACTCAGACCTTTCTCTCTACGGATCCTCTCCTTATCTGTCACAGCCATGTGAGGACATAATCTCAGAAGTTCCATAAACTTGGCCTCATACTCATTGATCGACATTGATCCCTAGCATATCTTCTCAAATTGTGTTATCCTCTCATTCGGATACGTCTCCATAAAGTAACGGCTCACAAACTCTCACCAAAACTCTTCCCAACTAACAACAACTCTGTGTCTCTTCTCCTCTTCTATTGCCCACCAATGGCCAACACTACCCTTCAACATATATACCACATGATTCACCATGTCCTATTCTACGATATTGAGGATCTGGAAAGACTTTTAAAGCTCTCTCAACCACATATATGCATCTTCTAGGCCTACTATACCTGCATACTTGATCACTTCAACACGCTGCAATCGGTCAAGTGCCTTCCCAAAACCTTAGGATTCCACATTGGGGACAACCACCCTAGGTTGGGGTATGAACGCTCTATCCGCCATATGCGTAATTGTGGCTATAAGATGTCCAAACTTGGTCTCGAATGTTGGGTTGGCCATGGTTTTTGGGTCAAACTGAGGCTTCACGGGCTGCTCTAGCCCCGTATCAGACATTCTATCTTCATTTTCCCACCTCCTCACACCACCTCCTAGCATAACATAACTACTCACAACATGTTCTTCACATTCTCCAAACATATTTGCATAAGCATAAGCTATAATTAGATATATTGGATTATGTAAGAACAGACACAAACCTAGTCTTATGTCCCTATATACTCAATGAACCTAGAGCTCTGATAAGAACCTATCACATAATGCCCAATGCCACAGAAACAAGATTACTCAAAACAAAATGTGTGATCAACAACTAAATATCCACATTACCAAAAAAGAGAGTAAATTAGAACTGATTTATACATTACCATTCTGTTCAGAAACATTACACCAAGGTCCAAAAACTTACATCTCAACACATACAATACCAGGTATTTACATATATGTCCAGTACAATCAACCAAAACCTATATACAAAGAAGGGATATGTTCCAAATATACATGTCACATATACAAACACAACATACTACCAAAACCACGTATCAATATACATCATCTACAAAACTTATCCCTTCTCGGACCTGAGAGTACAAGGATGACTCTAGGACTCTAATACTAACAACAACTAGAAGCTATCCAACCTTCTGCCTCTACTGATCTCGGAGCTGCTCTTCCTCAACAATGTAATCCTGACCACGCCATTGCTGACCACCTAAAAAGATGCAGTGAGGCACGAGGTGAGACCCATGTCCCAACAAGAGATATAACTCTCAACCAACGGTTATAGTTTACATCAGGTATCATTATTAAAGAAGTTGAGCTAATTCATCTATATAAGAAGGTTAACAGATTAAGCAAATGAAGCAGTTAAAGCTTATTAAATTATTCCAATAGGTTAGGAAAATTAAGAAAACTAATTAGATAGACATAGCGACATATATAACTAGAAGGAATATGAGTAACATGTAAGTCTATCACCTACTAAATAATACATTATTTTTACCGCATCATAGAGAAACTAAGAAGTTTAAGAAACACAACAAGGGTTAACATCCAATGTGAAGCATGTTTAACCCTAAGAATATATACTACACCGTTGTATTGCACCTTTTATTAACGACCTGAGGAATTGAGGTATATCACTCAATTCCAACTGAACACTACTAAGTTGAAACCAGTGTCATACAAGATCTAGGAGAGTTGGACTCCTACGATCTCCTCCACCCTCAACCAGTACAAGTCTTCCGTAGTGACATATAAAGTCAAACTATAAAACAACATAGCCCACCTAAAGTAGTGACATATAAAGTCAAATTGCAAGATAGTCTAGCCTGCCTTGGTATATAGGTCATGACACTAGTACTAGGGTTTACAAGCCTAATCATCTGAGGTACAACTTCACCTATCCTCTATCATAACAATTATACAGAGATATAACCGTAGTCGTTCTCCTATCGAGGCATGACTGCAGCCATCCTCAAAACCTTGGGATTAAGATGTCAAGGACACTCAATTACTTGCACCTCGCATACTCAATAGTATGCTCTCTGTGTTTCCATCACCTGACACTGGAATAGATCTATGGCAGACACTACATGATTAGGGTTTCACTTGATTAGTTAATGCCAATTGGATGATTTAAGGATGCATCTATCAAGTTACATACAAACAATAGAAAGGTTCTACAAATATAAGGGTAGATTGCAATTCCAGAAGATCTAAAATGCATAAAGTACAAACTTGTCACATCATCACATGGTAATTGATCTAAAACTTGTCACATCTAAATCCATCCATACTTGAAGCTAGAAAAAATGCTGACAAATCTAAAGAAGGCAACGAAGAAATTCTACTAGTAGAGGTGTAGAGAGAGATGGATGGAGGATGGGTACAGGAACATCAAACTATACCATGTAGTAGTCACAATCGTCGAGCTATATGATGAGGAGGGAAATGTTGTCAATAAATAAGAGGAGCTGAAGGACCAAGCAACCAAATTTTATGAAGAACTCTGCAATAATAAATTCCCAAAGGAGATTAGAAATGAAGAAATGGAGTGGAAGACACACACCACAAGCACCCACAACTATATTTTGACAAGAGAAGTAAATGAATAAGAAAGTAAAGATACACTCTGGAGCATGCGAAACAACAAGTCATCATGCTTGGATGGATTCAACTCTTATTTCTATAAGAAGGAATGACATATTATTAAAGATGATTTGGTTGAATACATTAGATGGTTCATAAAGGATGGAAACATGGTGAGACAGGTGAATCATGCATTATTAGTTATCATTTCTGAATAGAAAGTTACAACCTATCTAGCAGACTTTTGCCCCATTGCTTTCTTCCCCAAGTAATATAAAATTGTAGAAAATACTCTCTCCTCTAGAATCAAAATGGTACTCTTGTATATCATCTTTGAGAATTAAGGTGAATTTGTGGACAGAAGGATCATCAATTATTGTGCTTTGCTGCTAAGTGAATTTCTACTTGATGTTAATGTGCATAGGGGAAGCCGAAAGGCATACTTAAAGCTTGATGACTCTAAACATATCATAGTGTGAGATGTGACAAGATTTGGTGGATACTAGATAATATGGGGGTCAATGCAACCTGGATTGTATGGCTGAAATAGTGTGTAAAAACTACAAGATTCTCCATTCTGGTAAATAGTTCATGAACTAGGTTGGTTAAAGGAGGAATGGATTAAGACAAGGATACCCATTATCGCTTCTTTTGTTCACCATCATCATGGATTAATTTACAAAATTAATGAGGGAGGTAGAGAGGAGCAAGGTAGTGAAGGTCTACTCAGTACATGGGATGAAATTGATGAGTCACTTAATTTTTACTGATGGCATCCTTGAATTTATAGAGTTAAACCCAAACTCTTAAATGATTAGAGGACTAAGTTTTTGGGGAATAGATGGGGATATGTGTGAACACAATTAAGACACGATATCCAAGAACTATTGAAAAATGTAGGAGAGAATAAAATAGGTCATGGGCGTAAATGTAAGAGAGCTACCTATGAAATATTTAGAAATTCTACTGGTAGGAGGCAACCTCATGGTGAAAGACTTTGTTGCCTGTAATGATTAATTAGATGAGATGATGGGAAGATGGTAAACATAGAAAATTTCTTTGGTGAGTCACATTATCCTTTTTAAATCTACAATTGAAGGAATCCTAATACTCTGGGTGCAACAAGGTGGGATTTTGTCCCCGACCCTGGAGATGATGGAGATTAGGGTTGCTGATTTTGTATAGGTTGGTGACTACCATCCTATGAGGTACACTCAGTTGGCAGTTCAACGGGATGAAGGAGGTGTGGGAGTTAAAAGACTACAAGACATTGCAAGATGGGGGGCACTAAAAAAGAATTATAAAACACTAAGATCCATGTTCAATATCGGGGAAATGGATGAGACAGAGATACCCAAGAGGGATGGACTTTATGCCTAACATAAGAGAATGATACTCCCAGACAATTAATGTGATGTGGAAATAGGTGAGAAATCTATTCCTACCTCTTGAGAATGTCTGGAAACTAAGGATGAATAAATTGGACCTATGGGTTATTATAAGGTGGAGGGGTGAGAAGAAGTAGTGGGATGATTACTAATGGTTCAAAACTCATGTGCCAAAGTGGAATTATTGCATTTACAAAGCTATTCAGGGTGCATTGCAACAATGAAGAAGATTTAGAAATGAAATAATGAGATAAATGTTAAGTGTTTGCTGTTCAATGAGGATATGGAAAATTCTGACCATCTATTTGGTGGATGCAAAGTCAGGGTGGCTATTTGGTAGAGGATAAGGGAGGAATGGAAGATAAAGATGCAGATGCAACAAAAATTACAGGGAACATTGGATATGTGCGGAAATGACTTGGAGAGGCTTCTATTATGTGCAATATGCTTTCATATTTGTCCAAAGAGGAATAATATAGGCTTCTATTAACTATGGTCTACCATTTATTTTACAAGATTGGCCTTCAATTAGGATACCAACAAATCCAATTAAAGTATAGTGATATAATTATCAAAACCTTTGTAATGAGAGATGCATTGTTCACTACTAGTCATGCCCTTTGGGTTGAATAACACCCCAAGTGTCTTTCAAAACCTTATCAATGGAGTCTTGCAACATTTTCTTAATAAGTTTGTTATAGTCTTGAAACAGTACATCAAACATCTGAGCCATATTCTTAATCACAAGCCGATTGAGTTGAAGGACACTTTTATATATCACAAACTACCTACTAAAAATTATATAAAAATAAACCAAGGATCTTATAATTAAGAACATTGAAATGGAGAAAGTACTCTAAAACCACCTCAACGATGGGATGCAACTTAGCAACTTAAATCTGATATGGAGGAAAAATTTCCACATCTCATCAAACATGCCTTAATATTGGGGACAAATTTATTTAAAGGAGGGTAGATGTGATAAAGTGATTTATTTTGGATTTTCCCATTTTTGTTACTCAAATCAAAATCTAATTTTATGATTTAATATCTCATTTTATCTCTTTGATGCAACCCTCTCCACTTATACTAACATAATGCAAGAGATTGACTTGCAATGTCTTGTATATATCCCTACATACATGGAACCCCACATTACTAAAATACATTGATAATTTGAGGTATCAACTATCATGATATGCTTATGAACAATATTCTACATGAAGTGTATAATTATGTGATTCTATGATTGTAATACCAAATTATTTGGATCTTGTTTGTGATGGATATGGATTTCCAAACTTTACCCCAACTATCCTATATATTTTACCCCTTTACCTTTTTCTTTATTTGACTAAATCTTATTTGTCAAATCTCTAACCTAATGACCTCACAAATGTGGAGTATGTCATACTCACAATCTACAAGCCAAGTGGTAGGTGATAATGTGCCACACTGTCATGGAGCTATGGATTGGGCTCCCGATCTAGTGGTCGCATATCATCATCTAACTCAAAATTTTATAGGGTAGAGTGTCGCAAGGTTTCCTTCCTCACATAGTTAGCCATTTATAAATGAGCCTATCTCGCAAGTTTGAGCCACGGATCATGTATGTGGTCCACTTGACTCTTCTTGTGACAATATCTAGCCATCTAATCCAAAATCCATTGGCTCCTATCAATTGCACTGCAACCAATGATACATTTTAGTCCATTTCCCACACCATAGGCCTTACTATTTGATCCATAATTGCACTGTCTATGATTATGGGAGAAAGGTACTTCTTTTCCTTCTCTATTGGTAGTAGGAAATGATGATGCTAGATTATTTTTGGGAAAAGGTACTTCTTTTCCTCATTTTTACAATTTTAGATCCTGATGCTAGGTGTTGAATGATGATGATCTATTTTACTAAACGAAGAACATGTTGTACTATATTCAAACTCCACATGGGCATTGTTTGCAATTTTGGGATGTAGTTTTTGAACTTTATTTCTATTATTTCTTTCTTTCTTTAAAGGAACCATCTATCATTTTTTTGGCTTCAGGTTGTTATATAAGGACATTTTGATTTATTAATGTAATGGAATTGTTGTTCTTACATTTCATATATTCTTGTGTACTTGAGCCCGAGGCACAAACACATCTTCACATGAAAATCCTTTATGGGTCTAGTAGTTGAATGAAGATAGGTATGTTAATCGATGACATCATGATTGTGCTGCAATTGATTTGTTAGTCTATAAAAGTGAATTTTATATATGTCTTAAAATAAAAACTTACATTCAAAACTAGACTAAGTATGTACAATCACTACATAAAACATAACACAAGTAGGATGGAGTCAGGTCAGGTGAGGAGAGGGGAGACTGAGGGTGCGACTGGTCTGTGCCGCCAGGCACTGCCATGGGATCCTCAATTTAGGTAGGGTCCCTGGAAGGTGGAGAGTGCTTGAAAACTGAAAGGTAGTTCGACTGCTCCTAGTGCCAATCCACATTTTACTCCAGATCTAGAAAACTATCCCAAATGGACAGAGTTTGCAAGGCCTAAAAATGTTTTTCCATTAAATCGGAGGGACATTTTTGTTCAACAAGGCAAGTTAGTCTACCCGAAGGAGGAGGCAAAGGAAAACACGAGTATGTGGGATAAATGTCTAGTTGGGTATATCATTGACTTCAAACCTCACATCCTAACTATGTTCAATGTATGTGTTGATTATGGGAGTCGGAAAATCCTATTGAGATATTCAACCGGGGAGATGGTATGTTTCTAATCAAATTTACCGATGATAAGGATCTCATTCATACTCTAAAAGGAAGCTGGTATGTTAAGAACATACCTCTTCTCCCAGCAAGATGAAAAAAAGGTTAGAGGATCGTGAAGCAAAAATTGTTTGAGGTGCCAGTCTGGGTCAGGATCTACCATTTACATGTTGAACTATGGGACATTTGGATGTTTGAATGTATTGGTTCTTATATTGGAAACCCTATTTGTATTGATGACCCTACATGTTCTTGCTCGAGGCTAGAATACACTCGTATTCATATTCTTATCAAGGTCAATTCAAACTTTCCTGATCATATAACCTTAGTTAGTGATGATGGTGACTCTCACAGTATTGAACTATCTTATGATTGATATCCTTACAAGTGCCAAAAGTGTGGTATCTTTGGGAATTATGAGTCTTCCTGTGTTCCTATTATGAAGAGTGATGGTAAGAAGAAGAAAGTTTGGTCTGTATATTTCTTCTGTACTTGTTGTAGATGTGGATGATGTGAAGTCTGATTCTGATGAGAATGTACAACCTTTGAATCCTGTGCTGCTAGCTCATAATTGTAGGTATGTATGCCCTGAGAGACAGTCATATGATGATTGGATTGACATTATTGATGATTGATTTGACAAATATAAAAGGCAAGCTTCCAATTTATTCTAGCTCAATCGATTATGAGATAAATGATGGAGCAGAATGAATGTCTAAATAATGATAATACTCAATGACATATGTCTTCAAGTACGTGACTTGAACAATGAGATCATACGGATGCTAAGAGTATGTACATTCTTGTTATGTCCCTAGTCAGATGTCATTGTGGAAGGTTGATAGACAACAATGACACATCAAGACTACAGTGTGTTGGTTGATGACAGTGTCTCATTAGTCATGATATATTATATCAAACCAACCACACAAATACATGTTGGAGAACAGTGTATCAGACAGACCCACCATTAGAGTGACACATGGAACCATGGCATGGTAGTCAAAATCATCTCTCACAGTGATGGTGGTGATTGTGATTCTTAGACCTAAAATCACTGCACTCATCAAATGTGATTGGGTACACTTTGACATCATCAAACACAGTCTTGAAACAAGGGTTGTTATAATGGTGATGATTGGGAGGCTTTGACACATGAGATATAATGTGAGTGATAGATATGGGATTTGTCCCTCCTAAGGGAGTATGATGTCCAGACCACTTAATAAGAGCGACTGGGAAAGTCATGCACATGCACATGTAAATCAATATATGATATTGATGTCACACATATCTCAGACAGTCTGCTCTAGTTCAAGAAACATGAATGAATGTTGAAAGGATAACAACTCCATGCCTTGAGTTCATTCAGGATATCAGAGACAAATGAATTATACATTCACTGGAACACCAATCACAGACTGTAGGATTGAATGTTGTTCTCCAACTTTGCTTTTCACTTGGGTAGCACTGATGTGGGACTAGGTATCACTCTTTGCTTGTGATGTCATAAGCTAGTTATGGACATTCACTACCAATGTGAAATGGGACCTATAGGGTCACACACAAAGGATTAACCTGGAAGAGGAGTTTATCTATGAATGATGTTTGGATTGATTACTAAAGTGTTTAGATACTCAATCAAACATTAAATAAATAGAATTGACTTAGAATCATCAAGTTCAGCTGTTGAACCAAATGATTAGAGTGTCAAATTGATTGAGAACTAAATTGATTGTGTTCTGCACAATCTGGAAAACCAACTGACCTATTCACTGGGTGAACCGATCAACTCATGGTCAGTGAGATGACTCGTTCACTCTGATGAACTGATCGTTTCACCTGGACCGGACGAGCAGTGTTGGGTTTTCCCGATTTGTGAGAAAAGTTTTTCATTTCACTTGCCAATTCGATTGGGACAAGAATTAATATTTGTGGTAATTAGAAACGAATAAGGAAAGTCAATTGCAGGTAGGTCTGGGAAGTGAAATGACCGGTTCACTGGGTGAACCGATCAGCTCACACTCCCAATTGACCAGTTCACTAGTGAACCGATCGGCTTACCTTGCCAAATGACCATTTCAGTTATGAAACAATCGGTTCTCCTGCCGCGGTGTAAATTGTTCATGGAAATTCCAGACCCTTCTACCTCATGTTTTGGGATAATCGATATGATCGGATTTTGGTTTTTCCATCTTTTTTTTATTGCATACGATGCAAATATTTAAATGACTAATGTGAATATCCAATTAATACCACATGATCCCAAACTAATATATACTTATATGATATGATATATATGCAATCGATACGTGTCACCCTAAAATGGTTTTGATGGTGGATGTGTAGCATGGTTATGGCCTATAAACCCTATGTGCATGTGTGTGGTTGGTTGTGGTTGTTTGCATCTTGGTTTGTGCATCGGGCCCTCTTCTTCTATTCTAAATGTAACTCGAGATAACTCGAGATTCTCTTCTACCTCTGCTGCCCTCAAATGTAACTCGAGGTTTCACAAAAATTATGTAAAATAAGATTACCTTTATTTCTTGTTATGACAAAGACTGAAGGTGATCACTTGATGGACCAAGATGACCGACATAGGAGAAATTGGTGGACCGATGAGAAGCCCAGATGACCAGACAAGCCGACCATCTAGAGGAGCCATACGAACTCCAGAGGAGACCAACGGACTGGCCAAGAGGTGAGTCGACCGGTTCAAAGGTTGAATCAGTCATCCCAAATTGGGAAGCACATATCTTCATCAATAACAGGTTGCATGTAATGTAGACCTTAGATGATCGTGGTTCCTTGTGGCTCCGAGGAACTAGAATAGGATGGCCATAATCATTGCTTTATAGTTATTGCATGTTTTCATTTGTGGGACATAGCATGTATATAATACGTACTATATATGTGGTGATTGCATACATATATGCATATATAAGCATATTTCAAACCCCTCAATATAATATTAAGTCTTATATGCTTTCCATAAGCAGCATACATGAAAGCTTGATCGACCAAGCATAGGTTACGCCAAAGCGTGGTGCGCAGTCCATCTTGCGGAAGTGTGATGGTAGATATGTAAGTTTACCAAAGAAGGGTACATAGTCTATCATGTTGGATTTTGGGTCAGGCTTAACTAGGTGATATTAATGAGATTAAGTACGTAGAAGCATAAATATGGATTGTGACAAAGAGTTGTGCACACCATCTATCCAAGAGTTGCATTCAGATGCAATTGGAAAAGGTTGCCTACCTAAATAATCTGGTTGTGGGTGATCATCCAAAGATGACTCATGATTAGATGAAATATGGATCTTGGCTCACTAGAAGGTTGTACGTTGCAGTCTTCCAAATCGAAGGGGAAGGATATCAGTTTAATTAAAATAGTGGGAATGGTAATCAATTAAAGACCTAATTAATATCGTCAATTTTCAAATCAAATCAAAAGAGTTTTGGACTAAAATTGCAAATTTCCTTTTTATAGAATAAATAACTACCGAAAACAATCACTTTTTGTTGCGACCGGTCCTTGAGAATGGCAAGCTAAATGGGAACAATTTCCATGTCTAGTTTAGGACGTTGAGAATTGTTCTCACTTAAGAGTGAAAACTCTATGTCCTAGATACACCAGAGATGGATGAAAAGGAATGCTTATAGGAAGCATACTGAGGATGCCATTGATGTGAAGTGCTTGATGTTGTCCTCAATGAACTATGAGTTGCATAGACAACATGAGAACTTCAATGTCATTGAGATGGTTCAACATCTCAAGAACATGTATTAAGACCAGGCACGATAAGAGAGATATGATGTCTCCAAGGCATTGTTCAAGTGCGTCATGACAAAAGGAGATCCAATAGGCCCTCAACACTCAAGATGATTTGGTATGTGGAGAACCTAACTTGATTGAGATTCTCTCTGAGCCAATAGTTGGCTAATGATGTGATACTACAATCGTTGCCAGAATCCTACAGTCAGTTTGTGATGAACTACAACATAAACAACCTTGAAATGTCACTAACATAGTTGTTGGGCATGTTGAGGACAGCCGAGGCACAAATGAAGAAAGACAAACCCAAATCTATGATGATGATCAACAGAAAGAAAGGAAAGTCTAAAGGCAAGGGCAAGGGCAAGGGAAAAGCAAAGAAAGGTTTTGATGCTAGCCAGTAGCCCAAGCCATCTTCAACTCTCAAAGCCAAGGGAGGGGTGAACAAGGGACGCAAATGTCGCCATTGTCATGAGACATGACATTGGAAAAGAAATTTCCCTCTGTACATAGATGAACTAAAGAAGAAGAAGGAGGGGATGGAAGTTTCCACCTCAGGTATCATGAAATAAACTTAAAATTCTTCTTTATCTTAGGTATATGATACCAAGATATAGATCTGACATATATGATGTGCAGGATCTAAAAAGAAGTGATGGCCTTTATGAAAGGACCAAGAAGGAACACTCATAAACATTGGAGGAAATGTTGATGCCATAGATAGAAGTACCTTTTAGTTTATTTCAGCCCAAAGGGCATGTAATAGAGTTATGAACTGCTATAGAAATTTTTTTATTTTTACATCTTGTAATGACAAGGATGTATTTCAATAAAGATTCATGTTTCAATTCAAAGATATGATCTTATATGGCAATGCCTTATTTATCTTGTGGTACTTGATATGCATGATATAAAATAATAATACCTAAAAGTTATTGATGGCTCAAACAATAAATTAGCATTAACATCTAAACAAATGAATTAGAAATTCATCTCTAGGTTCCACACTGATGGATAAATTAGACTCTCTTGGTTAATGAACCATCATGAGATATGAATGTCTTGTTTGTTGGGCATGATGACAAGTCAATCTTCACTAGATGTAGTGGGAGAATGACTATTCTATTAGGTATAATACATATTGATGTATATACATACCTATTGGAGTAAATGCTAATACTTTAGATATGGTATTTAATGAAATACCAATATGAATATCATGAAATGTTCAAGAATATCATAAATGAAGAACAAACTTGGCAAAAGTATTAACTCTTTGATACGATCAATGAATGATATACTTAAACCAAATTTTTTAGAACCTTGTGAGTAACTATGATAGCGTATCATAGAGAACTCATGATTAAGGAATAATAATGTCTAAATAAAAGAAGGAATCATACTCTAAATAGTAAGAGTATGATCATCAAACAATTAACTAATGTTCTAGAATTCTTATAAAGAACATGCTTTACACTAAATAAAGGTACAAAAGGAAATTAAGAATAAAAAATGATGTGGAATATCAAATTCCTTATGTAATAGATACATCTCATATATCTAGTGGAAAACACCTTGAACTTGATGGATAATAATATCCTACAAACTCAAAGGTGATGAATTGGTCATATGATGATGAGCCAATAATTAGACTAGATGATGTTGAGGAACCAGATTTTGAGTTATGGCTTGAAGACATAAGCTCCAAAATGACTTCCATGTGAACCAAATAAGGTATGACCTGGTAGCATTTATAGGGATGAAACCCATAAGTGCAATTTAGTCTTAATAGTTAAGACTGACATGGATGACATTTGAAGAGCTGATTGGTTGAGATAAAATTCAAGTGAGTTCAAGGTGTCGAACCTGATGATTTTATTTAACCAATTGCAGTGGCTATAGGCCATAAAGGATCATGCTTGCTACTAGAACTCGAACACTATGATATTTGGCATATGGATATTAAAACCACATTCCTAGTAGGAATAACATGAGCTTGTGTATGTGACACAACATGAAGGGTTTTATAATTTCATCAATGCAGATGCAGTCTATAAATTACAAGAGTTTAATCAATATGATTATTTAAAGACAAGCACCTTAGAATTGGAGTCTTTACTTAGATTACATAGTCAAAATGTTTGACTGATATATCAAAATAAAGAAAGGATCTATGATTACAAAGATTTAGTGGGAGCATATTCATATTCCACATGATGATGAGGAATGAAACATTCTAAAATAGAAAGTGGTGTGGAAATACCTTCTTTAAGGGAATAAAGAGAAATGTCCTATATGATAGGAATAGAGACCTATAGAGATAGTTCTCAAAAGTATCTTGACCTGATAAAGAGAGAGCAAACATTGGCAGTCTATGTTGAAGGGTTCAGTATGTAAAGATTCAGTGGGAGAAAACTTGTCCATATTACATGGAGTTAGTCTCTCTGATGCTTAGTGTTCCAAATTCTTATAAAGATTAGGAACACATAGATAGATGCCTTGTGAATTTTCAATTGGATTTATCATGTATGTAATCATCTCATCATATTATATGTATTGGGCATGACAATATGATATACTCATCTAGTTATCTCGTATGTATTGGACATGACAAGTGGATGCATGTCTACTTCTAGTGAGAGTCACTAGAATACCATAAGGATCTTATTTAAGTACTTATGAAGTATTAAAGAATTAGTTCTATGGTGATAAAAGGAAGAGTTGAGTAAATGAGTTACATTGTTGCAAGCTTCCAAAATGAAAAAAAATGATCAAAAAATATAAAAGTGAATACGTGTTGATAAATGGAAACGTTTTGAGTAAAATTAAAATCCATTTAATTCTAAAAGGAATGTTTAGTATCCTGTGTTATGAACACCATAAGATACTATATGGATCTAGAAGTTCATATGGATGAACTTATAGATATTCCAACCATTGATGACAAAGTAGAAATACTAAGTCAAACTATGGAGCTAATTGTTAGGCAAGAAATATCAGATAGCATATTACAGCAACTCCATCTCATATGAAATGTTGTACAATGAGGAGAAGTGAAACATGTAATACACCGACTAGAGAAAAATGTTTCTAACTCACTGGATTAGCACTATCGCAACAGAAACATGTGGGACATGTTTAGAGATCACTAAGAATATAATTTGAAGGTGATTGGCTCTAAATGCAAGTGGGAGTCTGTTGGTATGTATGCCTTAAGAGCCAGTCATATGATGATAGGATTGGCATAAATCATGATTGATTTGATAAATATCAAAGGCAAGCTTCCAATTTATTCTAGCTCAATCGATTATGTGATAAATGATGGAGCAAAATGAATGTCTAAAGAATGACAATACTCAATGACGTATATCTTCAAGTACGTGACTTGAACAATGAGATCATACAGATGCTAAGAGTATGTACATTCTTTTTATGTCCCTAGTCGTATGTCATTGTGGAAGGTTGATAGACAACAATGACACATCAAGACTGGAGTGTGTTGGTTGATGATAGTGTCTCGTTAGTCATGATATATGATATCAAACCAACCAAATAGATACATGTTGGAGAACAATGTATCGAATAGACCCACCATGAGAGTGACACATGGAACCATGACATGGTAGTCAAAATCATCTCTCATAGTGATGGTGGTGATTGTGATTCTTAGACCTGAAATCACTGCACTCATCGAATGTGATTGGGTACTCTTTGACATCATTAAAAGTAGTCCTGAAACATGGGTTGTTATAACAGTGATGATTGGGTGGCTTTGATGCATGAGATAGAGTGTGAGTGAAAGATATGGGATTTGTCCCTCCTAAGGGATTATGATGTCCAAGCCACTTGATAAGAGAGACTGAGAAAGGCATGCACATGCACATGTGAATCAATATATGATATTGATGTCACACATATCTCGGACAGTCTGCTCTAGTTCAAGAAACATGAATGAACATTGAAAGGATGACAACTCCATGCCTTGAGTTCATTTAGGATATCATAGGCAAAGGAATTATACATTCACTGGAACACCAATGACAGACTGTAGGATTGAAAGTTGTTCTCCAACTTTCCTTTTCGCTTGAGTAGCACTGATGTGTGACTAGGTACCACTCTTTGTTGTGATGTCATAAGCTAGTTATGAACATTCACTGCCAATGAGAAATAGGACCTATAGGGTCACACACAAAGGATTAACTTGGAAGAGAAATTTATCCATGAATGATGTTTAAATTGATTACTAAAGTGTTTAGGTACTCAATCAAACATTCAATCAATAGACTTGACTTAGAATCATCAAGTTCAAGTGTTGAACCAAATGATTAGAGTGTTAGATTGATTGAGAACTAAATTGACTGTGTTTTGCACAATCTGGACCACCAACCAAATGGTTCACTGGGTGAACCAATCGGTTCATGGTCAGTGAGATGACCGGTTCACTCTGGTGAATCGATTGTTCACTTGGACCAAATGAGCAGTGTTCGGTTTTTCCGATTTGTGAGAAAAGTTTTCATTTCACTTGTTCAATTCGATTGAGACAAGAATCAATATTTGCTTTAATTAGAAACGAATTAGGAAAGTCAATTGCAGACAGGTCTGGGAAGTGAAATGACCAGTTCACTGGGTGAACTGATCGACTCACACTCCCAACTGATCGGTTCACTAGTGAACCGATCGGACCACCTTGCAAATGACAGTATCAGTTATAAAACGATCGGTTCGCCTGTCGCGGTAAAAATTATTCATGGAAATTATGGACCCTTCTACTCCCGCATAGATTGGGAACCCTGACCCTACCCTCTACTATAAATAGAGGGGTACAAGGGGCTTCTCTAGAGACAAAAGTCATAACATCAGTTTCTCTACAAAGTTGTTGTCCTCTCTGGTTGTGGCAATCGAGAGAGCCCAAGCAAGTTCTACTCGTCCAGGGAGGAACAGTGAGGGAAAGACAACTATAGAAAAACAAATGGTGGTGAGAGAGTGTGTTGGTGACTAGTACGTCGATATAAGGGGACAACTCCTTCTAGTACATCTATCCTTCAGGATGATTAGAGTTTCTGGTAGTCCGTGTGGACTAGCTATAGAGGTGGTTGAATTATGCCGCTAAGGAGGACGACAATCAATTGCATTCCGAGTCAAGACCATGAGCTGCACAGACGTTATCAAAGATAGGTGGTTGAAGACCACACTTGCTGCGAGGTATAGTTGCTGAGCAAGCTTCATGACCAGGTATAACTCGCTAAAACCATCCTCCCCATTACATAGATATTGATGCGATCTGCTGATTATGGGTTTATGGTCAAGTAAAAATTTTATTTTCGCTGCCTACTACGACCAAGTTAAACCCAACAATAATAGGGAATTAGTTAATAGGGCATCAGTGTCTAAAACTGGCAGACCTACTCTAAATACTTTGGTTCCAATATTCTCATCTAGTTCTAGTTCCAATATCATTATGGATGAGGAAGGTTTCCAAGCAGTGCAAAGTAAGAGACATAACTCTCCCCCAAGTGTTTTGGTTAAGCCAACTACAGACATCTATCATAGGACCAACAATTCATTGTTCATACCCATGAAGAATAAGTTTGGAGGTCTGGAAATTATTAATGAAGATTCTTCTTCTCTTGCTGAGGCTGACAACTTAACATCCCAAGTGGATAAATGATACATCTGTTGCATGTCTACTCTTGGAATGTCAGAGGCCTAAGTAATAAGATTAAGGTTGTCCAAGAAGAGGTTTATAGATCGAGAAGTGACATCTTTATTCTTGTAGAAGCAAAAGTTTGAGTCAATAAAGTTAAAAAGTTTTTGGATGAATTCTTTCCTGACTATAGCTGGATGTCTAACCATGAGTCCCATGTTCTGGGAAGAGTCATTATCCTTTTAGGGAATGTGTTATGGAAAAAATATCAGAGGGCGATCAATTAATGCATGTTAATGTTTATGTGAATGGTTTCTCCTTCCTCATGACAGCGGCCTATGGGCATAATGGTGACTCTGAGAGATCTGGTTTGTGGAATATCCTAGAGAATCTAAATGATTCCATTGAGTCTCCTTGGTTTATCATCGGTAATATGAATGTTGTGATAAGTGAAGGTGAGAGAATTAGTATAAATCCACCCACTAAAAAATCTATGGAAGAGTTAAATAACTACTTGCTTAATACTGGTTTATTTGTTATGAATTTGGGTGGTCTGTTTTTCTTGTGGGATAATCATCAAAGTGGAAAAGGTTTCATCATCTCTAAGATTGATAGGGTGTTTCATAATTCTTAGTTTCTTACTGATATTCCTGATTTTAGTGGTGAGCTTGTGCCAAATTATATTAGTGATCATAGAAGGATTTCTCTGAAGATTGAGAGGCCCATAATTGTCAAATCTCCTTTTTGATTCATTAATGTCTGGACACTCAAGAGTGACTTCCTTGACATTGTGATATCTGGTTGGTTTTGTAACAAGCCTGGGTTTTGCATGTTCAAGTTATTTAGGAAGTTTACTAATGTTAAAATTTATCTTAAGAAGTGGAATAAAGACTATGTGGGTGATCTTTATGTCAATGTTAGAAGTCGTGATTTTCTTATTGATGCCGCTCAGATTGAGGCTGATTTGTTAGAAATAGAGAGAGCAAAAAGCTTAAGAATGGAAGCTACCAAGGCTGAGTTGGCTTAAGAAATGTTACTCAGGAAAAATCTCATGCTCTTTGGCTCAAAGAAGGTAATAATAGGTTTTTCTACTCTTCCTTGAAAACCAGGAGACATCAGAATTGTATGAAAGGAATTATGGTTAATGATTGTCTCTCCTATGATCATGAGGTTCTTAAAAGTACTGTGAAAGACTTCTATAGTAATCTCTTTAATAATAAAAGTTTAAACAATGATGTTTTGAAGGGTGACTGGTTGGGTCCTATTCTGACTGATGAACAACGCATTAGTATCATGCTTCCTATTTCTAGAAAAGAGGTGGATGATATTGTTTTGAATTTGAATGTGGACAAGGCTCCTGGCCCAGATGGTTTGAATGGAATTTTTTTAAAGCTTCTTGGGATATTATAAGTGATGATACCTTTGAAGCTATAAAGGCATTTTTTTTTCTTATGGATCTATGCTTAAGGGAGCTAATAAGACCTTTATATCTCTTATTCCTAAAGGTGAAGACTCTTCATTGATTTCCAATTGAAGGCCTATCACTCTCTATAACATCTTTTATAAGATCATATCTAAGATTCTTTCCAACAGGTTACAAAGCATCTTGCCCTCCATTATTGATATTAATCAGTGTGCTTTCATCCGTGGTAGAAGCATTAAGGATGCTACACTCCTTACTAACGAGATCTTGAGTGATTTCAAGAAGTATTCTGGAAACATTTGCATTCAGACTGATATATCAAAAGCTTATGATTCGGTTAAGTGGAAGTATCTTTTTTCTATCATGTATAAGATGGGTTTCCCTCTAGGATGGATTAAGTGGATTGATGCTATTCTCTCATCTACCTCTTATCAGGTTCTTGTTAATGGAGAACCAACTGAGATCTTTTTGCCATCAAATGGTCTGAGGCAAGGGGACCCGATTGCCCCTTATCTCTTTATCATTGTGATGCAGGGGTTGATTGAGTTATTGAAGGACTCTGTTAGAAAGATGGATCTCTTCCCTATTAGGGCCTCAAAGAATGTCTGTATTTCTCATGTCATTTTTGTTGATGATCTCATGATCTTTTTGAAGGCCACATCTAGTAATGTTGTTTGCATAAAGCCTATTCTTGATAAGTTTGGATGTGAGTCTGGTTTATCTATAAATCTCCACAAAAGTAAAGTTTTGTTTAGTAAGAATGTGATTGCTACTACAATTTTGAATATTTTGGAGATACCTGAAGGTTGTATTGATTCCAGCAGGTATTTGGGTTTACCATTCTTTACTGGTAAGTTAACTAAGAGATTTTGTGATGGTCTTATCAACAAGTTTAAGAGTAAATTGGATTCATGGAAAGCTAAGATTCTGAGTTTCACGGGAAGGATGGAGTTGATAAAGTCTACCTTATCTTCTTTGCATCTTTACTGGCTTATGTCATTCCCTCTTCCAGTTCATATCCTTGATGTTATTGAAAAGAATTGTAGGGATTTTCTCTAGGGGTCAAACAGAAGGGAAGTCAAATCTACATCTTGTTAGTTGGGATAAGATTGCTCTTCCAAAGGATGAAGGTGGTTTAAGTATTAGAAAAGGAAAGGAAGTCTCTAAAGTTTGTCTTATAAAAAATGTATGGGATATTGCAAAGAAAAAATACAGTTTGTTGGTTAAGTGGATATTTGAGACGTACCTGAGGAAATCAACTTTCTAGAGTATTGAAGAATCCCCCAATTTTTCATGGATGTTTAATAGTTTAATAAGAACTAGGAGTCTTCTCCAACCTCTTATGATGATTCATATTGGAGATGGTTCTAGCTTTAAAATTTGGCATGATCCTTGGATCAATTCTTGCTTTCTTGCTGATCTCATAGGGGGCAATATATCTATTCAGTCTGGACTTAATGTTGATGGTCTTGTTAGTACCATGATTAAAGATAGGACTTGGTGTATTCATTTGTCCAGGTCAGATGATATCATTTTGAAATGTATTGTAGATAATAGTGTAAGTATTAGTTCTGCTGATCACATCACTTGCCTAGGGAAAGATGATGTTTGTCTAAAAGATCTATGGAATGCTATTAGGGTGAGAGGTGTTGAAAACCCTATGTTCAAGTAGGTATGGAGTGGTAAGGCTCCTAGGAACCTTATGGTTCATGCTTGGAAAGTTTGTCTCAATAAACTCCCAACTTCTGACTATGCTAGGAGAAGAGACATTTCTGTGGTTTCTGTGTGCTTCTTATGTTTCAAGGCTTATGAAGACACTAATCATCTGTCTTTTGATTGTGTGAAGAAGATCTGGTGTGCTTGTCATGATAATGGACTTATCTCCTTAGTTTCTAATTCTTTCACTGACATTTTGAGATTCAAGAAGAATCCAGCTAAGATCACAACTCTATCTGTTCTGTTTAATGTTTGGACGGAAAGGAATCAAAGAGTCCATGACAATAAGCAATGGGATGATCAGTTACTCTTGAAGAATATTATGTCTATTGTGGAGGTGTTTCTTTAACTCTTTTTGTGTGGGCATGGTTTCGGATGCCTTTTTATGCCTAAAGCTTTTTTGATGGTGATATGTTTAAGACACAGGAAGGGATGTGTTCTTCTGTTGGGCTCCTTTTCTGGTGTACTTGAATATTTTTCGTGTTGGCTTCTTGAGACTGGTTTTTGATGTTGAGACTCCTCTCCTCAGAGTTCTATCCTTTGCTCATGTTTTGTTGTCTGCCCCCCTTGGTTACACTTTCTTTTTTTATTCTTTGGGCTGGTTGTACATTCCTTCTCTGTCCTCTTTGTACGGTCTTTACAAAAAAATATAAAAAAAGCAACAAAGTTTTAGCCGATAAAAAAAACATAACACAATATGTTTCATGATATGTTTCCTGGTTGTGTATCAATAGTCATAAAATAAAGATATTGTATGTACAATGACACAAAAATTACCGATAATACCAGAGATCAGAAGACCAGAAAAATGCATTCAATTTGGTGGCACTTTATCTCAGATGTACACACGAAAAATATCGGATAAAGCCGTATATTTATAACAAAAAAAAAAAAAGGAGTGGTAAATGAACGCGTCTAGGCGAATAAAATTTTGAGCTGAGGGTATAACTACAGCCGGGGAATGATCGTGGAGACGCACACGGTGAAGCCGAAGAGCAGGATGCAGAGTGCCGTGCAATTAACGAGTTTGGACTCCACGCCAGGTCCGACTGCCTTCTGCATGAGCCCCGTCTCCGCCGTGCAGATCGCCATGAGGAACGAGGTGATGCCGGCGAGCGCTTGCCACGGTATGAGCATGGCTCGCACTGGCAGCGCGGCTCCTGGGCACGAGAAAAACAGAAAGCCGAAGAGCCACTAGAGGTATACGTGATCGTCAGCAGGATAAACGAAACCATATATGATCTGTGGCCAAAACTCACGGCCAGCAAACTGAAGGACGATATATACGTACCTGTGATCCGTAGAGGCACATGGTGATGACCCCAAGCCACGAGTGCAAGGTGTACATGCTCGGCACCTCGGATTCTCTGTGGAACTTGAATGCCGTGAGGACTCCCCAGACGCCCATGGATATGGCGAACAGGTTGAGCAGCATGTGTGCCGCTTTCTTCGCCTCAACAGCTGACAGGTGTAATGTAATTAACAATTCACGCAGATCCAAAATAAAAAACGAAATTCAAACAAAGCAGGAGAACAGAAAAACATGAGTTAGATTCAGGGGGCACCATACAATGTGATACTCCAAATATGATCATTTTTCAATTAAAAAAAATCACAATCCTAAAATCAATATAAAAAGAAAAAAAATCAAGATTACCAAATAATATTTGAAATAATAAAAATAGAACAAGTATAATAGATACATTAAAGTTGTCCTCGACGACTAGACATTCCTTGAAAATGTTTGACAATGGTGTCATTGTCAATGGTAGAAAAAATGTCCTTTTCAATGTAAGGAGTCAGACAATCATTAAGCCAAGTATCCTCCATCTTGTAACATAGACGACTTTTAATAATCTTCATAGCTGAGAAAACTCTTTTCACTGTAGCCGTTGCAACCGGGAGAAGTAGACCTAATTTTAAAAATTTAAACACCAAAGGAAAATCTTTATCTTTCTTAACCTCAACTAATTTTTGAGCAAGTTTTAAATTCCTTTCAATTGTGAGAAATCACCAGAAGACCGGACATCTAGAATATATGTATCCAATTGTGTATCAAGTTTCCCAAGATCTAATTCAGACAAATCAGAAGGATAAAATTCTGTAAGTAGTAACAATTTCTGTTTATCAAATGAGAGGAATTCATTACTTGGATCGAGGCATGCAACACATAGAAGTAACTCGGTATTAGTCTCATTAAAACGATCATCCAACTCAGTTAGCATCCAATCAATTATGGTGTTGAAGATCTCAAATCGATAATGATGCAGATTGGTAACCTTTTCTAACTTTCTTCTTGATCTCCCAGATGGAGAAAAAACATCATCCATGTTTGGAATATCTATCCCATGTTTCTTACAAAATTCAACAACGATTCCAATAAATATCTCCCACTGATCATCTTCAGTTCTTAAAGAATGCAATTGTTGTTTTGACAACTTTACCAGTGTAATAGCATTTACAATATTCTGGTCTTTTCTTTGTAACGCCTGTGACAATTCATGAGTTTTCCCCAAAACTAATTTCATCAAATGCAAAAGAAAGACAAACTCAAATCTTTGAATTTGACAAGAAAAGATATTTGCAAGGCCTCTTTGTTTTGCATCTTTTCTGTCATCTATAATTATATCCAGAACCCCAATGATTGAAGAAAATAAACGAGTAAAGTTGATTAAAGATGCGTAATGTGAGCTCCACCGTGTATCAGTTGCTCTTTTTATACCAAGTTCTTGGTTTAATCCGGTTCCAGTTATGAGCTCCCCATAATTCAACTCAGCATCCAATCTTTAAACTTCTTTCACTCGAAGATAGTCACGTCTCTTACATGAGCCACCCACTATATTCAAAATGTTTGAAATAGACTCAAATAATGATGCTACAAGTGGATGACTTTCAGTTACAGCAACAAGAGATAATTGAAGCTGATGAGAAAAATAATGGATGTAGAATGCAGAAGTGTTTTCTCTCAAGATCAGACTTTTCAACCCATTGAATTCCCCCTTCATATTGCTAGCTCCATCATATCCTTGGCCTCGTAACTGTGAAATACTAAGTTTTGTTGTACTAAAAAATGAATCAATTACTGTCTTAAGAGATATGGAACTTGTATCAGTTAGACGTAGAATCCCAACAAACCTCTCAATCACCTCTCCTCTTGTATTAACATATCTTAAGACTATGGCCATTTGTTCTTTTATGGATGCATCTCGCGCTTCATCAACCAAAATGGTGAATGAATAATTTCCCATTTCCTTTATGATTTGGTCTCTTATTTCAATGGAAATGACATTAAAATGTTATTTTGGATGTCTGGAGAAGTTAACTTCATATTCCCAGGAGCCTTATCTAAAACCACTTTATCAATATTTTCATTGTGAGAAGCCAAAAATTGCAGTAGCTCTAGAAAGTTTCCTCTATTTAGTGAATCCTTACTTTCACTGTGGCTACGGAATGCTAGTCATTGATTCAAAAGATACCGAATACAATCAATTGATGCTTGTAATCGTGTACGATACACTTTCTTGATTTTCTCATCTTGTTTAAACAATGCAACTTTAATGTTTTGATCTTGTTTCATTAGACATTCACACATAGTTCTTGCATTATTATGAGCACTAGAAAAGTTACCAACATGTTTGTCTAATCCCTTTTTATCTTTCCAATTCATATATCCTCTGCTAACAAATGCCGGATCATGGCCAGTTTGGGGAAAAAGATAAAAATAAAGACAAAAAACAACATTTTTATCTATACTATATTCCAACTAGTTAGGATACTCATTAAACCATGATGGATTAAAACGACGAGATTTATTTCCAAATTGAGTAGATGTGAATTTATGGCCTTTAGGTTGACAAGGACCATTCTGTAAGTAAGCCCTACGAATATTATCTTGAACATTGGCATCAAAACTTGGTATATTTGGCCTCAACCCCGGATCAAAAATCATTTATTTTAAGTCCATTTCTATTTGATGGGTCTTTGAAGAAATTGATGCATGTACATCACAACTGTTATTAGAATTCTCAGTTAATTGTTGTTCATGAGGAGACTTTCTCTTATAAAATCTTCTCATGATAGACTAAAATAACTACAATGTTGACAATGAATGATGCAAGAAATAAGAAATAGCATACACGTTAAGAAACTTTTAAATATCATCTTACAAATATTTGATGAATAAAATGTTTTTAACAGAACTTTAGTGTATAGTAGTAGGCACAACTAGTAACTTCAAACAAGTGTTGTTGGCTAAATGGACATCTGTAAATCCCTTTGTTTTGATAATGACAAACATTTCATTCTTGTTAATCTAACGTGCTACTTGAGTGTTGCAGGAATAAGGTGGATGACAAAGCACTAGGGAATCTATATGCTTGAATAATTGTAAATATCATGAAATGTAATCAATTGTAAACTTGTACAAATATATAATGTACAAGTACTTAGACTTCATGTAAATCAAGCGTTAGATCTTCCCTAGCTAAACACCACATTGAGATAGGTCATCCCCTTCAATAGTGTCACATATGCACACTCATACACACACTTAATGTCTTCATTTGAAACATTGAAACATGGTCCATATCGGTCGACAAAATCCTCGACCGAGACACTCTCAGTCGACAATCTTCTTGACCGAGAAAGACCCAAGTAGCCGTTAGACACAACTGACAAGGTAGTTGGAAGTTGGAGATAAACGTTGCATACACTTGATCCAGAGAGACTGTCGGTCGACAATCTCTCGACCGAGTAGATGTCTCGGTCGACCATTTCTCGACCGAGATGGTCTCTGACAGCAACTGCAGAATTAATTAATTAGCCGTTGTTAAATCAACTAACTTATATCTAACGGCTAGTTAAGCACTTAGAAACCCCTAGAAAGTGTCTAGAACGTCCATAAGCACTTGTAGGACATTCCTATAAATAAGACATGCCTTAGGACACCTAAATACACTTGCTTTTACACTTGAGCAATCTTTGAGCATACATTGACTTTGTGCAACCTATTTGTGAGAAATTGAGCATTGTGACAATTGGCTACTTCCCCTCTTAGCTCAAAATTCGTGTCCTATAGGCTAGCATCTCCTATCCACTGCAATTACAATTCCATACACTTTGTTTAGGAGATCTACACGCTTGATCTAGGCAAATCAAGCCTTGTGCTACAAAAGGATAAGTTGTAATTTCCTTTTTCCTTTCTTGTTCTCTATTATTGTTTGTACTCTCCTTGCTACTCCTAGGTTGGAGGCTGCGGATTGGAGAGGTTGGAGATCTTCTTGGTGAAGAAGGGGACCTTGAGCTACTTCAAGAAGGTTGGTGCAATGGGAGGTTACTTCTAAAGAGGAAGGCTACTTCAAGGGGGAGCTTGGAGTTACTTCAAGAAGGCTACCTCGGGTTGGTGCATCTACTTCAAGTGAAGGTTGTTCAAGGGGTGTAAGAAAGTATTGTATTTTGTAAATCCTTGTGAAGGTAATAAAATTAATACTTTCAAAATCCTGGTTGGGTAAGCAACCGGGTAGTGGACTGACAACCTTAGTATTTGCTAAGGTTGGAACCACTCTAAACACTTGTCTCCTTCTTCCATTTTCAATTGTGGTTGTTTGAGTTAAATAATTGTTAAAATATTTAAAAACTCTATTCACCCCCCCTCTAGTGTTTTTTTCAATTGGTATCAGAGCGGTCTTCAAGGATCTCTAATCGAGTCTTGAAGTATGAAGGGTGGTGGTGTCTACAACCGCAAACAAAGGAAAAGTATGGAGCAATCTTCAACAAGTTGCAGTTGGTGCTTAGGAACAAGCCACACAACACTTGGTTGCCCGTGGAGGTCAAAGAAGGAATATACGCATAAATAATGTCTTATTGCTACAATAAGTGAAGAAGAAGAAGAAGAGGTAAGCCTTTTTTATTTATCTAAAGAAGAACTAGTTGCTACTCTTGAAGAGACACACAATAAATATATTGAGTGCAAGAAGAAATTAAAGAAATCTAATAAAGCAAATGATGAGTTACATGCCAAGCTTCTTGTTCTTACATCTGAAAATGAAGATCTCAAAAAGGTTATTGAAGATCATGATATTAAGCTAAAATCTGTAGAAGCAAATTGTAATCTTCTTTCTCTAGAAAAGTTAAATTTGCAAACTCAAGTAAATGATCTTCAAAAACAACCTGTTCTATGTACACATCTAGATTATGATACTATTGTGAAAGAAAGAGATTCCTTGTTATCTAATCTAGATAAAGCAAAGTTAGACATAAATAAAAGAATGGATGAGATTGTCAAGTTGCAACAAAAAGTTAGTAGGTTGAATAACAATGATACGCTTGATAAAATTTTAGATAATTCTTACCATCAAATTGGAAGAAGAGGACTAGGTTACAAGCCTAAAGGAAAATCTTATCAAAAGCCTAGTTGGGGAAGAACACAAATGCCAAAGAGTCAATCTATGTATGTACCTAAAGGCACAAACACATATATACCCAAGAACAACCTAGACCAAAATCATAGAAAAAGATATGAGGTTGATTCTATATGTTGTCATTACTGTTTGCGCCTTGGTCACTATTCTTTTTCATGTCCGTATAAGAAAAAGGATGTCGAGTTAGTTTGGGTTCCAAAACCTTTAAACTAAATAAATGGAATTAAGTTGAGATTTGACCTAAACTGATTCTTGATATACAAATGTCATGTCTCAACAATCGAGCTCTAACTTGCATAAATTTGTTTTACTTGGAAGCAATTAACAGTTCTGAAAACATTCTAGAAACCTTATCGGTCGAGAAACTGTCGACCGAGAGAACCGTCGGTCGAGAAATTGTCGACCGAGCAGGTCAATATTTCCAGTCTGCAATAAAATCTGCTGAATGTGTTTTAAATTGATCGAATTGCTATCTATTCATTGTTAATAACTGATGTTACATGCAAAACAAGTTGAAGACCATGTTTGAAATATAAATGATATTATTTTTTGGACGATTTTCTAAATAAGTTAAAACTAAAAATCATGCTTGGTTCAATAAAAGAAATTACTGTTTCACATGATTTTCCTAAAGTATTTCCTGATTTATTCACTAGAAATCATGACATCTAGCTTAAACGATCACAATCATTGTATATAATTATCATTATATGTTCTGTCATTACATCATAGATATGCTTTCAAAGAAGATGCTATGTTAGCATGAATAGAGAATGATAATTGTATGCATTGATCCTTGATGATGCATAATAATTCATTAGTAATATGTTTCTTAGAACTTTAATGCTTGCAGGAGCACAATGTTATTTTTTAAAAAGACTTGAGAAATTAATTATGTTTTCATTTTTTTTAAGAAGAAATAGAATTTGATATCTACAACAAAGTTCATAGAAAAATCAAGGATGAATATTTTTAAATGCTTCGAATTGATATCAAATCAAATTACATACAGATATATGAATGTTCAATTTGAAAATCTGCAAATTTGCCTCTTGGTTGAAATAAAATTTGACCAAGGGGCGCTATGGTCGTAGTCAAAGTTGACCTAAAATAAGTTTGGCACAATACTTATTTTCTATATATTGTGATCAAAAGAACAATTAATGAATGATTACAAAAATTGTCCAAATATTGGTAATAATAATCACAATATGACTCCCTTAGAAAATATGTATATGCTCTACAAATTCAGTCTAGCATTTACATTAAAAATCAGCTTAAAATTCATTCACAGAAAGTCTGTCGGTCGACGAATTCTTCGACCGAAAATATCTCGGTCAGCCTATCTCTTTCGACCGACAGACCTCAGATAAAAATTACAACGGACACACTTCCGGTCGACAATTATTCGACCGAGCGGATGTCGTCGACAATTGCTCGACCGAGAATTGACCGTTGGGATATGACCGTTGCAATCCGACCATTTTATGACCATTGCAACCCATCAGTCGACCGTTGGGGGGCCGCGTGGCGCGACTGGGATATGACCGTTGTGGTCGATCGATCGACAAATTGTCGAGCGACCTGGTCACTGGATTGCTATAAAAAGGACCAAAAACGGGTCATTGTTACACACTCTCATATTCTTACTTCCATAGCTTCTCTCTAGTGCATTCTTGTGCAATCCTTTAGCTTCTTCATCCCCAAGACTTTCTTGCTTCTTCTCCACCTTAAAGCAAAGAAATGGCTTCATCCTCTACACGTGGAAAGAAGAAAGTTGCCAGCAAGAAAGGAAGGGCGGCTACTCCTCCATTGACGATCATCAACGACATTCCCTTCGTCGACGCAGATGCTGGTGATCGCTATCTCAGGCTCTCCTCCAAAACTCCTCTTCTACGACGGCCGGTTGACGTCATGGACTTCCTCAACATCGTCGACCTAGAGGATCTTTTTGAGGTGCAAAATTTGAAAGAATTTCTTAACCCTTCCTTCCCTTCTTACTCTTCAAAAGTGGTAAATGAGTTCTATGCAAACCTAATCTCCCATTCCGAAAATGAAAATAACTTCTTCTACTCTATGGTCAATGGGCATAGCTTTCGATTTACTGAAGAGGATATTCTTGACATGCTCAACATCGACTTAGATGAATATCAAGACACTCTTGACCTTACAACTGGAAATCCACTCAATACATTCTCCCAAGGTGATCATACTGTCAGTCTTAGTGACATTAAACGAGCCATTTTTCAATCTAATACTACTTGTCACGAAGATAGGGGTACCTACTATGCCATTAATCTCAAACCAGCAGCTAGGATTGTCAACCTTATTGTTTCCACAAACATACATCCTAGAGCTAACAAGTCTGAAGTTCCTATTTTTCGTATGTGTTTAATTTATGCCATTATCAAACATATTCCCACAAATTTTATCTGCATAATCCTTAAGAACATGCGTGAGTTTTCTGGCAATCCCCCATATGCTGATTTTGTATGCCAAATCACTCAACACTTTCTTAAAACATAAATTGAGGATATGGGATACACATGGGAAAGAAGACCACAAAAAATAAGCAAAAACACAGTAGAGAAAATGGGAATTGATTTTGGTCACAAGAGGGCTAGGACGGAAGGTGATACATCTACTCAAGATATACCACCACCACCTCCTCCTACCAACCCATCCTATGATCCCATCCAAAACACCTTAACCTATGTTGCTGGGTCACAATATCATCTAAGAAGACAATTAGACTATAACCACCATGCCATGACCTACCTAAATCAAAGGACGCAAACCCTCTCTCCAAATCAACCAGATGAATATCCTTATTCTTTAAATCCTGGCATGCTCAACCCATATAATCAATCTTATAACTACTACCAACCTCCACCTCCACCATCTACAAATCTCACACATACTCAGTTCTCCTCAATACAATTACAAGACATTGCTGCTCATTTCCGTTTTGATCGTGTTCCTACCTTCTTGGAAGCATATGCTTTAACCAAGACAGGTGCTTTGGAGTGGCAAACTTTAGTCCAATATTATGGAGCTGAGCCATTTCTTGGAAAAGACCCTGATATTGATGTAATACTCAAGTCTTTCCAGTGAGATTTGGAGTGTCCGTTGTATTAATTGTAATGAAATGATTATCTTTGCATGATTGTAATAAAATGGTTATCTTTGCATGATTGTAATGAAATGATTATCTTTGCATGATTGTAATAAAATGGTTATCTTTGCATGATTGTAATGAAATGGTTATCTTTACATGAAATGGTTATCTTTACTGATTATATTGGATATTCCTCTATGGCATCATTTGAATATGGCTTATAAGACTACTCTAGTAGAGCATACAAAGTAAGGGGAGTAATAAATATGTCATAAACAAAAAGGGATGACATCTTTGCAAAAAAAAAACCTGAAACTTAAGATTGTAGCTAAATTGACCATCTATTGAAAACAGATATGTATTTAAGGGGGGGCAATACTTATTCTTCAAATGGATATCTTTTTGAAATGACAAAGGGGGAGAAATAAATATAAAACTTGGTATTTTTGCAAAACTCAATCAATGAGTTTCATAAACTCTTGGCTTTACATTGAAAGTTGCTATATTCTCTAAAGAATTGGATTTAATGTTCCATAATTCATGGGGAATAATAAGCACACATTTTATAAATAAGAGAAGAAATTTACAAAGGTAATCTTCAGGTATGAAACTCACATGTTTTTATACTTTCTTATTTTATATTTAGGAACTGTTTGTCATCTTCAAAAAGGGGGAGATTGTTGGCTAAATGGACATCTGTAAATCCCTTTGTTTTGATAATGACAAACATTTCATTCTTGTTAATCTAACGTGCTACTTGAGTGTTGCAGGAATAAGGTGGATGACAAAGCACTAGGGAATCTATATGCTTGAATAATTGTAAATATCATGAAATGTAATCAATTGTAAACTTGTACAAATATATAATGTACAAGTACTTAGACTTCATGTAAATCAAGCGTTAGATCTTCCCTAGCTAAACACCACATTGAGATAGGTCATCCCCTTCAATAGTGTCACATATGCACACTCATACACACACTTAATGTCTTCATTTGAAACATTGAAACAGGGTCCATATCGGTCGACAAAATCCTCGACCGAGACACTCTCGGTCGACAATCTTCTCGACCGAGAAAGACCCAAGTAGCCGTGAGACACAGCTGACAAGGTAGTTGGTAGTTGGAGATAAACGTTGCATACACTTGATCCAGAGAGCCTGTCGGTCGACAATCTCTCGACCGAGTAGATGTCTTGGTCGACCATTTCTCGACCGAGATGGTCTCTGACAGCAACTGCAGAATTAATTAATTAGCCGTTGTTAAAGCAACTAACTTATATCTAATGGCTAGTTAAGCACTTAGAAACCCCTAGAAAGTGTCTAGAACGTCCTTAAGCACTTGTAGGACATTCCTATAAATAGGACATGCCTTAGGACACCTAAATACACTTGCTTTTACACTTGAGCAATCTTTGAGCATACATTGACTTTGTGCAACCTGTTTGTGAGAAATTGAGCATTGTGACAATTGGCTACTTCCCCTCTTAGCTCAAATTTCGTGTCCTATAGGCTAGCATCTCCTATCCACTGCAATTACAATTCCATACACTTTGGTTAGGAGATCTACACGCTTGATCTAGGCAAATCAAGCCTTGTGCTACAAAAGGATAAGTTGTAATTTCCTTTTTCCTTTCTTGTTCTCTATTATTGTTTGTACTCTCCTTGCTACTCCTAGGTTGGAGGCTGCGGATTGGAGAGGTTGGACATCTTCTTGGTGAAGAAGGGGACCTTGAACTACTTCAAGAAGGCTGGTGCAACGGGAGGTTACTTCTAAAGAGGAAGGCTACTTCAAGGGGGAGCTTGGAGTTACTTCAAGAAGGCTACCTCAGGTTGGTGCATCTACTTCAAGTGAAGGCTATTTAAGGGGTGTAAGAAAGTATTGTATTTTGTAAATCCTTGTGAAGGTAATAAAATTAATACTTTCAAAATCCCAGTTGGGTAAGCAACCGGGTAGTGGACTGAGAACCTTAGTATTTGCTAAGGTTGGAACCACTCTAAACAATTGTCTCCTTCTTCCATTTTCAATTGTGGTTGTTTGAGTTAAATAATTGTTAAAATATTTAAAAACTCTATTGACCCCCCCTCTAGTGTTTTTTTCAAGTGTAAATAACAAAATGTAAATAGAAAAGTGGTTACCGTATGAGGAACTTTGTGCACTTCTCAAACAAAAAACAATACTTCCAATACACAGTCTTCAGATGCTACTAGAACATTGCGAGTGTGAGGATCAATTCTATTATTGTAACACAGATCCTTTATAACAATATCATTTAGCAGCGAGAGATATGTGTCATACACTGGTGTTACTCCGATAAAAATAAATCACACATCTTTGTAGTCTCCGATTTCTACACTGGAGAAAAATAAAACTGCAAAAATAGTAACATAAAACTGAGAGTTAGAAGTTTATGAGTCAAACTTGCTATACTAGAAACGGTAGAATCGTCTCGTATATATAATAATGACATAGTAACTTTGCCAATACTATAATTATATATTTTTTGTTCGAAAGAAAATGTATGCACTTCGTAATAGTTATAGGAACTATAGTTTATTTAGAAGAAATGTGGCACAATACATATTAATAATATGCACAACTATTGTGGTAGAATACATATTAATAATATGCATAACTATTTAATTGGAAACTGCAAAACGGAAAGTTGTTTACCATTCAATAGTTAGTCAACATTAATTCTTTGTCTAGGAAAACAGAAAGATGCTATCACAATTAAAAGCCATGTGATTGCATCATTGTGAATAACAAATGAATACAAGATCAGTTAGATGGGAAAAGGAAAAGGCACGCATAAAGGACAAGTCAAAGAACGAGGCAATTCAACTGGGCACGAGCATTTATTGGGGTGGGCACTGACTATCTAAATTCACAGAAACATATTTCTTAAACGTAAATTATAGATTGTTTTGTAAAACTGGGTCGGGCACTTGCATAATGGTGCCTGGCTGTGGCTACGCCACTGGTTAGATTCGTAAACCAGATCGTTCGTTGAGAAACAAACGTGTTACTTAAAGAAATTAGTGCCCGACAATCCTCGCGGATAGGCACCATTCTCCCAGTCATGATCCGGCACGAACCTGGAACAAACACGTCGCTCGCAGTCGACGTCGTCTCGTTGCACCACCACCGGCGCAGCACATCAACCGTAGGAACCACCGCCTGACAGTTGCGTCTCGGTGAAGGGAAGGAGAAGTCGCGCTTCGCACAGGAGAATGACTCGACGAAGTGACTCCGGGACGACAGCTCTCGCACTCTAGATTAGGGCTCTCAAAACACACGACGGCAGAAGACTGTTTTCGATGTGTTTAACCGTAATGACTGGAGGCATATATATATCCACGCACGTCCCTAATCCTATTCCCAGTGAGACGCAAACACTCGGTTGCTTTTGTACACAACACAGAATAATCCGCAAAAGAGAAACACTTTCCAGTTAGGATTAAGAAATCCGAATAGGAAATAAATTATTAATTACACGAGTTAGTCGTATCCTAGTACAAAAAGAAGACGGAAGACATTCTCCACAATCCACAATCCACAATCCACAAGCCCAAGCCCGAGCCCGGCCCTGTCAGGCCAGGTGAGGCAAGGCGAGGCGTGGTGTGGCACGCACGCATGCGTGCGTTGTGATGTGGTAATCCCACCCACCAAAGAGGTGAGCATACCTCCTTCCTAGGATTCCTTTGGACACTAGTGCCCCATGTGATCCTACATATGAGGACCACAAAAGTTCTAGGAGTGAGCAATATGTGATAAAACTTCTTTACCATTTGCACTAGGGAGAACACTACATTCTCACATGTACTTGCTGCACTACATTGGGCTTAATCCATGCTACATAAGTGATTACTACAGTAACATCGCTACACTAATGAGCTGCTACAGTAACTAATAACTACAGTAATCATTTATCTAACAATCCCCCACAAAGTCCAATGTGTAGTGTGCTCTACCATTCAGTCCTTCATTCTATGCTTTCAACAGATACTTTTCAGTTTGAATCTACCTGAGTTATCCAACTGTGACCCTCGTAGGAACTAGGTGAACAAAAGTCTTAAACCTAAACTTTGGGTACAAGAGTATAGGTTGGTAACAACACAATAAAGACATGGTAGTAAAGAAAACAATGCATTAAGACCATGCATACAAAATTTTATATCATGATTGATAATAGAGAACAACCCAATTCTCCTGTTGCGGCCTACACAACATCAATCACTTAGCTGGAGTCTCCAAGGATGTACTGCTAACATCCTGTCCTAACACTTGACACCATTAAGAGACTACTCTCTTACTAACTTGTAGTCATGACACTAATAGGTTTCCCAGGGAATAGACACAGATGCAAGAAGCATCAAACAAGAATACATAGTGTCATCCGATTTACCCGACAGCTTGTTATTACCACATTGAACCCAATTTGTGGGATCTCCACTCTTTTGGGTTGGGTTGCTACTGCCTACAAATCTATAGGGGTTTCAGTCACATTTCCAACCTGGATTTTTCCACTAAAGCCAAGGTAAGACCTTGAGTGAAAGGATCAGCCGTATTATCTTTGGTACCGACGTAGTCCACAGCCATGACCCCATTAGACACTAACTCCCTTACAGATTTCAATCTGACTTGGATGTGTCTACGCTGTTTTTGATTGTACTTGGAACTCTTTATCTTAGCAATAGTTGTAGTTCTGTCACACTGAACTGAAATTACAGGAAGCGGCTTCATTAACATAGGTAAACTAGACATAAGTCCATGTAGCCATTCAACTTCCAATCTAGTTTCATCTAAAGCACACAACTCTGCCTCAAAAGTGGACCGAGACAATATGGTATGTTTCTTAGACCTCCAGGAAACAACTCCTCCTCCCAACAGGAATACATATCCTGAGACACCATTACTCCCAGAATTCACGGCAATCCAGCTTGCATCACTATATCCTTCGACTACGGAAGGATGTTTACCATAATACAGCCCAAGGGAACGTGTTCCCTTGATATACCTCAGAACTCTATCAAGAGCTTCCCAATGGGTCTTGTCAGGACAACTGGTGTATCCAATTAACTTGTTCACTGCAAATGCAATGTCTAGACGTGTACAGTTCATAAGATACATCAAACTTCTGATAATTTGAGAGTATCGTAATTGAGACACTGGAACCCCAGTCTCATTCTTGAACAAGGGCTTGGGTGAATCATATGGAGTCTTAACAAGTTTACGTGATGTGTACTCAAACCTCTCCAGTATCTTCTCAACATAGTGAGACTGAGAGAGAGTTATACCATCAGTAGACCTTATGATTTTAAGCCCTAAAATCACATCAGCGACACCCATATCCTTCATTTCAAACTTGCTACACAAGAATGACTTTGTCTCATTTACTACTTTCATATCGGAACCAAAAACCAGGATATCATCGACGTATAAGCATAAAAAAATGAATCCATTATTGACAATCTTGCAGTAGAGACACTTATCAAATTTATTAGAAATAAAGCCAAACGATGATATCACAGAATCAAACTTCTCATGCCATTTCTTAGGGGCTTGTTTCAAGCCATATCATGACTTAACAAGTTTACACACTTTGTACTCATTCCCACGACCCACAAATCTCTCAGGTTGTTCCATATATATCTCTTCTTAAAGATCACTGTGTAAGAACGCGGTCTTCACATCCATCTGATGGATATAGAGATTATAAATGGAAGTCAATGCTATAAGCACTCAGATTGTGGTCATACGGGAAACAGGTGAACAGGTATCAAAATAATCTATTCCTTCCCTTTGTGTGTAACCCTTAGCTACTAACCTAGCCTTATACTTATTGATTGTCCCGTCTGCATTGAGTTTTTTCTTAAAAATCCATTTGCTACCAAATGCAGAACAACCACGAGGCAAATCCACCAATTCCCAAGTTCCATTTGAGAGAATTGATTGGATTTCATCATTAACGACTTCTTTCCAAAACTTAGCTTCTGGAGATTCCATAGCTTGTTTGAAAGTAACAGGATCATCCTAAACATTGTAAGTGAGAAACTCACTTCCAAAATCCTTGGATGTCCTAGGCCATTTACTTCTCCTTGGTTCAACTACTTCTTCAGAATCATCAGATTCAGAAATAGCATGTTCTGAGTCGCCCCCACATTTGTCATCCTTTTCACATGCTCAGAAATGGAACCTGTGGTAAATGAATCTTCTTGAGAAACTTCATTGGGCACACCAATTTTCATAGGAAACACATCCTCAAAGAATGTTGCATCACATAATTTCACAATTGTATTGACCTCAATGCCAGAGATATCTGATTTTACAATTAGGAATATGTAAGCATAGCTTGTCTCTACATAACCCAAAAATATGGCATCAACCGTTTTCGGTCCCAATTTCTTCCTTTTGTGTTCAGGAACAATTACCTTAGCAAGGCACCCCCACACTCGAAGATATTTAAGACTCAGTTTCCTTCCTCTCCACAACTCAAACAGACTACTCTCTGAATGTTTATGGGGAACTCTATTCAGAATATGACAAGTTGTATTCAAAGCTTCCCCCCACATAAAGTTGGGTAATCTAGATGTTTGGAGTAAGGTATTTACCATATCTATTAAGGTTCAGTTTTTACGTTCAGCTATCCCATTTGATTGTGGTGAATAAGGAGCAATGACCTCATGAACTATACCATGTAATTGGCAAAATTCCAAAAACAAGTTTGAGGTGTATTCTCCTCCCCTATCAGACCTTAATCGCTTAAGTACTTTATCGGTTTGAGTTTTGGCTTCTTTCTTATAAATTTGAAATTTATCCAATGCCTCATCTTTACTTCTAAGTAAAAAGACATAACAATGTTTACTCACATCGTCAATAAAAGTTATAAAATAACGCTTTTGATCCCTCGTAGAAACACCATTAAATTCACAGATATTTGTATGCACTAAATCTAAAATATCTGAATTCCTATTCACAGAATGAAAAGGCTTCCTAGGCAATTTGACTTGTACACATATTTCACATTTATTGTTGCTAATTTCAGATTTAGGGATCAAATTTAGATTCATCATACGCTTCATTGAGGTAACATTAACATGTCCCAAACATGAATGCCATACATCGAATGAAACAAGATTCATGCAAACAGAACTATAATCATTCAAATTTAAAACAGAATTTGAAACAGGTTCAACATGAATCTTAAACAAGTTCTCCACATCACATAAGTACCCTTTGCCAAAAAACAAAGAATCACGAAGGCGTGTAATAATAGCCTTCTTACATTTACAGCCTACACTATAACCTTCCCTAACTAATATGACGCCACTAAGGATATTGCGTCGAATGGTTGGAACATGTCTGACCCTGTTAAGAGTCAAAACCTTCCCTGAAGGGAACTTCAAGTCCACCCGTCCTTCGCCTTTGACTTCTGTAGAGCTGGAATCGCCCAAAGTCACGGACCGACCTCGAGAGGCCTGGTAAGACACAAACAAGGATTTATCAGCACACACGTGTACATTAGCCCCATTGTCAATTATCCAATAAAGTAGTTCAAAAATAGAAAGGATTTCAGGTTTAATAGACACATACCCATCATTGAGGTTCAAGGATGTAGTCATCATGTTGACCACAGCCTCCTTAGTTGCAGATGTAGTAGCTTTCTTTGCCTTCTTAGTAGGATAATCCTTGTTCCGGTGGCCAACCTGTCCACAAGTCCAACAAGGTTTGTTCTTCGATTTCTTTTGGATCTTTGTCTTGGATTTATGTGCATTCTTAGTTTTCTTATCTTTGCCTTCAGTTTCTTAGACCCGACAATCCTGGCGGATAGGCACTGTTCTCCCAGTCACGATCCAGCATGAACCTGGAACAGACACGCCGCTCGCAGTCGACGTCGTCTCGTTGCACCACCACCGCCGCAGCACAGCAACCGCATGAACCACCGCCTGACAGTTGCGTCTCGGTGAAGGGAAAGAGAAGTCACGCTTCGCACAGGAGAACGACTCCACGAAGCGACTCCGGGACGACAGCTCTCGCACTCTGGATTAGGGCTCTCCAAACACAGGACGGCAGAAGACTGTTTTCGATGTGTTTAACCGTAATGACCGGAGGCATATATATAGCCACGCACGTCCCTAATCCTATTCTCAGTGAGACGCAAACACTCAGTTGCTCTTGTACACAACACGGAATAATCCGCAAAGGAGAAACACTTTTCAGTTAGGATTAAGAAATCCGAATAGGAAAGAAACAATTAATTATACAAGTAATTAATTATTTAGTCGTATCCTAGTGTAAAAAAAAGACGAAAGACATTTCTCCACAATCCACAAGCCCAATCCCGGCCTGGGGAGGCGTGGCGTGGTGCGTGCACGTGCGTTGTGATGTGGTAACCCCACCCACCTCCTATGACTCCTTTGGACACTAGTGCCCCATGTGATCCTACATATGAGGACCACAAAAGTTCTAGCAGTGAGCAATATGGGATAAAACTTCTTTGTCATTTGCATTAGGGACAACACTACATTTTCACATGCACTTGCTGCACTACATTGGCCTTAACCAATACTAAATAAGTGATTACTACAGTAACAACATCGCTACATAAACGACTGCTACAGTAACTGATAGCTATAGTAATCATTTATCTAACACCTAGTTGTGGAGATGGTGTATAAAAGCATACGTTGATGATGAGGTCTTTGTTGACGGCAGCTTGGATGGCCAGGCCGCCACGGAATTGTAGCAGCCATACAAGCATCGTGACAATGGTGGCCGGAGCGAAAATGTGTGCGGCCACCGTGACGTGCGATGCAGCGGCCCGGCCGGCAAAAACGGACCTCTCAAGAATTGGCAATGGCATGGTGAGGGAAAAGGGAAGAAGGCTATCTCTATAGAGCTAGGATAGTCTTGCAACTAGCAGCTGGTGTTCAGCAGCATGAAAGAGGGACGATTGGACCAAACAATATTCCCGTCCTGCTTTGTTTGAGTACCCGGGACTTGCCTAACTGGTGTACTGGTGACAGAAGTTGCCCTTAGGATGGGTTTGGCATATGTAGCTTCCCCCATTCGAGGGAGAAGGCAGCTCCATGCTGGAATAACTAAAGCAACAAGACTAAAGGGCACGATTAGAAATATTTGTTCTAAAGCAGCCATAGATCGACGCCTTCTGAACCAAAAGCAAGGATTAGACCTTAATCGAAACTCAAAGCACATTTCAATTTCAAGACTCACACTAGGAAAACCATTAGGCGGTCATGAGAATGTACCTTGCCAGCGTAAAAGACCGCCAGATTCATCTTTCCGCTGACTAGAATGGGGATCGTGGATTAATTCAGCTGTATATTCTAGCGTCACAAATGTATATCCGATACCTTGCCTGAGAGGATGCTTGACCAGGTTGGGATACGAGAGGGTCTAAATTCTTTCTAATACTCAATTGGTCCGGATATGGCCGTTCTACTGACATTTTAGTTTGCAATCCTCTCTGACACCGTTAGAATGTTAAAATCAAACCGCTTGGGTGGCTGCAACATTAGGGGTCGTTTGCGTTCAACATTTAACACTACAGGTATTTAATGCATAGATTTGGCACGGCGTGGTTGTTCGGCTCCTTGATTAGGTAATTCCTGCTCAGTATTGCCGTGTCCCAGCTCGTGCGTGAGCCTCATCCCCAGATAAACGTGGTGATCTGGAAAGCTGTCCATTTTGACTCTCTTCATGAATGCAACTTTTAACTGCTAATTCTGAACAGTATTTATTAGTACCATCAAATAATTGTGCTACTGTAGCCACTGTATATAAATGCCGTATTTTCAAGTCTCTTTCACAAACTAGGCCTTAGTGTCGCCTTCTTCTTTCTTCCCCTTCCTCTACCTCACCTCGTGTCTTGTCTATTCGATGACCCTGGTTTACTTAAAGGTAGCAATTTCCCATCTCGTATAAGGATACTAATTATCTTTTAGCTTGTCGCATAGAATTTCTGTCATCGGCAGACAATACCACTTCTAGTAGGCATTTAAGGGTGCTTGCACCTTCATGGATGGTAATTGAGCGCCTTGCCAAAACATAATGTTTGCTCTTTCATCAACCTTTTGTCTAAGTTTCGTCTCAACTTACTTTATCATTTTAAAATAGGTGGAACATCCTTTCTGAGATTTCATTATATTCTTCAAAATGATATATATTCAGGGTACTTTACTCAAAGCTTTTGTATGAGTAGTATTATTTTTTCATATAGATGTTATCATGCATTCATAGACGATAACAACAGAGGCACCACTAACGTGATGTTCTGCATAGTACAGAACAAAGAATCAGATGTACCAACTACCAAGTAAGAAAAAGCGAGGAGCCAAAGTATCATATGGGGGTGGGTGCCCCTGAAGTGTCACAAAGTGAGTCAAAACCAAAAGAAATGTTATTGTAGACTGATTCTTCCGTTCACGCAGTAGAATGACGACACTCAAAGAAGATTTATAAACATCAAGATCAGGGTTAACAGGTAGAGAGTGTAAAACCTTAGAAATCATTAGCTCTTCGACGATATTTGTTGATGTGAGGCTGAGCAAAGGTATCCCAAAACTTAATAGAAAAAGCAAACTCAAAGAAAACATGTAAGATATCTTCTTGGTGATTCACACAAAAGTAACAAATATTAGGGCCATGGAAACCTCTAGAGAACTACTGCGAGCTAATTAGCAGTTTTGAGTTTGTCAAGAGTCCAAGGAAGATGTTAGCATAAGCAAGGAATTTGATCTTCCATGTAAGTGTGCCAAGATGATTAGAAATACCAACATCTATAAATAAACATGTACACTTTGAAAATGTCAGAAAGTTTAAACATATTTCAACATAATATGAAGTAAGGAAGTGAGGGTGATGGAGTTAGCATGATCACATATATTAGTAGTGGAAAGTCTATTATTGAGCATAAACTTTTTGATGTTTTAGATATAGAGGATGTTACAAAACACCTTCCATCATAGTCATCTATATGAACTTAGAAGAAAAAACATGAAGATCTAAGAGAATGGTCTAAAATAGAACCATTTGGGGAACAAGGATTTGACCAAAAATTAACTTTTAGAAAGGAACTTTGGGGGGTGACATGATATAAGAAACCTTTTGAATATTAGACCAAAAAGAGGATAATGACTTACTTCTCAAGGTATGCCAAATTTTCTCACCAAATAAATTTTTTGAAGAACTAAGGCATATCAAATAATTTGTCAATTATCACAAAAGAAAGCAAGAACTTTATCTAAAATGGTAGTGGGAGTGCAGTCTTAGGACTAAGATGCCCCAACTACCCAAGCTACAAGGTTGACCAACTTTTCTCTAGTCCACAAGATGAATACTTTTTTTTTCTCCAATGTCTCCCAAAGGATGCGATTACACATGGAGTCAATTTAATAAAGAATAATCCAAGGGAAGGGAATGTGACTCATTAAGAAGGAGGAGATGTAATGCATGACACACACATCATAACTATATTTATTTTTCTTTATGTTATATTAATAGGGACTTAAGTGCAATTATCTAATTACATGCACTTGCTAATTTATTTATTTTTATTTAAATTATATATTTTGTTAGGAAATTTATACAATTATCACAGGTCTAGGGTTTCATGTATCTTAGTATAAATACCAACCTTGGAGGGTTGTCCCATGAGTTTGAATTGAAATAATCAATTGCCATTTTCCTTCATGATCTTCTTCTTCCATGTGCCACATCAAATGGCATTAGAGTCAAAATCCTAATCCTTTAGGGGATAGTTACACTTTCTTCCTTCTTACATTGTTGCCTTTCCAAACAAACATATTAGTCATGCTCAATAAAAATCACATTTTTATGTATGCTTATGATTCCTCCTCCAATCCGCTCTCTTGACCTTCAACAAACAACACACCCCACCCAAAACTGATTTACAAAGACCCTGCACATCCCATCGTCATCCTTCCTTAGTTCCTTTTGTCACTACCATATCTGAATCCCATTACCAACCTTGACACTATCCTTGTGCCCCGACTTCCACCCAGTTGAAAAAACTACACCCACACCCTACACACCCACACACACCATTTCCCAAAGAGTTAGTTTCCCCTCTCCATCTTTCTTCTTTCTAAAAAATTGTGCCATCTATTTGACTGCAAACCAACCCTAGTACTTCTTGATCCATTCTCCAATATCCCTTACCCTACACATGTCCTATTGCATAGAAGTTGTTAGTCGCACCTTGTACCCCTACTACTCCATGATTCCCTCTTCCATCTTCAACCTTCCATTACTCCATCAGCAGCCATAGATTCCACCGCAAAACCCAGCTTTCCATGTATCTAAATTTGCTAACGATTGACACCACCTCTACTCCCGTAACACAAATTCTTTTCATTAATTGAATTCTTAATTGGCCCATTTCAGCACTAACAGCCACCCAAGATACCACACAAGCCACTTCTTTTCTAGCTTTGTGCACCCAATCCACGTCTGTACTTGGTCAGCAAATGCAAACCCAGAGGAATAGACCAATTCATTTTCAATGATAGAGACAATAGTGGCTTGAAGATTGTAATGAATAACATGGTCTCTTGTTTATTTTGGTCATCTAGTGTGTTGAGCAAATAAATAAGAGAAGAAGAAAAGGTTGTGATCTTAAAATTGAGAGACTCATATAAATGTTGATCATTACTTTCCTGACCTTTTGTACAATGCCATGCAACCTTATATTCATCCTTCTTTTAGCACCGACATGGACCATCCCCATACTTGATATTTGATATTCGTGCTTCCTAAGGTACCTGATGTCAAAAAAGAATTCTCATGGCCCCTCTCCCTTGAATCCCAAACCACATGTCCATTGGTCCCTTGCAATCCCATCCAACTCACTACAGAGTTGGATCTACAAATCAGGGGATAAAATCTTACTTCTAAATTTCTTCAAAGCACAACAAGGTGCATGATGAGGATTCTACAAATACAACAAATCATAAGGAATTCAAGAGTTCCATTGAGACCTATTTATGTGCAACACTCTGAAAACTCGATCAACAATTACAAAGTGTAAGAATTTGAACTCCTTCATATCCCTACATGTCATGCCTACATTCACTAAGCACCAAGCGTCCAGAATCATGCCAAAGGACATAATCCCCTCTAGTGAGACTAGCAACGACAAAAATGATGAAGAAGCACTCCCAACCAATGACCTTGAAGATGTCAAGGATGAGCATGAGAAAATTTATGTGCTACCTCCAGCATTTGATTTTCTAGTGATCCTAAAACTGGCAAGGAAGATCCCAAGAATTCTTATTTTCTACCTCCATCAATTCATGGTGCCAATGTTTCTTACAATTGACATCGTGATAGTGCATACATATACGCTTCTAGTAGATGATTTCCCATCCCTTCACTGCATCATTCATTGGTAGACCCATTCATCACATGCCACGATAGCATTCCATGATGCCTATACCTTGCTCATTGTGTTTTCAAAGTTTTTGATGCTTCAAAGTGGAAACTAATACCAATGCTTCCACCGTACTACCTACATAAGGTTGACAATTGCCTGATTTCCTTTCTTTGGGTGACGCCTAGTCCAATTGTCCTACCATAAGACAATGTTAGGAGAGTCTGTGTAGGATATGAGCTTGAATCACTAGTGTCTCTTCTTTGGAACACTAGGGGAGTTGATGCAAAACACATGCATCATTGTTATATTTGTTTCACTTTATGTTTTATTATCAGGGACATAAGTGCAGTTAACTAGGTACATGCACTTAGTTGCTAATTTATTTTTTTTACTTCAATTTTTAGGAATTTATGCAATTATATGAGGTCTAGGCTTCCACGTATTTTAGTATAAATACTAGCCTTGAGGGCTTGTCCCAAGAAATTGTATATGAATTTAAATAATAAACTATCATTTTTCTTCTTAGTCATTTTCTCCTCGGATGTGTGCCACATCAAGATGGGTGTAAGAAAAGAATTTAGAAGAACCAATATACCAACCTTGTTGAGAAATCCAGTGTTATAATGATGGTAAGTCTAAGAGCTTTTAGGAAAAATTGGGTCCAAAACATTAGAACGGGTCTTGAATGGATAAAGAGGAAGAATAAGATATTAGAATTTATTAGTCTGGCAACCCAAGAGATGTTTAAATCTAGTAGTGTCAATATGTTTAACATGAGTACAAATCAGAGTAGATTTGTGAAATTTAATTCTCAACCTAGAAATATGATAGAAAATACCAACAATCTAGTTAAAAATCATCATAGTTTTGTTGTTGGGTTTAAGGAAAACAATTTTTTCATTAACAAATAGGATAATGTTGTCTTTTATGCACTCCAAAGGGGATCTCTCCAAGATGTCATTATGTAAAGCGAGTTTACTCATACATTCAAGAATGAATATAGCTATGATTAAGTTGGATGGGGAAATAGGGTATCCTTTTCTGAGAAATTGAACGTTGAACCATTAATAAAGCTTGGCAGATGAGAAGTTTTGATGCACTACATGATCCACTCCACCAACTGATTAGGAAAGAAAAAACTTGAAATTGTTTTGATAACAAAATTCCAATTTACATTGTTAAAAGATTATTTGAAATCTAATGTGAGAGTAAGAAGGGTGACATCCACTGAATGATAAGTGTGGATAAACTTGTTGGTGAGAATATACAAATCTAGAATTTTCCTTCATTTGATAAAATTCAACTATTTAAAATTGATGATCAACTCCAAGTGAGGCTTGAGTCCATTGTTCAAAGTTTTTGAAATGATTTAACAGAAGAGTTGATAAAGTTGATGTGTGTATATTGTTAAATGTTAGAATGGTTATATTTTTTTATGATGAGTGCAATATGAATGTTGAAAAACTTCAAGCTGAGGATCAATGCCACTATGGTGTGATATATAGAACAATTGTTAAAGGAAAAAGGCTTGAGAAGATCCCATGAAACTTGATCAAATTCTATATTGATGCCATCTAAACATGGTGATCTATCTAGACTCATTTGAGAGAGTGTAGGAATAGATTTATACCTCAAAAAACTCAAATCTAAGAAGATGTGGGTTCACCACCTTCGTGGGATGAAATGGTGAATTGGGAATAATGGGATAAGTTAAAGTTATAGTTGAAGAGATTCTTAAAATCTTGTTTGAGGTAATGAGGTGTTTATCTATAATAAGAACATTGTTAATCATAAGACTAAGAATAAAACCACGACACTTTTTGTTATTTAAAATTTTGTGAAGTAATTGGTTTTCCTATCACCGTCTTTGATCTGATGAGCTTTAGATGTCTCTCTCCAAAGGATTTCCTACAATGAGACTAAATTTGTAAGAGTAACTTATTTTGAGGAAATTATCGTTTGATCATAAAGTTGGGTTTTGTGTCAAGAGAAAATAATTCTACTTCAATGGAATGTATTTTTCTATGGATGTCGCCAAAGGTGATTTTCTTCCAAAATCTCAATTTATCCCTCATATATCAAATGTTAATATTAAAGTAATTTCCAAACTCAAAAGTATTTCTAGAAGTGAGCCATTAGTTATTCATGATATGGGAGAAGGAAGCGTGTTTGGTCCTAAGGCATTTAAAATGGAACGGTTTGGGGCCCCAAGAGTCAATGATGAGTTGAGGGTGATGGAAAAGGGGTTAGAAATAAATGTAAAGATATATTTAGAGTGTAAAAGAGGGCGAGGGGGTGAAGAGTGTCCCAAAATTGTGAGACAATAAATGATAATAAGAAACTCATATCTACCAAGTGAGGTTGTCATTTGTTGTGGTAAGATAAATAAGGGAGTTGGAACTGCTAATGTTTCTAAATATATCACTATTGTGGGTATGCATATTAGAACTGTCACCATTGTAATTCCTTTTAGAAAAGAATTTGGCAAGATTGAATCATTCCCTATGACACATGAACCATACTTATAGGGGTGAAGAAGAAGTTAAAGTTATCCAAAAGTGAGCAAAAGTGAACAATAATGGATTAGTTACCATAGTGAGAGGCTCGATGGGACACTACTTTAGAATTGCAACCAACAAATGTGCCACCACTTAGGCTACATGAAAGGAATCCAGTTGGTGATAACATTTCCACAAATAGTATGAAGGTGGAAGTCAGATAAATCATCCTTACTTTCTTCAATGGCAATGAAATGGATTTTATTATGATAGATGAATCAATATAGTCTATTTGAGTTTCTAAAGCATTGTACCACACATTCCAAGTCTTGAAGATCATTTGAAAACCATATTTAGACTAAGAGGACATAAAGAGAGAAATTTAGAGTTTGAGAGAGTTAACAAGCACACCATCCAACTGAGTGTGTCTGATATTATTCCAACCCATATATTTTTCAATCTCAAAGAGTGACAGACTAGCATCATGATGGTTACTAAAAATAGTCATAATTTTCTTAGATAAATTGTAAAATTCCTAACCATCATACCAAGAAATGAGACTGTTAAAATGATCCTAGTCATCTTGTGTTCATAAAGATTTTACTTTTAAAGTAATCAATAAACTAAAATGAATACTTTTAGATAAAGTTGAATTATTGGGAGGTAATTAATCCATCAGTAGACCATCAAAAACTATCTTTAGAGGGGGATACAAAGGTCCAATGATGGAAAATAATGAATGATTGTCTGAATGATGGAGGTTTGTCATGGACAGAGTGAAGTTTCTATTCCTAGGTTTTTCAGAAATGCCATAAGTGATTTTCTCATTAATGTTTATTTTTTCTAATTGTTGAATATTGTGGACCCTAAGTACATTCTTGTTGTTGTCCAAGGACTGATTATAGGAACTATTTGAAGAGGGTATGGATTTTGTTGTACTTTGTTTCTATTTGGGAATATCACTCTCTTATTTCCCTAGGATTGAATATTGGGTGTCATGCAACTGAGTTGGGTGAGGGTATTGATTAGTGTTTATGGGAGTGTTTGTTGTTATGAGTGGGGTAACATTTATTTTTTCAATCCCAAAAGTTCATATTTTATTGGCATTGTGGGGTTCTATCTTCTACTGATCTTATTGTGTTTGATGGTCTATCCTAAACTTAAGAGAGGACCAAGGTGCTCTACAAGTTTATCAAAAAACAACGATAAATAATTTGGTTCTTTGGTTTCCAGGTGGATGGGTAAGTCTGGTGGCCAACATGAATCTTAGGCCTAGATTGAATTTGAGTGTGATTAGGGATTGCAATAAGACAAAAAGCTTTGGAATAATTAGATGGATGAAGGGTATTTTGATGCATAAATTGAAGCTTAGACCCTCCGTCCCCAAACTAAGGTGATAGCCTTGGAAGTGTCAGCACCTCATAGAAAAGATGGACCAAAAAAATGGAAATCTATGTTGAAGACATGTTGGGAACTTCTAAAGACGATGACTTAGTATACTAAGGAGTGAGAGAGGCATGAAAGAAGCTCTGTTCGCCATTGGGTATGGTTGAAGGTAGAACTTGAATATTCAGGATCGATATCCCCTCATGTATAATGTATTATATTTTTTTAAAGAGAAGATCTTAGGTTTAGGTAGAGAACTAATATGCACAAGGTCTAATACTCCTCTAGAAACATCGATGGAATTTGTTCATTTTTGCATTGTTTTTGTATATTCGTATCATGGAAAGGAAGATTTCATTGGATAACACTTTTCAAAGTAGAATGGGATTCACAGATAGATTGATCATCAGAGACTCCTCATAAAAGAGAACTCTGACACCATATAAGGTGCAAGGGAAGAGATTAATATAGAAGGACTAAAATTACTATAATAGGAGAGTGCCCATTATTATACATAATCAACGAAAGCTTAACCTTAAAAGCAGAAGAGGGTCAACCATGTTTTGTAATTGAAGTTTCAAACTAAGATAGTGAAAGGGCAAACCTCAGGATCAATACCAATAGTTTCCATAATTGAGAGGTTAGAAAGATAAGAGAAATGATTGTAGTGAAAGAGGAGTAGTTTTTTACAAATATTGGTGTTGTACTAGTTTGAATCAACTGTTGATATTGAATGTTACAAGAGAGAACTTGGACTGAAGGATGTAATGGTTGGATATCCTTTTAGGAGGAGCTAAAAATTTCTCCTTGGGAAATTTTTTAGTCATACATTAATTGGAGATATGTTCTAGACCTTTATAGTAATAGAAAAACTTAGGATATTTGGAACCATGGTGTTTATGCCCCAATCTATTACACCTCTTACATCTAAAAATTTGTTATTTCCTTTGATTTTTCAATTGAGTACTTGAGTTCTAGGTCTATCATCCATAATAGATTTATAAGTTTGATTTTTAATTAATAAACCTTGGTCTTCATCAAGTATTTTATATCCATTAACATACAAAATTGTTGGAGACCTAGATGAATTGATACAACTCATGATAGTCTCTACTCTAGCATAATCAAAAGCATACAATAGAATGGCAATTGAATGAGAAAGAAACATATATTCTTTTGTGGGGCCTTGCTGTGATTGAACCTCATAGGCAAGGGATTCAAAACTAGATACATGTTACTTTTAAGGGACTTTCTTTGTTGAATTAATGTTGGATTGATGAAAAATTGGTCCCTATTGACTATCATCTAAGGTTCCACCTAGCTTTTGTAGTATTCCATGGGAGGGACATCTATCAGATGGTTTCTAATAAGATTATATGGTAGTGAGATGTGATTACCATCTTGTTCTAAACATAAGAGTTTGATCTTTTTTGCCTCACTAGGGAAGAGGTTGATATATCATCTGAATAGAATACCACAGTTTTTCTACTATCCCATTACCAAGATGAGGAGAGGTGGTGATTACATTTGACTCATACGAACAATACCCAAAAGGCCTTATTGTAGAAATGAAATTTAACCTAACATCACTTCAAGTTAGGTGGGAAGTGTCATTGATTTATCAACAAAGTGATGTTTTGAAAAGGTAGGGTTTAACTTTGAGGAAGATACAATGTGAATGGTTCAGAAAGACATGGTAGAGTTAATGGTTTATGTTTAGGTGGGAAGGTTCATGTTTAGGTTTCTATGAGTGGTGATACATATATGTAGGTGGAGAGATAAGGCTTTCTTCTGATAGCATCCTCTGTATTACATGCCTAGTGAGCCTCATCAAGAGGTACTAAGGTTTTTTTGGATGACGTGGGAACCAACCCCAAGATGGGTCATGATTAAGTGAGACCCCTTGGTAGTGTAAACCCCCACCCCCTAGGCTAGGGGAGACGGGGTAAATTCACTAAGAGGTCTGCCTGTGTGACTGGATAAATGATTATTGGGGCAACACGTAAGGATTTGAACATGAGTCCCTACTTTGGGGAGCCCAACCCGTCACTAGTGGGCCACTACCCTACTGGTAGTATTGGGGTTTTTGACATTAGAATGTGTCCTAAGAGGAAAGGACTTGAAGAGTTTATTCCTTGCATGGCTAGAGTCTATACATGGATGATGAAAAGAAGGATTTTTAATTGACTACACAAGAAGAATCCACCCTTTCTTGTCTTTTGAAGCTTGAAAGAGTAAGTGGTCTGATATGGAGAGATAAGAATCTATTTGGTGGTGATGATGATACTCCAAACTTTAAGAAGGGGAAAGGAGAAAGTGGCAAGCGATATAAATGGATAATGTCAACTCAATCGTAATGTTGATGTTGGTTAAGCTGTCCGGATATACAAAAACCCTGCTAGATTAAGAAAAGAATATTGCCTAAGGAATTCTAAGTGTAACAAAAACCAATTAGAACAAATGTGGGGGAGGTGATGATCAGAGATGAGATATACACTACGAAAAATATGGTCTTTAACTGCAAAAAAAACTGTAGTGAAAGCCCCAAAATTTGTAGCTAAAATCTTTGGCTACATTTATCCTTACATTTAGAATATGAAGCTAATACCCGTGTAGCTAATTGTTTAGGCTACATTTTTCAAAGTTGTAGTTAGTTATTCCTCTAGCTACAAATTCATATGTAGCCCTAATTGTAGGAAAAAAATGTCCTTACACATAAAAATGTAGTTTCCATTGTAGCAAAATATATGACTACAATTCAATTTGTAGCTATGATATGTAGGGAAAGATGACATTGGTTACAATTTGTATATGTAGTTCATGTATAGCAAAAATTAGCACTTACTACACATGTAATTATAGCTAGTGTATTGTTAAAGACACCAAGTACTATACATACATATTTAGTAAGAGACATTATGTATCAAGTCAGTCGCTTGCAAATATAGAGGGGTTTTCAGAAAGAAAAAAGATGAATGTTAATCAAGATCGAGTTGTGCTTACAATGTCAACAATGATACTTTTATTTATATTTGAACAATGAGTACACATGGGAGGACATTAACATGGCCCCTGTTTTACAATATGCATGGAAAAAAGATACATGTATACAACATCCTTTTCTAACTACTTCTATCCACTGCAGACTCTATATGCCACATGATCATGTGCATCTTCTTCTATCTTGATTTTTCTTTTGTATTAATTTTTCCACTTGTATCGTCAACAAATATGATAACATTGATAAACTCATAAGAAGAGAAAGACTGCTAAGGTATTTCTCTTCTTGATTGAAAATAGAGAACTTCTCTGTGCTCTGCTTTTGATTGGCCATAGGAATCTCCTGTAGTTGATATTAATATTCATGGAGATTCTTGAAAGACAAATCATTCTCATCAACAACTGGAAGTTCCACCTAATCCCCAAGTTTGAGGTTTCCATATGTCTCAGCACATATTTTATGAATCTAAGACTATATATTAGATAATTCCTTTGTCCTCTCTTCCTTTTTTTGTGGCAGTTGTTCTTGTACAATAGATATGGCAGCCAACTATAACTTTACTTGTAGTGTGAAAGTAAGAGAGTATGGCACTAATTTTGAGAAAATAACGTGTACTGGAACATACCAATGAAATTATTACATAGTTTACCTTTCACATGTACATGAACACCACTTTATGATACTCCAATCAAGGTTATGCAATGGGTTATTTTGTCTAGGTTGAAGATGTGATACGAAGGCCTTCTCTACAATCATTCTTGGCATCAAATAACCTAACCTACAAAAAAGGTCATAGTGAATGATCAAGTAACCTTGCAAAACGTTATACATATCAGAATTTATACAAAACATAACTATATATGAGTTATAATGGCATTATTGTTTACCAACAACTGCTATGTCAATGTGGTAGTCATATCTAAAAAAAACTTTGTAGCTTCTGAAACAATAGCTGATGTCAGAGAAGGTGTGGTCCCCATACCAGTTTACTTTTTACTAGGGGCATTTTTCTCAGCAAGAGGCTGAGATTTCACCTCCTTTGGTACTGAATAAATATGAAATGGCTCATCAGATGGTACCTGCAATCAATATGAGAAAATCAGGCTGAGATTTCACCTCCTTTGGTACTGAATAAATACGAAATGGCTCATTAGATGGTACCTGCAATCAATATGAGAAAAGACATCCTACAGATAAGCATTGTCACATGACTAAGTATCACTACTTATCCATATTTCTTCAATATGAGAATATCAGTTGCAAAGTTTCACTTACTCATATCCAACACGATATTTACAAGCTATTGAGCTTTGTCAAACTTCTAATATATTCTCCAACTCATCCCATGTTCACCTCAAGAAAGAAATTGACCTAGAGAAATGAAAAGGTAAATATTCTCATAAATAAAGGAACTATAATATGTTACACTCCATAGAAGCTTAGCTAAATGCATGGATTGTGAAGTAATTATCTGTTGCAGAAAAATTATTTTAACCAAATCAGTGTCAGAATTAAAACAAGGGAGGTCAGAATTTGTCATTTGTGGTAAAACTAAAACACCAAAATGTTTGCCCACTTGAAATTCTCATATTTGGTCCACATCATGTTCCCTTTTTCATCAAGCTTTAGACTTTGTATCTATAAGAATCTAATATTCTTATTGTGCTGGTCTAGTTACTTGATGAGTGTGGTTCATTGGTTGAACCTAGTGTTTAAACATGTTTAGCTGGTTGAAAGAATCAGTGGAACAAATACATGTCTGTTTAATTTTTTTATGTCAACTTATAGATGGTCATATATCTCTTGATAAGATCTATGGGCTTGATTTAGTTCGTGGATTCATCTATTAAGAAAGGACAGAAATTTTCATGTACCATTTCCTTATTTAGACCGATCAAAACAATCAAAATAAAACTATGGTTGAATTCAAAAAAATGGAACAAAAGTACTTGGATACAATGTTAACAGGTATAGAAACTTCCACAGCCTAAGTTTTTTCTATTACATTATAAACTTTTATATAGATTTGTTCAATCCTAATTACACTCCTAGGGCATAGAAATTCATATGGGCATTGGTTATTCGGAGAACAGAGACCTGGAACAAGCTTGCATTGCCTTTTCTTTTAAAGTTCTACATCTCAACATGCTAGAAAGAAGCTCTCGGGTTGTTGTTCAGACATTAGGGTCTAGTCTCTTAAGGCAAGGTGGCTGATTTATTTTCTTCTAGATCTAAGTCCACATATGAGAACATGTTCTTTTGGCTTGATTTTGGAAATCTAGATTTTCTTATTGAGGAAATCATTTATTTGGTTAAGGAAGTTGAGCACCATTATTTCTGAGTCGCCTGCTCCACTACCATGTACTAATATGGGAATTCCCTCTAAGAGTCCTCTTTGCTACTACATATATTTAACTAGGAGTGGGATATCCCTGTTCCATTCTTTCACTGTCATGGTGAAGTCCTCTCGATTTGTGTCTCTAATCATGTCAAAATTTAAGACATTCCTGCAAAAGGAACCTGCTGGCCTAGACGACACTCAATTGACATATGCAATAGAAATGACATTGACAAAGCGATTTATTTAATGTTTATATCATGTGGGACGTCAACAATCTGTTGAAGCAATATGCTCTAAAAGACAAGATCTGCAATGACATTGAGTCATTGGATCTGGTCAAGAAGGAGATATGTGTTCTTAAAATCGTGAAGGGTCATCTACATGGATTAGCATGTGGAAACATATTTACTTCATGAAGGAGGATGCAACAACAAAAAGATTTTGTTCCTAAGAAACAACCAAAGGATAATGATTCACATTCCAAGGGATCTGAAACCCTTCAAGGTTCTTGTGTCAACACTATTGAGACTGTAAGTTTTCACTTTCTAAGGCCTAAGTAGCTTCACTGCGAGTAACTATAGAGGCTTTTGATGTCTATACCACAACAAAAACTTGTTCCTCATATGTTACAATATTTTACTAAATGTTTAGGAGCTTCCAAAGGCCTCCAACAGTAGCAATGCTCTAGATTTGCATGAAATTTTAAAGCCTTCATGAGTCCCAAATCCTCTAGTCCATGCAGCTATAATGGCTATCGTGGCACACACTGTTCCTCTAGTGGTTGCTATTTCACTAATCAAATTGTAGTCTATACCTCCTATTCAAATCAGATCAGGAAGATTTATACTGAAATTATCCACCAAAAAAAAAGTTCCTAAACAAGTGTTCCTCGGGGGCCTAGCGTGCCTACGATCATGTGCATTCCAACTTTCATGATATCAGACCAAAGAAACCACCAAGGCAATACTAAATGCCCGCACAATATGACCTTATAGAATATAAAAATATAGATGCTAGTAATGACCTTTGGAAACAACTACATGATAAATCCAAGAATCACAAACCAAGTGCAATTTCAGGATAAACAATAGTTGAATTAACCAAGAAAGTTCTAAGTTTGGTTGTGCTCAAGTCAAACAAAGCAATTCTCTTGCATCATGGTAACCAAGAAAATGAATTATTACCTTAATTTGATGTAGGTACAAGATTCTGCAACCAGTTTCCATCCAATCCTCTTCTGAGGACACATTAAAACTTCCAAACCATTATGATTAACTATCATATTCGATGCAATGTAGCCACAAGCATCACAAATGAAAGCAAGTTTTTTTAACTGACATCCTATAAAGAAAAATTAACCTTAAGATGATGGATGGGATTAACTATATCTATATGAACATATGACTGTATCTACATACATTTTGAAAACATAAAATGAGTGACTAGTGCAATTTTGGTGAACTAAAAGCAAGCAAAGAAGTACACTACGTGTCTTAAATTTCATAAAAATATGTCAAGAATAATCCAAATGAGCAAGCTAGTTGTTTCACAATTGGAAAGTCTTAAAACCACAAGTATTGCTCATGAGATCTGGAGGTTCAAATTCACTGCACCTATAGGCTATAAGAAAGCTATTTGGTTCAAAATTGATTTCAAAAAACATCAAAATCCTCTTTCCCTTATATGTAAAATTTGGTATAACTAAAATATATACACAAGGAAATTAGAGAGACATGCCTTTATTTCTCACACATTATGATCATTTGGTGATGATACTTTCACATCAACAAACTTCCTCTGACCCCATTTTAGGTGGGGGTCCAAGAATATGTGGTAAAGTATGGTACATTCTTACTCTCTACTTGCCTCAATAGACTGTTATGCATGACAATATGCTCTTTTTCTTGACATGATGTTATTGAGCGAGTAGAGCTCTAAAATAAAGTATAAATAATCTATTATGCTTTCTAGGTAATAATATATTCATGAGACTACCTTAAGGAACTGTTTGTATATGTCATGATAGCTCCCTACGACAAATGGAAGGACACTGATGGGATACATGGTGCTTCCTTGTATCCTTGTAATTTGGGGAATGTCATTGATTTATGTGGATCCTTCTATGGAAGAAAGACTTGTTTGAGACATTTGTAGACAGGAAGTTGCACATGTAACTCTTCATTACACATCTCCTTTTAAGCAAATAGTTGTAGACATAATATGCAATCAAGAAAATTCATAATTGATGTTTTAAAATTTGAGGAAATAAATTTTAGAACAATATTGGTTAACTGTAGAGATCAAGTTAATAATTTAATACATGTGAAATGGACAATGAATTATCTACAAGAATGATTCTTTTAAATATAATAAAAACACATTACTCATGCTTTCATATATGGTATGTGTTATATGGTTAACAACTAGTCTTGTCTCTATTTTATTTTGACAATGAACATTCTTCAACCAAAACCCTACATGCTACATGTCCAGTATACAAGACATTTGATCAAGGAAACATTGTGCCACCAATCCGATTGACATGGAAGGATATGAAAAAAGAGGCAACAGTTGAATCTGACTGAGGAGAAGGCAAAGAAAATCATTGACTTACAGTGTGGGCACCAAAAGCTTTAGCTAAATCTAGAATTACATACTCAGGTCTACCTTGCAGTAGTAGCAGGTTGATGCCACAACTGATGAGGTTCTTTCTGAAGTCAGTCATGTATTTCAACAAGAATGGGTTTAGATTACATGATCCTAGTAGAAGATTAGAAAATATCTAGAATTATTTTGCAATAGTTCGCTCAGTTGTGTTGCTGCTCGTTACCAAACTGATTGAGCATGACATATCAATAGCATATGAATTTGACCATCAAGTTTAAACTGTAGTAGCTGAATCTAGTCATATACACAGAGTAGGATTATTATTGTCTTAAACTATATAAACTACTAGAGAACGTATGTATACAATGTTACCTGAACATGCGGAAAAGAGTAAAACGTGTAGTCTATGTGCCTACATACTTAATATACGAGTAATGAACAATAAAACTTTTTAAGGTTTTTAAGGAGCTTGTTTTGTAGTATGATTTCTGATGGCAAGAAGCACTATGCAAATCTAAATACATGTGTGATACTAGAAGAAACTAGGATAGATAAGGGCCAAGGAAGGTTCGTGAAACTAATGAAGCCTCACATAAAGAAAATAGGATAGTAGTGAAGCCATGGTTGTGTAGAAATATAGGGTGGGAAAGAAATGGTTTGCAGAAATTTTCACCCTTTTTTAAGGGCCAAGTGATCTGGTTCATGAATCTTATGCATCTAGACTACCCATGTACTTATCGGTGGTGTGACTCTTGCCATTATATCAATGTTGTGACATCATACTAGGGAAAATAGGAGGAATGATATAGGATGAGACCGTATAACATGGCTGGATATGTTGAACCCAGCAGCGATGCCATAGTATAAAATAATAGCTATAACACACACACCTGCTCACCATTTTCACCACTTGTGAAAATCCTCTGGGAAGTATCATCCAACGAACCATGACTGTTGGGGAAGTCACCTTCTACGAATCAACACACAATGGAAGATTGTTTGTTCCAGAAACAAATTCTATGCCTTCCTCTTTGTTCGACATTAGTGGTGCCTCCTTTTGGGGCGGTTGAGAGGCAAAAGGACGGGGAGGACAGGAATGGGGGGACGGTGGTAGAAGATTTTTGTTTTCCCTTATCAAGCTACAAATTAGGAATGGAGGGAAATGAAAATTTGGAAGAGGAAAAAGTGGGGAAAGGTGTTTGTTTCGCCCAACTCAGTGAATGTAAAAATTACATCTAACTACAAATTTTTAAATTACACTTTTATAAATTATAGGGGGATATGGTTTCCACAAAAAATAAAGGAATCGTAGCTATTGTAAACATAGTCAATTTTGAGTTTTTTTGTAGTGATAGATATCATATTCTCTGTATCAATCTCTCTTGTCCAATCTCTCTACCAGGGTTTTAGAGATTTGTATGAGTATTCTTTATTTTACACTCCATCTTTTTATCCACCATTGAATATAAGCCTCCATAACATTATAAAACTTCTCTTATTTCCTCTTTTCTTCTTGAGGAAGTTTCTTCATGCATTTCTTCGACACTACTACTTATTTCCATCAACATTGTCTTGGGACACTACACGAATGACCTCATACAACATAACAAAATGTAATTACCATGACAATCCTATACTTTGTGCTTCATTTATTTTTATCATCCATCATCTCTTACTTCAATCACCTTCTATTCTCCCCCTCCATTATTTTCTCCACCCTCTCAACTACACTCTTTCTTCTATTCCCATTTTTTGTGATGGTATGGAACATAACTAAAAATATGAAAACCTAAAATATTGAAATATTTTAGAAAGCAAAATCAATAAATTTAATTATCCTAATGAAGAGATTTAGGTCTACAATAAGCTAATTTCATTCCAAATGCTTCGGAGAGTATAAATTGAGGTAATTTAATAATATTAGAATGAAATATATGATACATTAAATGGCTTGTAATGAATGATACAAGTTTACTAATTAATCATAAAAAATCAGCTTTACTATTACTAATGGTAAAAAAATCTCATAAATTGAGTTTTCTTTGGAAGAAAGAAACATTAGAAAGAAAGGAATAATATATGTAGCTATTTAAGAGTGGATATGAGAAAAGAATCAATTAACTAAAAGAAATAAAATCAAATTAGAACAAAATGGTATTAAAATAGAGTAAACATACAAGAATATCTTTTTAGAATAAAGTTAGTCATAACAAAAAAATATACTTGATAATAAGTAGAGATAATTAGTTAGGGTGATAGAAGAAAATATAATAGAAATAAATAGAAAATGATGATAAAAACCAGAATAAAGGAAGAAAAGAATTAACACATAACACCAACAAAAAGCTAGATGTGATAGATCTTATTATAATACTAACTTTTTATTAGATCAACGAGTCCTTTCAAGTCATTCAAAGGTCATGTGGAAATTTTTCAAAATCAAACAAAATATATTTAACAAACATGATAATTGCCCAATTAATCTATGTGGTAGAGGATAATCCCACATGTGTGCTTTAACACACAGTTGTAGGACAAATAGTGTAGTTATGTAGGTTTAAATAGACCTGTGCACATGAGAACAACATGCCTATCCTAGTTCTCTGTTGGGATTGACCCAAGATCTTGATGTGTTCCCCTATCATTTCCACATAGGATCACCCACACAATGATAGTTCTAGTAGATGCAACTTCCTATGCTAAAAATTCACACCAATGCCCCCTCCTTACCCTTACTCAACATATGAAAAACAGCTAGTAGTTTGGCAGAAATATTCTCACATTCGATGTATTTTTAGATAGCTCTATATCACATACCACAAACTCTTACCATCATCTACCCCCATCTATTATGTAATTATAAAATCATGAGAAATACTCCACAACTCACGTTACTCGTCCCTATATATTTAACCAATATATAAAAAACCCATCTATTATACATAGCTATCTATGCATTACCACTCGATCCATTAAGAAACAATTGACAATATCCAATGATAACCAACACCATCTACCATTGTGTTGATTGCTTTAATGCATCTTCCTTTAAAATGAAACTAATCTTCAAAGTAGTGTTAAGGTTGGTAGGCATATAGAGGAGTGATACCCTACCAAATAGGATGACCAAATTAGGTAGTACTTGAAAGAGGTAAATGTAGGATGGTAGTTCATAGAAGAAACTATATTAAATCTCAAGGAAATGTATGTACTTTGCATATATATATATATATATATATATATAAACTATATAGTAATAAAATCATGAACGAGAACCTAAGTAGGGATGCCAATGGGTAAGGGTAAACCCGTTTACCCTTTACCCATACCCTGTAGGGGAAGGGTAAGGGTAAAGGATTTTCTTACCCTTTACCCACCTACCCGCTACCCTCTAACCCGCTACCTTAGTGGGTAAGGGTAAGGGTAAGCCATTACCCATACCCTCTAACCCGCTACCCACCAATATTTATGTATAATATATCGAATGTATGGTCATATGTTGTTTGAATCTATGTAATATTTAATTTTATTGGGTCATCATTTTAAATAATACATGATATTCTTTTCTACTTCTTATATAGTTAACTTGGTTGTGTATGCAACACAGTTTTGGAGGTGCAAGACACATGTATATATGTAGTCTATGTTCCATTAAATTATTTGTGGTGTAAGGAAAACATGTATATAATAACAAGATTTAATCTTGAATGTATAATTTAATACCTATGTGAGGTAGTGTTATCTATTTTATTTGTGCTTTATTTTTTTGGATGCTACAACATTTTAGAGGGTATAAGATATGCATGTTTCTAAGAATAACTCTCTATGACATATTGTCCTTTAATATCATTTTAATGTAGAAGTCTTAATCTACTAGGAATAATTTATTTTTTCACACACCAATGTTAGGGTACTACCATTTGTACATGCATTCAATACAACAATTGTAGAATATTACTTAGAAACTTTTTAGATATTGAAAATCCATTATGGAACATCTTGATATTTCACTCAAATAAATGAATATACTAGCTAGACCATTATTGTTAATATTACCACAAATTTGAAGATGACATATAAATTCCCCACTTAACCCTTACCCTCCCCATTTACCCTGTGGGTAAGAGGGTAAGGGTAAGGGGAGGGTAAGGATATTGGTGGAGTGGGGAATTACCCATACCCTTACCTGCCAGACTTGGTGGGTAAGGGTAAGGATAAGACCTTACCCTCCCCATTGACAACCCTAAACCTAAGTAAGGTTGAAGTCCATCTTGGATATAATTATACCAAAAATACTCAACTAAATTATAATCATTCCGTTTTATAAGTATATCAGGTTAGGAACTTTAGCATATTTTGCTATGAACTTTTACAAGTTACCTTCCATTGTATATATGTATGAAAGTGTTACCACAAATAGAAAGGCAGATGGTCTCCATTTGACATAAGAGAAGGAGAGTAACATCAATGTTTATGAGACTCCAGATAATAGATGTTGAATCCAAATTGTCTAGAACCATAATAAAGGTTTGGCTAGTAGGTATCCTATCATATCAAAGTTTTATTTATGATAATATGAGTCCAGATTTGGGGGTTTCACTTAATTTTTGGTTTATGCATGTTAGATTCAATCATGTTGTGGTTGGTATATCACCATATAAGATACATCAGTAGTTTTCTATTCAATTGTACTACACATAGCAAGTGGATCAAAAATCAACACATACAAGTACTATGTATAAGTTGAGATATGATAAGTGAAATAGGGTTGAGAAACCAACACGAGGTTAGGGATAAATGCAAATGAGGAACTCTAGTGTGGGACATGTGATAGGGTGAAATCCATATAGGGAAAACTAAAATAGGGAGATGGTCAGTAGGCCTAACAAATATGAGTCCCTATCTACACAATTTTTGAGTATATGAGTTGAGACAACTTGTGTGGGGTTCCTATGGTAGAGATCAATTTAGACCTCTTATGTAAGGATCAAACACTATATATACATGTAGTTGAATATAACTAAACCCTACATATAGGTGAGGAAGATGTTGGTATGTATGACCAAAGAGCCAATCATGGGATGATTGTAATGAGGCATTTGATACCAAATTTTATAATGATAAAGGTAATTCCATCTATTATGATTGTCTCAATCATGAGATGGTGACAAAGACATAATAGATGTCTAAAGAATGATGCTACTCGATTACATATGTCTTTAGGTTGATGATCTAAATAATGAGATCATATGTATGATAAGAGTACATACATTCTTATTATGTCCCTAGTCAGATATTACTATGGAAGCAAAATAGACGATAGTAATACATAAAACTAGAGTGTGTGTTGAATGATGGTAGAGTCTCATTAGTCATGATATGCAATATCAAGTCAAGCACACAGGTGCAAGTTAGACAATAGTTTATCGAACATACATACATTGAGAGTGATACATGGAGACCATGGAATGGTAGTGAAAATCAACTCTCATAGTGATGGGGGTGATTGTGGTTCTTAAACCCGAAATCACCACACTCATCACATGTCATTCGATGTACTTTGACATCATCCAAACATGACTGTGATAACCTGGTTTTCCACTCTCACTTTATTAGTGCACATATTAAAACATTTGACTCTCTACTATGTTTCAAAACCTCCCTCACAACAAATTTTATAGTTTGGAATAATTTTATACTCATTTGTTGAAACAAAATTGGATAAATGTCACAATATACTTATTTTAATAAGTTGAGTGCATATTTACACTTGAAAGTGTTTTTTCCAAATTGATTGCCCTCAACATTACAATTCTGGATCCAAACTTTTAGTATAAGAAGTAGATGAAATTTGTGAACCAACAGTGATAATTTCATGTCAATCGGAGTTACTGTTTGGGAGATATGCATTTTACAAGTTTTCTCAAGAAATACGATTTAAAACCTTGGTTTTGATATATTAATGTGCCACATTATCAATTCAAGAAAGTTGCTCCCGACCAATCAAAACATTTCCTTTTCTAGTCACGGATTGTCCATGTCAGCCATCCCTTTTGCTTACTAAGACCAACCACAACCCTTGGATCTAGTGGGTTTGGATCCGGCTAAGATCCGACGGCCATGGGATCATCTTCCCTACCTTCTCCCATGGATGGTAGTAGGTGGCTGGAGAAAAAGCCCCACCACTTGTATATCCCTTTTTGAGCCTATAAATTGACTCATTTCACCTCCATTCTTCCTCTTTCTTCTTCCCCTTTCTTTTCCACCCTTTTTTGTTTTTTTTCATGCACCATAGCCCTAGTTCCAACTTCATCTTCTACCTTGGAACCCCATGGCCTTTGCCATGGTAATCGCGATCTAGGTTGCCGCTTCGCACACCCTCGAGCCCACCTAGTATTGGAGATAGATTTGTGGGGTCTACACCCTTCAGGACGGCGTGTTTGTGAGGCACCATTACCCCTCGCCTCCTACTTTGACCCAACTCTGATGTACCATGGTTGCAGCGTCGCTGTGGAGCAGCACCTCGTGCGAGCGGCCACACACTGAGCAGAAGCAGTGAAGCACAGTGGCCAGTGCTCGGGAGCCTCGGCGTGACGCCCCTAGGCAGTCGAGGGCAGAAGCCGACCATGGTGCTAGGATAGAGGCAAAATGAGCTCGTCCTGTGGGCCACGAGTCACTGTGAGCCAAAAGCCCGCTAAGGCTGGTCGCCACCTAGGAGCCACATGGATGGCCGCTGGATTGAAATCCAAGGGCCCAGATCAATCCCATAAAGGTAAAACTTCAAAAATTCATATCTCACAACTTCTTGGTCCTTTCTTGACATATAATATATGGTTTTTGATTAGAAAAACGTGTTATTTCCACTAAAAATACTTTTAGGCTCTAATTGTTATTGTTCCTCTACTTACATCCGAAAATACATGCCTTCTATGCCTTTTGAGGCGTTTAATGCCATTTTTATGCATAATCTTACACCTTTGTGCCCTAAATCTTTGTGTTAAGCTTAATATAGGCATTTGAATCATCTTTATAGATCAAGTTTGAATCTTGTTTCGTTTGAAACCTAAAGTGATCAAATCTTGATTAAATGGCTTAATGTGGACTCTTATGTTAAATATGATCACGTTAATGCTTACCCTTGGTTGAGGGTGTCCCAAATCATTACATTTGATTGAAAACAGTAAAGTTTGATGTTGGTTACACTAATATTCAAACTTGTTCATTCTAGTATCTTAGTTTGACTCAATGATGTACTTTGAACATTCAAACAAGCTTATAATGGATGCAATGATGTTAGATCTCAAACATAACCCACATATGGGTACTTCATGTCAAAGATGATCATGTGAACTCCTAAATCAGTAACACGAAATGCTTTGTATCCATATATGTGTTGTTGAACATTCTTGTGCCCTAATGTGATCAAATTCCCTAAACTTGATTTGAATTGTGATCTAATGGACATATTGATACCTAGATCTCTAATATTTCATGAATCTTGCCCTAATGATCATCCATGCCATCTTATGACTTGAAATCAGTAACTTATTGATGTTTCTAACACCTAATCCAAGTGGAAGTCATCTATACTCTTATGATGTTTAGCATGCATGATTATAACTCAGTATGTCTTGTTATGCCAATGTTTATGCTAGTGTTGACTAAGCTTGCTCAAATCTTATGATTGATCTATTTCGGATCTTGATGATATAATCACATATCTATCCCTAATCTAGTTTTTATGTGTCACCCTAAGTACTAATGAACCCATGATATACTATGTTGCTTGATAATGTCTAAGCATGACTAGTTTGGGATATTGAAAACAATGTTGAAGGAAATGATACCTAGATCTAGGTGACACATCCAACCATTATTATGATGATTAATGATACCTTATCTTGCTGACGTTAATCCAAGTGCACTCCTTAAAAATGTCAGGATCTCTATGTTGACTCAATTGCTAAGATCCAATCAAGTGCATTTTATGGATCTCTAAAATCAATGCTTAATCTTGTACTCTACTCACAAGGTACACTTACTCTCTTGACCCAACTATGATATTGGCTTTTTTGTATGTATTCTCGTATAAATGCTTGGCTAGTTAATTACTTGTTTGAACTACTTGTTCCCTATGACTAATATGTTTGTTTTTCTTAAAATATGTTGAACAAACCTTGAACATAATTAAACTTGTGCATTATACAAACCTAGTGTACCTGCCTATATTCTCGGGTAAGGGCACAAGGTTGGGCATCTTACTTGAGATGTCAAGATAAGGTGGACCATGTCGATAAAAAGGGTAGATAATCTTGAACACCCTTATGGACCCTTCTAATGGGAAGCTGGTTAATGGCCATAATATGTTGTTGAGTATAATGGAAATACACCTAAAATATGCTTTGGATAAGAGAATGTTGTTAGTTGTTCTCACCTTGTTTCATCTTCTTTCTTATATGATGTTTCTAGCCAAGCAAACTTTTACAATATTGTTAAACTGTTTACATGCCTTTTCATAGCGTACTTAATGCTTTAGCATTAATATACTTTGTTTATCGAATTTGTAGTTGCCAAATGAAGACTTGCTGCAATCAAGACTATAAGCTCTGAAATAAAATACCAATGGGTATACTTAAATCTAGAAATGGGTACATGTCTCTTATCTCCATTATTAATATCTTGTTATCTCTTATCTTGTTCTTGTTTGTGGTTTTATTCATGGATATGTTATGTGATCTGTTCTAGGGACGGACGCCCAGGTCCACTTGCCTTTGGCTTTGTATCCATTAGGAGTGTGGACTTAGGGTAACAAATGATTCTATGACAGTAACCCTGAATAAGTGTTACTATAAAGTATTTTCTTGAATACATTGTGACACATGCTGATCACTGTTATTGATGTATATGGGATTTGTCTCTCCTACATGAGTTTGATATCCAATCCACTTAATAAGTGAGACTGAGAAGTGTATCAATATACTCATGTCATTCAATATGTGATATATGAACTCACATGCATCTTAGACAGTCTGCTCTAGTTCAAGGAACATGGATTGAACCTTGAAGAGGATGATGATTCCATGCCTTGTGTTAACCCAGATATCATGGACAAAGGAACTATACGATCACAATAAAATTGATCACATATTGTATGTTAAAGTTGTTCTCCAACTTTCCAAATTACTTGGGTAGCAATGATGTGTTTCTAGATACCACTCATTGCTTATGATGTCATAAATTGGTTATGGACATGCACTGCCAATATAATTTTGGACCTATAGGGTCACACGCATAGGATACACTTGGAATAGGATTTTATTCATGAATGATGTCGAAGTTTATTATTAAAGTGTTTAGATATTCAAATTAAACTATAGTGACTGAATATTGGTTGATTGGACTAAGAACCGACCTGTTCAAATGTTGAATCGATCGATTCAAGTGTCAGGTCAATTGGAAATAATATTTGTTGAACAATGCCTAAAACAGGGCATGAACCGACTGATTCACTTAGTGAACTGACCGGTTCAAGGTTTGAAACAACCAGTTCAAGTGTTGAACTACCCAATTCAATGATCAATTTGATTGAATCAAGGATTAATGTTGATGTCATGTTGTGCATTAATCTTTCTTTGAAAACCAATTTGTTTACCACTCAAAAGCATTGTGAAATGACCATTTCAAGGGTTGACATGGTCGACTCATCTATTAACCAACCGATTCAATGGTGAACCGACCGGTTGCATTCACAGGTTCTAGAAAATTCATAAAAATATGTTTCTTTGACTCCCAGATAAACTAGAAACCCTGACCCAAGACATCCTACATAAAGGGGGTAGTCTAGGATTTCATAGACATAATAATAAGCTATGACAATTGTTGTCATCTGTAATTTTGGAAACCAGAGATCCCGAGCAAGTCCTACCCGTAAAAGGGAGGGACAATAAGGGAGAGACAACAAGAGAGAGCAAGTCAGTGCTAGCACCCTGGCATTCAAAGGGACAACTCCTTCCTGTTGAGTCTAGTATCACAGAGTAAAGTTCCTAGTGGTCTGTGTGGGCTACTATAGAGGCGAGGAGGTCATTACCACCCACTAAGAGGATGACGTCAACTGACATTTGTAGTGTTAAACTAGGAGGCCATTGCTGATAACTGCTCGAGTGCTGCTTGAAGAAGAAGCACGCTGCTGCATGAGTTGTCATTGACTTACTCTAGGACCATGTATATCTCTTGAATGTGTTCTTTCATAGATATTGTTATAGACCAAATTTCAGGATCCTTCTTACAATTTCCCCATTTCCAAGTTTTTATTTTCTTTCAAGTCCTTTTGGACCTTTTTCATAAATTTCCCATCCTTTTGAGTCTTATTTGGCCTCAATGTTGAAATTGAGCCTTTCTTTAGGATGTAATTCACAATATACCCACATTTATGTTTATGTAGGGGGTTTTGCACAAATAACCCACTTTATGTGATTATTGAGGACTAATTATGCAATGTGACCATTAATGATAGATAATTAGTAGATAATGCTAATTTAGAGCTTTTATATCTTTTTGGATAAAGATGTGAGTAATAATGTGTATTTGAGTTAATGCATGAGAGTAATTAAATCCTTTATTTTTTTCTCTCCTTATGAGTGAATAAAATTATGAAATGTAATTAATAGAGTGGGGAAAGCCTCTTGTTTGTCCTATCTCAAAAATACAACAAGAAAAATTATCATAACGCCTCTTCACATTAATTTACTCAAATTATACACTAATATATATGTTAATGGGAAATAAATTTATTAGGGGCCTTATATTGGGTAAAATGAAAATATAAATGCATATCATCGTTCTAGGTGTTGTCATAAACGTATGGTTAAAATTTGAGGTCCTTTGGACTTCGTTTGACCATTCAAATGGATTTTACAAGTTTCAATAAAGTGTGACTATAGAATATCAATCAAATTTCATTTATGTCATTTTGTCCTTTGATTTCATTGTCACACACCCCAGATCGCCGTCCGATCCTGATCCAATGGTAGCGAACTCATCTTCAACCTCCAGCCCACCGACCAAGATGACGCCTAGGCTCCTCCACCTCGTTCGCCCTCTCCTCTCCACCATTTCACGAGATTTCTTCGCCGTTGGCTTCGTCTCCTCGAGCCGCTCAGTTCGAGCTGTTACTCATCATCTCACGTGCACCACCCCATGGCATCAGTATTGTCCTCTCAACCCCACCACTATCCTGGCACTTCACACTACCTCGTCTATATATTGCACTCCCCTCACCTCCTTTGACCCCATTGAAAGCTTTTCCAGTTGCTATTTTGCCTGTATCCTCCGCAGTTAGCCGCCGCCACCTCCACCTTCTCCTAGATCTTGTGACCCTTTTCTTGGATGCTCAGTGATAAAAGAACCCCAATACACTGGTGAGTTCCTCTCACCTTGGGCTTTACCTATACATCTGATTTGGTCGAGTATCGAGAGAACGCCCAGTCGGGCAAGCTTCTCCTCTGCGGTCATGGCTCGCGTGAGAGGAAGAAGATGACCCATGGGCTTTTTACCATTTCCCCCCCACACACACATCCTCTCCTGATTCAACGCCAAGGCCATTTCAGTCTTTTCACCTTTTTTTTTCTCTCCCTTGCGCTAGCCAAGTTAGCCTATGTGTCTTTTTTCTGCTCTCTGATTGGCTCAGAGAAAATAAATCATAGAAAATTGATACTTCATCAGAACATTTCAAATAAATACTTGTTGGAAAGCTTGTTTCATGTAGAACTCGATTTTAAGGTTTTTGTTTACGAATCTCTGTTATTTTTCAATATTAATTGGGTACATCATCTAAATCTTAATAAATATTCTAAAAATGATAACTAATGCATCCTAACTCTGATTTTGATAAATAAATATGTTTTCCTAATCAGTGAAACCTAAGAGAGCCTTTTGGTCCTAGTATTGAGTCCTAAATCAGTGGCTTTCGAATAAGGTCTAAAATAGGTATTTCCCTTATACTTTATGATTAATAAATGCTAATTCATGTGAAATATTTGTAATTAGGGAAAATGATCTTCGATACAATCTAATCAGTGATAATTATGGATGTGAATCTATAATAAGGTATGTGACCCCTATTTATGTATGTGATTCCTATGTATGATGGATGTGAAATGCAAATGTGCAAATTAACCTATTCCTCAGTTGGGCTATTATCCAACCCTACAATCACAATGTGCTAGCCTTGATATCCTTCTATTGAATTTATTGGCTCTTTATTTACTTGAATCTTATATTGCCAATGTGGATCATTAATTGAATTATTTGAATAATGATATGGCCAATGTTGGCCCATTCATTTACTTGATTTTATTCATGGGTTTTATTCCCCAATGCTATCATGCAATGTTATCTATATTATCTCCACTACAAAGTGAACTATTTAGCGTGATGTATTTTTGGCCAAATGACAATGTAGTGTACATGAGTACAAACCACCCATAGGACATTGGGGTTTTAGTCCCCGTGCCACTCTATATATGCACTGAGGTTTTAGTCCTCCTGCCAGGCATTGGGGTTTTAGTCCCCCTGCCACATTATATATATTTGAGGTTTGGGATGTGCATGTTCCCCTCTCCTCTTGGTGTAGGTCCGGTAGGTGCCTCACCATGCATTGGTATGATTTTTTGTTATAATATCATTCATACTATGTGATTTGTTGTTAATTAAACTATGATAGTTCTTCTATTTCTTATTTGATTATTTGCCTCATACTCTTGAAATCTCCTAATATTGTGAATCCTTTTATTATGAAATATTACACTTTATTAATTGTCCTTACTCCTTTTTGATTAACACATACTTTTATCTCTCTCTTGTTGGGTGATCCCAACCACCCAGGTGTAGGATCAGATTGTGCATTGGAAGGTTGGTGAACCAGACTGAGGCTAAGAAATATGGAGTTCAACCTTCCATCTTGGACTTGACTATATCTAGCTACATATTATGTTGTTTATCTTTGGAGACAAGTTGATTTGGTTTGAGTCTTCCTCTACCTAGATCATGTTGTTGTGTATTAAGTTGTACACCCTTTTGTAAACTTTGTAATGCACTCTTTATACAATTGAATATAGTCAAAGTTTAAAATTCCGCTGCTTCACATTGGTGTTTTTGTTTACCATACTTTTAGTAGAGAGTTGGGTTGTTATTTCAGCTCTTTACAGCATGGTATCAGAGCATGAAAGTAGTCAGAGTCTTGACTAATTCAATTTGTCTCCTAGTTAGAAACCCTTACCTTATATAGTTTCCCTTTAGTAATATTTTCACCTTTAGTGAGCAATGATGAATGATTGATTTGGGACATAATAATTTCATATTAGAAATATAATTTGTCAACTTTTTGGTGATTAGTCTATTAGGTTGCTACTAGGGCATAAGTTGAAAGAAAAGGTGTCTAGAAAGGGTCAGGGTCTGGGGGCTAGCAATATTTTCCTCCACACCACTAGCTTGGCTTATGAGGACTCCCAGATCCATATGACATCGGCCTGACCTGAGCTGATACTGATTGTCCCAAAATAGCATAACTTTGGAAAAATTATCATATTATTGAGTAACCTTTTGAATCTAGTAGAATTCACTTATGTGTTCATAAGTTCCTTATAGGAGCCTTAGAATTTCCATGTTTGGGAGTATCTTACCCTATGCTTGACTTTGAAGTTTGGTGAGTAGTAAAACAACAAAGTGTTGGATCCCATACATAGTTTTACCACAACCCTTTTGAAAATTGGACATTAGTAGTAGTGCTTTTTATACCTTGATAGATTTTGGAGTTGTTGATTTTGAGGACAAAATCCTCATTAAGGGGGTGGAGTCCCTTATGGCATTGAAATCTAGTTACTCTATTTTGGAAACCCTTACTCCTTGGATAAGAGATTAGTTAGTACATATGGTTAATGTTGGACAAACAAATTATAAATATAATTCATCTTGTTTGTTTATGTACAAATGAATACATAATAAGTCATCTAAAGAGAATAGTTCATATTTTTGAACCTTAACATACTCTTAAAGCACATAAAATGAGTTACTCATCTCTAATTATATATACATATAATGTTGTACTTGTCACCTCACTACTACATAACAGACCTTTAGCGTCGGTTAATTAAGGGCTTTTAGTGTCAGTTTCCAAGCGACACCCAAGTGGGCGCTGCTAAAGGTGGACCCCTTTGGCGTCGGTTCCCAACTGACGCCAAAACTCTTCCCGCCACTGAAAATGCACCAGCAAAAGGACTATAGGCGTCAGTTGTTTACTAAAACCGACACTATAGAATTGTTATAGACGTTAGTTATTAAAAGAATCGATGTCAAAATGCTTCCGCCACCGAAAAATGCACTAGCAAAGGGCCTATGGGCGTCGATTTTTAAATATAACCGATGCCATGACCTACCGCCATGGCCATACTTCCCAGCACGGCTGTGGTACCTGGTCATATAGACGTCAGTTTTAGGTCAAAAACCGCCGCCGTATGTCTTAGGTGTCAGTTTTGTTCAAATAACCGATGTCAAAATGCTTCCTGCCACCGAAAAATGTGCTAGCAAAGGGCCTATGGGTGTCGGTTTTTAAATATAACTGATGCCATATCATCTGAACCGACGTCAATTTTGTGCTAATAACCGACGCCATATCCCCTGCCTGCCACCACAGTCGTGCTTCCCAGCACGGTCATGGTACCTGGTCATATAGACGTTGGTTTTATGTCAAAAACCGTCGATGTATGTCTTAGATGTCGATTTTGTTCAAATAACCGATGCCTATGTTTTGATTTTTTTTCTTATCAGTTTGCAGGCCTGCTGTATGGCTGGTCAGCAGGATGAGAACCTGCAGTTTAGTTTTGAACTGTGGGTTTATGACATCCATTGATATCAACCAACAACATGCCACAAACCTACAAAATTAACTAGATGGACAATATTATATATATGTGATTCACACACATGTATAAACACATTTAATTCATATTACTTTTTCATCACACACATGTAGAAACCAGTAGCAATCTACAGTTCCATTCATTTCATCTCTTTTCACATTCAGACACATGTAGAAACATTTATGTATTGATCATCTTCAGACACATATGACAATTCATAAAAATTCATTCACATTCACACAAAAATAATTATGAGAACAAAGTTATTCTTTATTCATCATTGTCAATAAAATTATATCTAAAAATTCCCACTCTTTGTAGGGCTTTTGCCCATTCTTCTCTTACAACATCTAATTCATCTCTCGTATAGGGAGCATGTACATCGAAACACTTTCCACCTGTGCTAAAGTCAGTAGTTTTAAAGACCTGCAAAGAGAATGACGTATATATATAATTAATATTATATAATAAGATTGATATATTTCTTATTATCTAATGAGACTATCTATAATACATGTTGTATCTTATCGATTTCCATTACAACATATTTGATGATTAGGTCCATAAATAGCATCACATAGTAGGCAGATGCCCAGCCGTTGTCTTGTGTAGCACACTATAAATAGAAACATACAAAATATTCAAAAATACAAATAAGCACAGTTCACATAAATAATATATACATTGGAGTTAGAAAATTACTTTCACATTCTCCCAAATTAGTGACAGATCCTTTTTCCTGGGGACCTTTCCTCCAACTTTTTTATACTCTTGTAAAGCCCTACATATGTTAATGTAACCCATTAAATTGCATAATTAAATAGTAATGTAGCAACATATGTTAACATATAGAAAAACATGAAATATTTCTCACGAGAATAATGGCCTTTTGATTGCAAGTCCATATAATGTATCCAACTCATTCCCCGCAAGATCTAGATAATAGACAGTGAACGTCTTGGGCATAATAACTAGTAACTCCCAATGCCTACCACTACAGGTAAGAAAGTTAAAAATTAATAACTCAAAATCCACAATAAAAATGTAATTTTCTTAAGTCCAAATTATAAGCAAAGTAAACTTACTTGACATTGAATGGAGCTATTATCACCGTCTTCTTATTTTTACCAAAATATTCAAAAGCATCACAACAATATGAAGTAACTGAAGAAGGGTTTGTATCTACAAGACTAATCAAAGATGGAACCAAAAATCCCACATGGGAAAACCCAAAATCTGTACATATCTTGTGTAAGTGGCTGCAAAACATGTATTACATATGCATTAATATATAAGAAACTGGATCACCATTGATAAAACAAGGTATATGAATGTATAAACAAGATCTCACCATATCCACAGCTCTATCATAGATGTGTTCAACCATTCATAACTAAACAACTCCAAAATATCTTGTATAAATATCTTGTTTTTGTATGATTGACCTACATTAATACCTATGCATTAATACATACGTATGCAGAACTTGTATTACGTATGCATTAATACGTATGCTAAACTTGTATAAATAGATTGTTATCATATGATTTACCTTCAACATCCTCCGTAATAGTAACAATTATAGGGCAATTTGTATCATGTTCGTCGATCCATTACGCCACACCCCTACAATTAGGAACTAACGAGGCGTGTAGGTCCCTTGGAAGCCAACTTGGTAGTCGAGGATGTGGAGGCTGAGATGTAGCGGGTCTCATCTTTTTGACCTGTATATATAATTTCAGATCAATTGACTCATATATACACACTAACAATTAAAGCAATGGAAATTTATCATACAATATCAGTATAGAGGACATCCGCTTTGGGCCACAATATCACTCCACCTACTGCCTCACCAAGTGTTTCAACATCTGGGTGTGCATGAGGCAGTGCAAGATCCGTCCAGTCGGGGAGTACATGTATTGGGCTCACACATACCACACCATCTGGTACTGGATACCCATGAAACATGCACTCTTTAAGGGGTGGGTAAGCCAATGCCTCTACAACGATATATTCTTGACTTTTTAGTCGACATGGCTTCAACCCCTAGAAATTTACGTAAAGAATGTTATATGCATATATACACAAACATATCATCTTGAATAGACTAGCTATTATGTCATAAAAATACTTACAGAGGATGTGCTAGGTGGTGGGTCTATAGGATTACTCCCAACCTCTACAGTATGAGTAGTAGGAGAAAAGTGGCCCACCACAGGTACTGTCTGAGTGGCAGTCTGAGACGCCTGCCACTTGATAATTGCTTCATGGAGTCTTTGATCTAGTACTTCCTCGACTTTCCTATTAATTTACGAATCTACCTATACATGGATAAAAGAAACACTAGCTTCTGATTATTGAATTCCCTTTCGCAATAACAATATAAAATAAGAGAATAGGTTACCTCAGCTTGTGAAAGTCCCACTTTTGGGATAGGTTTGCACTGGGATGGCCCAAAGAATGCTTTGATGCCCACACCAGTGCATGCACCCCTAACACGTCCAGGATGTTCTGGGTTACCCAGAGCAACTATCAGTTCATCCCTTATTCCATGAGGGATGAACTTGCCTTCCTTCCTCTGCTTGTGCAGCTCCCGCTAATCACCATCAACAAAAATTAGTAAGTAATTAAAGATAACAATAATCAATATCAATTGATTGTTCTAAGAGTTTATTTTTACCATTTTTGTATCCGCCTCAGCAGTTGCAGGCTTCAATATGTCTCCCTTCTTGTTTTGCCTCCCATCTATCCACATAGCATGGCGAGGCAGAGGTGCGGGAGTAGTAGTAGAGGACTCTGCAGTCCCTAGTGTAGCAGTATGCTGAGCAGACTAAGCCTACAGTAGTCTTTGGCAAACGCCTGCATATTATCTTGGACCCATTGTGTGGTCGTGCACATTCAGTGCATGCCTTGCTCGTTGAGCATCTCTTAATACCTAAAGGTTAATGTTGAATAGGTGAATACATAAAATGTATATTAATTAAATTGGGAGTGGCGCTTAATACCTTGAATTCATCTGTTGTTCTTTGGGTAACAAACGCCTCACAGTCTTTGGGGTCCAAGTAGTTCCATTGCTTTGTGGCTTCCTTCTGCCTAAATTTATTTTTTAAAGAGAATACAAACAAAAATGATTAGTGTAGAGTTAGTAAAATAGTGATCAATGTCTAGAATTGGAAATCAATCAAGAACCTCTTATCAGCAACGCGTATGTAATCTCGGGTGAGATTGGTCCTATAGTTCCTTAGGACCCTCCCACAGCATTGCATCACACATTTTCGATGCAGCTTTTCATGCAGATCAAATATGCTCTGCAAATTAAATAGAATTGTTATTAACTAGTATCCTAAAAATTAGTAATCTACACAAATAGAATTACAAATAATAATAACTCATGCATAGTTCCTTCCATATGTGGTCTTTCTTCCCCTTAGGAGCTTTATGCCAGGATTCTAGGATAGGACTGCAATGGCTGCGAGTAAGAACCCCAAGATATGAAACAAATGAGTTGTGGTTCACTCCATATGGATTTCCTACATGATCGAAATCCACAGCCAATTTGGCTCTATTACCCCTTTCCTGTATTAACTTGTTCATCATTGTGATGCCCCTCACTTTCTCAATTTTCTTTTGCTGCTCATCAAGTGCTATAATTTCTTTAGGGGGTACATCACCAACCTAAAATTTGATAAAAAACACACTTACATAATATAATTAAAAATGAACATATAGATAGAAACCTCATGGATATATTCTTAAAACTTACATTGTCAGGTGGCGCAAGCACGTCATCACCCTCACGGTGATCATCAACACGATCATCATGGGAATGCTCAGCCATCTAAAAGTTCACATTCAAATTATAAATTTCACATTGTAAAGTAACACTAATTGTAAAGTTCACATTGTAAAGTATACATTCACAATGTAAAGTAATTCACATTGTAAAGTTCACATTCACATTGTAAAGTAATTCACATTGTAAAGTTCACATTCACATTGTAAAGTTCACATTCACATTGTAAAGTAATTCGCATTGTAAAGTCCACATTCACATTGTAAAGTTCACATTGTAAAGTTCACAATAAAAAAATAAAACATATAAAAAATATAAACATTCATGCCTCTAATATTTTGATCTTTTATCAATTAACAATCCTTCATTGTGATCCTCGCGAACATACAAGTAATTCTGATCCCCAACTTCAATGTTTGGTGGTGTTGGCAACCCAACTGAGAATGGACTGGAGTCATCATACTTATCATAGTACTCTTCTTCATCTATAGGATCTTCAATGAACTGTCTTTTACCATGAAGAACAACTAACCATTTATCATTGGCAGGATCATCAATATAAAATACTTGTTTCTCCTATGATGCCAATATGAATGGTTCACCATTCTCGCCAATCTTTTCAAAGTTCACTAACATGAAACCCAATTCATCCACTATAACTCCTTTTTTGTTGTCAACCCAATTATATTTAAAGAGCAGAATTCTAAAATCTACATAGTCAAACTCCCATATGTCTTCAATGACACCGTAATATGACATTTTAGCTTCACGTGGACTCTTATCCTTTGCACTTGTAAAAAACAATGAAGACGCTTGAAGGGTGACCCCACTGTTTTGGATGACACTCTTATCATCTTGACGCTTTGTGTAATACGAGAATCCATTTATGTCAAACCCTTCATAAGACATAACATTCAATTTTGGTTTAAAGGTGAGGCATTTGATGGTTTCAGTAAGATTATCTGGTGTTTGAGATAGTTGATGTAAGACATTATCTTCAAACCACTTAATAAATGTCTTGTTATGCTCTCTAGCAAGCCACATTGAATTGGATCGAGGATATTGTCTCTTGATGAAATTGGTATGTTCCTCGATATAAACACTCACTTCATTGATGTTATGTAAAATATACAAGTGACCTTGCTCCAACCGATCACGGCTGATTACTTTCACCCATGATCTCAAAATTCCTTTGCCAAAATGCTCCTCAATATTCTTGTCATTCAGAGGAGCGTCATTAACACTCAGAAAGTCATTGCAAAAATCCATAACCTCTCTCGCCACATAACCCTCAATAATACTCCCTTCAGGCAGATAACAGTTTCGAACATCACCTTTAAAAATGCTCATGTATCGTTCAAAGGGATGCATCCAATGCAAGAAAATTGGTCCCAACATTTTCACTTCCCTAGTCAAGTGGACAACAATATGTACCATGATATCAAAGAATGAAGGAGGAAAATACATCTCAAGCTGACATAGGGTAAAACCCACTTCTCTTTGCAATTTATCGAGAGTATCAGGGTCAATAACTTTGCTGAACAGACTGTTGAAAACGAAACAAAGTCTGGTGATTGCAAACCGTACATGCTTTAGCAATATAGATCGAATTGCCACAGGCAATATTTGTTGCATTAGAGTGTGACAATCATGAGATTTAAGACCTATCAACTTCGGATCTTTCATTGATACCAATGTATGAATGTTGGATGAGTAACCCTGTGGCACCTTAACATTTACCAAGCATTCACTAAAAGCTTTCTTCTCCTTTCTAGACAACGTGTAACAAGTGGGAGGTAAGTATGTTCTCTGATCGCTACTAACTACTTCTGTTAATTCTTCCCATTTCACGTAGGTCCATTCTAGATTTTATCCCATCTTTAGTCTTACCTGGTATATTCAACAGAGTATCGATGAAATTATCACATATATTTTTCTCAACGTGCATGACATCGATACAATGCCTGAGTGTCAAAGAACTCCAATAAAGAAGATCCCAAAATATTGATTTCTTCTTGAATAAAGACTTATCACTCTGTGTGGCCATCATACATTGTGATCTCTTACCAAATTCATTGGTGATGTCTTTTACTCTTTCATAAACACCATCCCCTGATATGGGTTTAGGTGCACTTTGTTCCTCATTTCTTCCATTGAATGCTTTGCGCAACCTATGATACGGATGAAATTTTGGAAGAAACCTTCGATGACCAAGATATACAGTCTTGCCTCCGTGTTTTAGTCATATTGAATCAGTGTTCTCTTCACATATAGGACACACTTTAGATCCTTTGACACTATATCCAGACAAATTGCCATACGCTGGAAAGTCTTTCACAGTGCAAAACAACATAGCGTGCAAACAAAATTTCTCTCTTCGTGAAGCATCATAGGTCATCACACCTTCATCCCATATATTCTTCAAGTCATCAATCATAGGTTCAAGATAAACGTCGATATCATTTCTAGGTTGTTTAGGGCTCGATATCAAAGATGACATCATAACGTACTTATTTTCCATACACAACTAGGGAGGAAGATTGTATATAACAAGTATAACTGGCCAAGTGCTATGTTGGCTTCTCAATGTCCTGTACAGATTCATTCCCATATGTACAAAGCCCAAGTCTTAGATTCCTGTCTTCTTCATCGAATTTAGGGTACAATAAATCAATATTCTTCCACTGTGGGGAATCAGACGCATGTCTAGGATCCCATCATTATTTTTCTTAACATCTGCATGCCACCTCAAATTCTTCGCATCTATAGGATTGGAAAACAAGCATTGAAACTGTGGTATCACAGGTAGATACCACATCACCTTGGCAGGAGAACTAGTTTTGGACTCCACTGAAGTCGTCAGTTTATACCTTGACGCACCACATTTCGGACAATCTTTCAAATCCACATAGTCCTTTTGAAATAATACACAATCATTCAGGCATGCATGTATATTCTTGGCCTCCATTCCCATTCGGCACAATAATTTCTTTAACCGATATGTTGAGATTGGCAGCTCGTTTCCTTCAGGAAGAATTTCATTCAACAAAGACAACAATTACATGAAGCTTTTATCGCTCCATCGATTGTTAGCTTTTAGTTTTTACAATCTCAACACAGCGCTAAGCTTCATAAACTTACAACCTGTGTATAACGGTATCTCAGCATCATGCATAATGTTTCTAAACGTGGGAGGTGGATTGGTTTTCTCTACCCCACAACTATCCAACATCACATCAACGTTGTCTACTGGATCTGGTTCATTCACATCTACGTCGTCGAAGGCAATTTCTTCTTCCACACAAGCACTATTATCGACATCCATTGATTTTAGGTTTGAAATCTCTCCATGCCAGTGGCATTCAGTATAGCCTTGTACAATCCTGTTGCACATGACATGACTTTTGATTTCATCACCAGTGCTGACTTTCAAGTTGTTACCGCAATGCCTACATGGACAATAGAACATATCTCTAGGTTGTTTCCTATGTTCCCAAGCAAATCTAATAAACTAGTCAAGACTAGAAATAAACTCGGGGGTGCAGCTATTTGGAATGGACATCCATGATCTATCCATTCTATGATCAAAGAGAAAACAAGTATATATTAGAACAAGATTAGGGTCTAGGGTTAAAATATTAGGGTTTATGGTTAAAACTTTAGGGTTTAAGGTCTTATATATAATTAATGGTTAAACCATCCTAAGTGAGATTAGGTGTTCAAGAACAGTCCCAAATCAGGGACTGTCCAAGATTTACTCCTAATGAGTAAATCTTGGATGGGTTTCTAGGCCAGCAAATACATGTGCTGTCATTCTTATATATAATAAATGTGTACCACCTATCCCATTCTTAAACACCTAATCTCACTAGTAAGTGTATAATGTGTATTGGGTTTTCAAGAAAATTTCGGTAGCATTTCCCCGATGTTCTCTAAGTACATATGTACTTAGAGAACAAATGGGGAAATGCTACTGAAATTTTCTTGAAAACCCAATACACATTATACACTTACATCTTAAGTGAGATTAGGTGTTCAAGAACAGTCCCAAACTGGGGACTATTCAAGATTTACTCCTAATGAGTAAATCTTAGATGAGTTTCTAGGCCAACAAATACATGTGCTGTCATTCTTATACCTACAATCCTAGTTTCATCATTCATATCTTAAGTTTTGTGTAACATCATTTAATCATGCTTGTCAGTAAATAATAAAAGACCCACATGTGAGTTAAGTTTTAGACATCAATGTATTTTTAACACGCATGTTTCAAGGTTCAAAGCACATAATCAAATACATATTTAATTTAAGTTACATACCTATGAAATAGGTTACATAAATAGTCAAATACACATTAAAGATAATTTAGCATACAAACCCTATCTAGATTTCTCCACATTTCCAATTAGGAAGTATAACTCCAACATATAATTTGAAATACTTAAAACTAAAATATTAGATTATCAATTTATCATCAATCACATTAATCTATCATTATGAATTAATTATCATCAACAAAATATAAAAATGTTGCAAGCATCAAGCATCATTTGACAATTAGGACAGGCGAGAAGGGAAAAAAGCACAAAGAGAGAGGAGCACAATCGATGCAACATGGGCAGAAGAGAGTGTATAAAGAGAGAGCTCTTTTTCAAGAGATAGTAGTAGAAGCAATAGGGATGGCAGCAGTGGTGGTGATGGAGGAGTTAGTAGTGTCGGCGGAATTAGCATGCAACAACTGACACAGAGGCAGTGGGCGGACAGTTTAACAATGGAATGAAAAGTAGACAACAAGATTGGGTTGGAGGTAGGTGATTGTACTTGTGAAGAGCTTAAATGTTGTAGGGGTTCCCTTGCCGGTGACACCAGGAGTGAAGCAGGTGGCGACCAGTGAAGCAGGCGGCGACCAGGTTGGGTTGGAGGTAGGTGACGGTCGCCGAAGCAGCAAGCATACGACAACCAGGGGAGCGGTGACCAGGGGACCAGAGCGGTGGCCAGATCAGTGACGACCAAGGACCAGAGTGGCGACTAGGGACCGGCGGTGGCGGCGGCGCACAAGGAGCAGGGGAGCGGCGGCGGCATGGAAGGAGCAAGGGAGGGGAACTGGCGGAATCGTGAGACCCTAACTGGCGGAATTGACAATGAAATAGAGATAGAAGGGGGAAGAGCCAGGCTCGCATGGGCATGCTATTAATCAACATTAAGCGTCAGTTATTAAAAAACCTATGCTTAATGGTTAAAACATCCATCAGCGTCGGTTACCAGAAAAAATTGACGTCCATTAGACAATATTAACCCTAAAAATTTTCGCGGGGACGGCCCGCAAAACCTTATCAGCGTCGGGTTTTACCCAAAAACTGACGACCTTTGGAGGTAATTTTTTTCGTCGTTAGGCATCAGTTATTTGGTCAAAAAACTGATGCAGTATGTAAAACATTGGGGCTAATTTTTTTTTCGCTCAAAAAATTAGATTTGGCAGGCTATTTTAGGCGTCAATTCATTATAGGAAACTGACGCTAAATAAAAAGTGATACCCGTGTCTGGCCGGTCTTTAAATATAGATATCAGTCTCTGTAATTAGCCGACGTTGTAGGTTTTAGGTGTCGGTTTTCGTTAATAACCAACGCCTCAAAATGCGACGTTATAAGCTATTTCTGTAGTAGTGCCTTAATGCTATAGTTAATGGGACTAATTCATGTAGGATGTGTAATGATCATGTTGATCCAAACCCTAATGAGTGATCATCTAGCCTTGGCAATGTAAACATATACATATATCCTTGATTCCTTCATAATGCCCTAGTGACACTAGGTGCCATCATCACATAATATACCTTGATTCATGTAGGTGGATTATGATCATCTAATTATAGTTGTGATCAAGTTATCAATACATGTTAGGCATATCAGCTTGTTGTTTAATATACATCTCATTGATCACCTTATCATGATTGAGTATATGAATCAATTCATTTATATTTAATGTGTTCCATCTTATTCATTAAAATGCATATAATGACTCAAATATGATACTGAGTAATTGGATTCACCTAATCTGATGTTAAATGTGGATAATTCATATAATTTAGTGTTATAAGAGAAAATGGGTTATGATGTCATTAATGTGATTATATGTAATGTAGAAATTAATGTGACATTATTTGGATTAATATAGGCTCAATAACTTCTTGGATAATATTGTCTTTTGTTACATGATTATCTGTGATAATTCCACATGATGGTTTTATGAGGTTAATGGAGATTAGATTCTAGTTATTAAGGTTTGTGACCTAATGCATTGATTAATGTTGGGATTGACTTAGTAAACCATAATTGTGCTTAAAATCCTTATGAGATAAATAAGGGTAACACATATGTGCATAATTTGGAGATAAAATCCTTGTTAAAACAATGTGAGTATAATTAATGGAATAATAATGATGATGTTTTTTCATGATGGAGATTATGCTTATAAGCCAAAGCGTTAATTATGTTATGTTTGATAAAAGGTAACATATATGGTGGAAACCTTTATGAGACTTGGTTTATGTATAGAGCTTGTGAAGTACCATAGATTTGTAGTAACATCTAGTTACCAAATGTTGGGATGTTACACACTCACCCTCTCTTCCCTCTTGTTGTGATTTCGGGGATGAAATTCTCTTTAAGGGGTGGAGTGATGTAACATACTAAATTTCAGGGTCCTTCATGCAATTTACCCATTTCCAAGCTTTTATTTACTCTCAAGTCCTTTTGGACCTTTTTCATAAATTTCCCATCTTTTTGAGTCTTCTTTGGCCTCAATGTTGAAATTGAGCCTTTCTTGAGGATTTAATTCACAATCTACCCACATTTATGATTATGTAGGGGGTCTTGCACAAATAACCCACTTAATGTGATTATTGAGGACTAATTATGCAATGTGACCATTAATGATAGATAATTAGTAGATAATGCTAATTTAGAGCTTTTATATCTTTTTGGATAAAAATATGAGTAATAATGTGTATTTGAGTTAATGTATGAGAGTAATTAACCCTTTATTTTTATCTCTCCTTATGAGTGAGTAAAATTATGAAGGACAAAAAACCAAAATAACACAATTTAATAAAAATATGTAATTAAATAACACCAAAGCCATCTTAATTCCTGAAATAGCCCACTTTCTAAGGAAAAGGCTGATACTTTTGGCGTTTTAATGTTTCAAGGATCAAAAGCGCCAAAAATATGACATTTTCAGTTGAAAGCGCCCAAAACTAGGCATTTTCGGGTAAAAGTGCCAAAAATTAGGCGTTTTCAGGTGAATGCCCCAAATATTAGGCGTTTTTAGGTGAAGACCCTACGGACCTACAGTAGCAATTGAGAAAACAGAGTAAATAAGTGTTGGAAAGAAAGAACAAAAGAGATCGATGAAGAGATCTAAGAAACAAGGGCGTTGCAGCTATTGCCAGGAGCTCAGTCGTGATGATTCGGGGCAAATATCCTTGTGGCACCACCGTCTTCGTAGTTCGCACTGTGCGGTTGTAGAGATGACCCAGTTCCCTCCTCCTCAACCTGACGTTGAGGTCCCCAATCCCTCAGCCATCCATCCATTGACATCAAAACAACAGCAGCCAGAGGCAGCCGAAAAGAGGCACCAGCCCAAGCCGTAGTATCGACAACGGCGCCATCTAGCTTAGGCACGGAGGTGCTCCGTTGCAGTTGAAGGACGGGTCCAGACTGTAAAGTGGCCCCTGCGGGACAATGACGCAACACCCACTTCCAGTTCCAGGCAGCGCCGCTGGTGGAGGAGAGGGATAATTGACCTTCAGTGGGTAGTGCTTCGGGGGAGGCAGAGACGGATAGACCTCAGGCGGTGGTAGGGAAGGCGGGGGCAGAGACGGGTTGGCGGACCTCATGGAGATGTTGGTCTCACTGGCCGCAAGATCATCATCTACACCTATGGAGGCTGGGGAGCCCACGGTGGAGGTGCTTTCTCTGGAAAGGACCCAACCAAGGTGGACCGCAGTGGGGCTTACATTGTCAGGCAGGCAGTTAAGAGTATTGTTGCAAATGGCCTTGCCACGAGGTGCATCTTCCAGGTCTTGTACGCCATCGGAGTTCCGGAGCCCTTATCCGTCCCCCCGGTCCTGAAAAAGCCTACTATTTAGCGCTTCACATGAAAACGCCTTATTTTTGGCGATTTTACCACAAAACGCCTAGTTTTGGGCGCTTTCAACCGAAAACGCCATGTTTTTAGCGCTTTTGGTCCCGGAAACAGTAAAATGCCAAAAGTGTTGGTGTTTTCCCTAAAAGGTGGGCTATTTCGGGAATTAAGATGGCTTTCGTGCTATTTCAGTACATATTTTTATTAAAGTGTGGTATTTTGATTTTTTGTCCAATTATGAAATATAATTAATAGAGTGGGGAAGTCCTCTTGGTTGGCCTATCTCAAAAATACAACAAGAAAAATTATCATAATGCCTCTTCACATTAATTTACTCAAATTATACACTAATATATATATGTTAATGGCAACTAAATTTATTAGGGGCCTTATATTCAGTAAAAAGAAAAATTAAATGCATAAAATCGTTTTAGGTGTTGTCATAAACATATGGTTAAAATTTGAGGTCATTTGGACTTCGTTTGACCATTCAAATGGATTTTACAAGTTTTAATAAAGTGTGACTATAGAATATCAATCGAATTTCATTTATGTCATTTTGTCCTTTGATTTCTTGGTCACGTGCCCCAGATCGCTGTCTGATCTCAATCCAATGGCAGCCAACTCATCTTCAACCTCCATCCCGTCGACCAAGATGACGCCTAGGATCCTCCACCTCAGTTGCCCTCTCCTCTCCACCATTTCACGAGATTTCTTCGTCGTTGGCTTCGTCTCCTCGAGCTACTCAGTTCAAGCCATTACTCATCGTCTCCCATGCACCACAGATGAAATGCCCCATGGCGTCGGTATTTTCCTCTAAACTCCACCACCATCCCGGTGTTTCACACTACCTCGTCTACATATGGCACTGCCCTCACCTCCTTCAGCCCCATTGAAAGCTTTTCCAGTTGCTAATTTGCTTGTATCCTCCACAGTTAGCCACCGCCATCTCCACCTTCTCCTAGATCTTGTGGCCCTTTTCCTGGCTTCTTGGTGATAGAAGTGCCCCCAATAAAGCACACCGGTGAGTTCCTCTCACCTTGGGCTTCGTTTTGAGTACTTATATGCCTGATTTGGTCAAGTATCGAGAGAACGCCCAATCGGGCAAGCTTCTCCTCCGCGGCCATGGCTCGAGTGAGAGGAAGAAGATGACCCATGGGCTTTTTACCACTTTGCCCCCATGCACGCCTCCTCTCCCGCTTTAACGCCAAGGCCATTTCGGTCTTTTTGCCTTTTTTTTACTCGCCCTTGCGCTAGCGAAGTTAGCCTACGTGACTTTTTCCTGCTCTCTGATTGGCTCAGAGTAGATAAATCATAGAAAATTTATACTACATCAGAAAATTTCGAATAAATACTCGTTGGAAAGCTTATTTCATGTAGAATTCGATTTTAAGGCTTTTTTACAGAATATATGTACTTTTTCAATATTAATTGGGTAAATCATCTAAATCTTAATAAATATTCTAAAAATGATAACTAATGCGTCCTAACTCTGATTTTGATAAATAAATATGTTTTCCTAATAAGTGAAACCTAAGAGAGACTTTTGGTCCTAGTTTTGAGTCCTAAATCAGTGGCTTTTGAATAAGGTCAGAAATGGGTATTGCCCTTATACTTTATGCTTAATAAATGCTAATTCATATGAAATATTTGTAATTAGGGAAAATGATCTTGGATACAATCTACTCAGTGATAATTATGGATGTGAATCTACAATAAGGTATGTGACTCCTATTTATGTATGTGAAGCCTTTTTATGTATGTGATTCCTATGTATGATGGATGTGAAATGTATATGTGCAAATTAACCTATTCCTTAGTTGGGCTTTTATCCAACCGTACAATCACAATGTGCTAGCCTTGATATCCTTCTATTGCCTTTATTGGCTATTTATTTACTTGAATTTTATATTTCCAGTGTGGCTCATTTATTTGGATTATTTAAATAATGCTATGGCCAATGTTGGCCCATTCATTTACTTGATTTAATTCATGGGTTTTATTCCCCAATGCTATGATGCAATGTTATCTATATTATCTCCACTGCCAAGCTAACTATTTAGCATGATGTATTTTTGGCCAAATGACAATGTAGTGTACATGAGTACAAACCAGCCATAGGGCATTGGGATTTTAGTCCCCTTGCCACTCTATATAGGCACTGAGGTTTTAGTCCTCCTGCCAGGCACTGGGGTTTTAGTCCCCCTTCTACATTATATATATTTGAGGTTTGGGATGTGCATGTTCCCCTCTCCTCTTGGTGTAGGTCTGGTAGGTGCCTCACCCTACATTGGTATGATTTTGTGTTGTAATATCATTCATGCTTTGTGATTTGTTATTAATTAAACTATGTCAGTTCTTCTATTTCTTATTTGATTATTTGCTTCATACTCTTGAAATCTCCTAATATTGTAAATCATTTTATTATGCAATATTGCACTTTATTATTTGTCCTTACTTCTTTTTTATTAACACATATTTTTATCTCTCTCTTGCTGGGTGATCCCAACCACCTAGGTATAGGATCAGAGTGCGCATTTGAAGCTTGGTGAACCAGACTATGGCTAAGAAATATGGAGTTCAACCTTCTTTCTTGGACTTGGTTATACCTAGCTACATATTAGGTCGTTTATCTTTGGAGACAAGTTGATTTGGTTTGAGTCTTCCTCTACCTAGATCATGTTGTTGTGTATAAAGTTGTACACCCTTTTGGGAATTTTGTAATGTACTCTTTATACAATTGAATATAGTCAAAGTTTCAAATTTTGCTGCTTCACATTGGTGTTTTTGTTTACTATACTTTTAGTAGAGAATTGGGTTCTTTATATATACACAATTGTTGACGCGGTCTGCTAGTTTAGGAATCAACATTACATTTTTATTTCTTTTGTCTTAAATGTTACCATTAGAGAATGAGACTCAACAACAAAGCAAGGAGAAAGAGCAGTAGCTACCTTGTGACTTTTGATTTAGTTGCAGAGAATCATTCCTAATCGGCCCGGAGCGCTAAGGCTTTCACGAGAGGTGACAGACCAGTGACTTGGGAAAGTAATTTGACTCGTTCCTACAGCCTTTCTACTCTTAGATATTGGAATTTAGGGGTTGTTACCTACACTATAAGGAAAGGGGGCAGTCAGGTTTCCAACATTTCTTCTTTCACCCCTGTACTAGATTGATAGGGATTGGGGGAGTAACCAACCCCAATGGAACAGAAGGAGGCCAGCTAAGCTCAATTCCTAGTAGGGAAGATTCAGTCCAGTCAGAATAATCAAAAGAATAATAGGGGTTATTACCTCCGTACTTGACTATCTTGCTTTCCGGCTTTTTCGATCTTACTTTGGGCTGGACGGTGTCAGGGGTTGATCTCCATTAGCTTCGTTTCTTAAAAGTGGTATCAGATCCATGTTAATTTATGATGTATCTGGATTTGAATCGATATGGTCAGATTTATTTCATTACATACAACACAAATATTAAAATGATTAATGTACATATCCAATTAAATACCACATACAATTTTGAAAAAAAAAATATATATATATATATAATTGTGGGGAAATATGACATCATATATGGCAGCAGAAACAAAAAAAATTACTTGCCATATTTCCCATTTAATAGTGTATCATGTCAACAACTATGAGATAGAAAGAGGGTTGCAAGGTTATACCTATTCCTGGAGAAATTTCAGAGACAATTCCCTTACAGTAGGATGCGTCTTTCTTCAAGTTGCACCTAAACAAATGTCCTCATTGGCCTCCTGATTGGACACCAGGGACAGTGGTTGATGACGTCCTACTAGTGGGGCAAGTGCCTCTCCCCTCTAGAGTAGTCTACGCAGACCACCAGGAACTCCTGTCATTCTAGATGAACGGATAGGAAGGAGTTGTCTCTTCTAGTTGGTGTGCTAGTGTCAACTTGCTCTCCTACAAATGTCTCTCCCTTATTTTTCCTCCCTTTGATGGGAATAACTTTCTCGGGCTCTCTTGGTTACTACAACCATAGAAGACAACAATTGTCATAGCTAAGTGATGTGTCTGGGGAGCCCCCAATACCCGTCTATTTATAGGAGGGCCAGGATTCCCAGTCTGAGCAGGATTCAAAGGGGACATAATTTCATAAATTATTACAACCTATGAGCAGTGAAACGGTTGGATCACATGTGAATCGATCAATTGGCATGTGAGATGATTGGTTCAGCCCTTGAATCGGTCGTTTCACTGTGTTTCCCAATCACAATTATTTTGGTAATTAATATTCAATTAACTCACAACATGACGTCAGCATCAATCCTTGATCCAATCTCATTGATCAATCAAATGGCCAGTTCACAACCTGAGCCGATCGGTTCATGCATGTGAGTCAATTGGTTCACTTGTTGAACCAGTCATTTTGGGTGCAAATTTCCAATGTTGTTTAAATTGAATACCTAACACTTTAGTAATCAAGTTTAACATCATTCATGAATAAACTCCTATTCCAAGTTCATTACTATGTGTGTAACCTTATAGATCCCAAATTACATTGGTAGTGAATGTCCATAACTAATTTATGACATCAAAAGAAATGATTGATATCTAGTAAGACATTATTGATATCCAAGTAATTTGGAAAGTTGGAGAACAACTTCAGCTCACAATTCGGAATTGGTGTTACAGTGATTGTATACTTCCTTTGTCTAAGATATCCAGATTGAACTCGAGGCATGGAATCATCATCCTCTTCAATGTTCAATCCATGTTCCTTGAACTTGAGTAGACTGTCTAAGATATATGTGAAGTCAATATCATATATTGATTCACATGTGCATGGTCATGCTTTTCTAAGTCTTGCTTATCAACTAGCCAGGATATCATACTCATGTAGGAGGGACAAATCTCAACTACATCACTCACATTCATTCTTCGTGTGTCATAATGTATTTAAGCATTGCCTTTATGGCAACCCTTATTCAAGGTCACGTTTCATGATGACAAAGTACATCAAACAATATGTGATGAGTGAAGTGATTTTAGGTCTAAGAACCACAATCACCACCATCACCATCATCACTATGAGATCTAATTTTGACTACCATTCTATGGTTTCCATGTATCGCTCTCAAGACAAGTCAGTTTGGTACTGTAAAAGAATAGAACCTAGAATCCTACTCTATTTCATGATTAAAAAGCTAGTGAGGTTTGTTCTTTAGATGTAACCAAACCGGGATAAAAATTAAAACATATTTACATAAGACTTAATTATGTTCCAACATGGAGATAAACTCATAAAATATGTTACATATAAAATATCTTTACTAACATAATAGATAAACAAAAATGAATAATATGCTTTGGAGTAACAGTTGGTAATTCCATGTCCATAAATTTATTAATGCTCTATTATTTAAATAAATATAAAATTAGTAGAACAAATATGTTTTATGTGTAAAATGTGGAATTTTGTGCATAACAGTAATATATAACACTTTTAAAAATGTATTGAAGATAATAAGACCCAATTGAGTGAATGTTTATAATGAAGGTATAATGTTTCGATAAACATAATACTATGTCAAAAAATTCTAATGGTGCCATAAATCATAAAATAAAATCTCAAAATAAAAATATAATAGTGAAAGTGTTTTCTTTGGGTTCTAGTTTCCTAGGGAGCCAAGTTTTGCATTATTTGCACAATAATAAATATTTTAATTCTTTTTGGAAAAGAAAACAGCCAAAGAGCCAAAAGTAATAAAGAAATTACTTAAGTCTCCAAAAGTTGAATTAAACCTCAAATTCAAATCTAAATACCAAAAATAGCCTGTGTAAATTTTCATCTAATTTGGACAATCTTAAATGTTCTAGTGTATTTAGGTGAGAGAATGTGTATTAAAGCCCAAAATATTAATAACATGTTAAGTAACCCCAAAATGGAAAACTAATTATAGAATCGTGTTTCTCATATTTTGTTTTGCTTGTAGGCTAAATTTCATATTTTTTAGAGTTTCTAGATGCCTCTAATTCATTAAAGGAGAAAAATAAGTGATAATATTTAAAACTATTAAATAAAATAGTAGGAGTCTTTAAAAGTAAAAACTAATACCAAAATCAGATTTCATACCCTAAGATTAGCTAACCTACTAAATTTGGATTTATTTGAACTTTGTTTGTACCCTCAAATGATAATAGAAAATTTTGTACATTAAATGCATCAAATGACTATAATTCTGAACATTTAATACTTGCCCATTTGGCCAACAACAGTCGTCAACTGCTTCAGTTGTGGACTAAGTGATATGCGAGTCGTCTCCCTCGTTCATCAATGAAACTTCACGAAATAACTAGCATTGGATTGCAAATTGAATTCCACATCCATCCATACCCTACTAGCAACCTATTTTAGAGAATTATAGAAACACCCAATATCTCTCTCCCATGTCTCCGAACCTTCTGCACGCATATCGCCATATACCCAACTTTATAAATAGATAACCTTCTCCCTAGTTTCATGCTAACCTGAGAAATCCTTCTCTAGTCTCAGTTTCTCCTAACATCGTCATTTTGCTGCCGCTAATCTAGATTTCTTATTAGAGCTTGAGGTCCCTCTACATGGCACCTTACTTCATTAGAGCACAATTAATATTCAGGTAAGCACCTCAGATCACGATTCTTCATGTTCATCAAATCAGTTTCTCGAACAAGCAACGAGTGTGAGTTTATCCAAATCGGGTCGCCACTATTTTTGTAAGCACACAACCATGGCGTGAGAGAATAGGGGAGAAGATGACTTAGGGAAAATTTACCGATTTTCCCCCTCATCACCTTCAATAATGGATTTTCTCGCATTGGTATTCTTGTCCATAACAATAATCTAATTCAAATATGTCTCACAATACACAGTTATGGGTAGGGAATGTTTGCCCTCTCATAAGATAAAGTTTTTATTTTTCATTTAAGAGCAAATTGGTCTTTTGCAATTTAATTTCATTAATAAACTAATAATAAATGTGAATCTTATAAATTCATATCTTTTTATTGGAAGCTCCAAAAATTATAAAAACAAATACATTTTAGAATCCTTGAAATTTCCTCTATCTTTTTGTCTAGTTTTCATCGACTGATTTCAAAGTTTTAAAAACATGATTTTTGAGGTTTAATAATCCATTTGCACTTAATAATAATAGAAGAAATATTTTAATGGGGAATCTTGGATCAAATCCAAAATCAGTAACCTTGCACCCACTTTCTAGGCCAAAATTGAGATTTAATCTAAGGTTTTGCTAAAGGTTTGGATTTTTAGTGTTTCACCTAATATAAACCATCAAACCCTAATTGATGGATCAAATATCATATGTAGGTTTGATTTGACTCTAGACTTAGAAGATTAGGACTTGATCTTTGACTTAACACTCAAGTCAAGGTATGACTGCATCCCTAATATTCTTTATTGAATAATTAACCTAATTTTACCCTCGTTTAATGTATGATTACATATTACTCTGTGTTCATCAACTTCTAATTTCTCTCTCTATTTATGTTTGCATCACCTATTATTCATGTTGAGCAATAAACCTAGTTTCTCACTTTTTTGACGTATTAGTCTACAAAATCTCTCTCTTTTGAGAATTTATTCCATGTGAAACATTCAACTTGATTATGATATAATGATCATCTTATTTTCTTGACCTTTTTCTTGACTTGTACCTAAATTCTTGATGAAAACCTAATTTTTCCACTTATGTGGTTGACATTTAGTTGCCCATTTTTTAGAGGACCACTTCATTTATTCTATAAAAGACTACACTTTATACTCACCTCCACATTTATTTCATGTTATGGGACTCGATAGCCCTAGAGTAGTGTAATTACTTTGGTTTTTGGGTTGTGTTCCCATGCTATATTTTTTAGATCAAGGTTGTGTGCCTCATACCCGAGTTTTGTACCCACTTTTATATATATACTGGGGAGATGGTTGTGTACCATACTCTATCAAGTTTGAAGGTTGTGAGCCTTGGCCGCCATTGCTATTTATATTGTTCTAGTGCTATTTTTATGTCACATGCATGCATGTTAATATTGTTATGATGGATTTTGTCCATGAGTTGTATGTGTGATTTTGAGGCACAACTTTATATTCTAATTATGGCAAGTATTTCTCTTGTTTAACATCTTTTTAAACCCATTTTTTATGCCCAATTGGCTAGTCCTTTCCTTTTCATTTGCAAGCCTTGATCATTTTATGACTTATATTTCATAATGTTGCTCAATACTCGATTTAGTATGCACATACCATCGTTTTTCTAATGTATCTACTTTTCTCCTCCTTCTGGGGTGCATTTCCAACCCCAAGTGCAGGCCAAGGAGAAGATAACCAAGTTGGACCAGGACCTCATCAAGTTTAGCAAAACCTTGCGAGAGACTTTCTCAAGGTGATTAGGTGACCCTCAGTTGATCCTTTAGTTTATTTAGTTTTCATATGTATCACCCTGTGTGGTGAAGTTCTGAGACAATATCAAGTTTTTTAATAGTTAGATACTTTGATTCCACTGCTATATTTGGTTGCTTGAATCATAGTTTTGAGTAAAATGCATTACGATCCTTTTGTGGAAAAAAATAGTGGTGTTTGATATGAGATGTTTGCTTTTTATTTGAATTAGTATGGAGTTAATTCCCTCTCGTGTCCCACTCCTTATGGCATGTTATCAGATCCATTGACTATCGGTTGTCTAACTATTTCAATCTTGTCTCCCTTAGGATGTGTTACCCAACACCCTTGTTTATGCATGAAGTGATGAGTAGGAAGATATGTTTTGTGATAAAGTTTTAGTTAAAAAATATACCCTTTGTACCCTATGATGTTTTCATGTTCATGAGAACCTTAGGGTTATAAGGTTAGCTACACAAGGACCTAAAATTCAACCCTAGGTGGTTTTGACTAGATAGTTGGATGCATGAACAACATAAACACCTAAAAGAGAAAAAAATTATTTCACAATTGCAAGATGCTTACGTGACCATAGTACCCTAATGTTGTTTTTCTTGGCTTAATTGGTCAAACATTTTTACGGGGTGGAGTATAGGTGATTGATGATACATGGATGATTAAATTTCCAAGACAAAATTCTTTTATGGGGTAGAGTGTTGTAATGAATTAGAACCTAGAATCCTACTCTATTTCATGATTAGAAATTTAGTGAACTTTGTTCTTTAGATGTAACCAAACAAGGATAAAAATTAAAATGTATTTACATAATGACTTAATTATGTGCCAACATGTAAATAAAATCATGAAATATGTTACATACAATTTCTTTACTAACATAATGGCCAAACAAAAATGAATAGTATGCTTTGGAGTAACAATTAGTAATTCCATGTCCAAAAATGTTAACAATATTCTATTATTTAAATAAATATGGAATTAGACGACTAAATATGTTAAATGTGTAAAACATGGAATTTTGTGTATAAAAATAATATATAACAATTCTAAAACTGTATTGGAGATAATAAGACCCTATTGAGTGAATGTTTATAATAAATGTATGATGTTTTGATAAACATAATGGTAATATGTCAAAAAATTCTAATGGTTCCATAAATCATAAAAGGAAATCTAAAAAAATAGTGAAATGTGTTCTTTGGGTCCCAATTTCCTTGGGAGCTAAGTTTAACATTATTTGGGCAATAATAACTATTTTAATCCTTTTTGGAAAAGAAAATAGGATAAGCGACAAAAGTATTAAATAAATTACTAAAAGTCTCCAAAAGTGGAATTAAACCTAAATTCGAAATGCACATACCAAAAGCAGCATATATGTAAATTTTCATCTAATTTGGACAATCATAAATATTTTAGTGTATCTAGGAGAGAGAATGTGTATTAAAGCTCAAAATATTAAATAGCATGTTGAGTAACTCCAAAAGAGAAAACTAATTGTAGAATCATGCTCTACATTTTTAAGTTTTCTTGTAGGCTAATTTTGATATTTTTCTAGAATTTCTAGTGGCCCCTAATCCATTAAAGGAGAAAAATAAGTGATTATATTTAAAAATATTAAATAAAACAGTAGGAGTCTTCAAAAGTAAAAACTAATGTCAAAATCAGATTCCTTACCCAAAAATTAGCTAAAGTACCAAATTTGGGTTTACTTGGATTTTGTTTGTACCCTCAAATTATTATAGAAAGGTTTGTATGTTAAATGCATCAAAAGACTAGTTCTAAACATTTAATACTTACCCGTTTGGCCCATAGTGGTTGCCGACTGCTCTAGTTGCAGACCGATTTATCCACATGTCGTCTCCCACCTCCAGTCCATGGATGAAAAGCATTTTGTCCGAAAGGGGTTTGGTTTGTTGAGCATAACTCCCTCGTTTCTCAATGGAACTTCACAAAATAACTTGCATTGGATAGCAAATTGAATTCTACATTCATCCATACCCTACTCGTATCCTATCTTGGAAAATTCCAAAAAACTCCCAATATCCCTCTCCCATGTCTCTAAACCTTATATAGACATACCACCATATACCCAACCTTATAAATAGATAACCTTCGCCCTAGTTCCGTGTTAACCCTAGCAATCCTTCCTAGTTTCAATTTCTCCTAACACCGTCATTTTTCTTCCACCAATCCAGGTTTCTGATCTGAGATTGCGGTCCCTCTCCACGACATCTTTCTTTGTGGGAGCACAATTAATTTTTGAGTAAGCACCTCATATCATGGTTCTTCGCATTCATCGAATCAGTTTCTCGAACAAGCAACATGTGTAAGTTTCTCCAAATCAGGCCTCCACTGTTGTTCTCAGCACATATCCATGGCATGAGAGCATAGGGGAGAAGATGACTTAGGGGAAAATTACCTATTTGCCCCCTCGTCACCTTCAACAATGGATTTTCTCATATTGGTATTATTGTCCCTAGAAATAATATAATTTGAATATGTCTCACAATACATGATTTTTGCCCTGTCACAAGATAAAGTTTGAATTTTTTATTTAAGGGAAAATTGGTATTTTGCAATTTAATTACATTAATAAACCAATAAAAATGCGAGTCTTTTAATATTCATATCTTTTTATTGGAAGCTCCAAAAATTATTTAAAAATATGTTTTAGAATCCTTGGAATTTCCTCTATCTTTTGGTTCAGTTTTCATTGATTGGTTTTAGAGTTTTAAAAAGTGGTTTTAAGGTTTAATAATCCATATTCACTTAATAATAATTTAAGAAAGATGTTAATGGGTTCAAATTGGATATTGGATCAAATCCATAATCAGTTTCCTTGTACCCACTTTCTAGATTAAAATTGTGATTTAATATAGGGTATTTATGAAGGTTTGGATTTTTATGGTTTCATATAATATAAATCATTAAACCCTAATTGATGGATAAAATATCATATTTATGTTTGAGTTGATTCTAGACTTGGAAAATTAGGACTTGATCTCTGACTTAACACTCAAGTCAAGGTATGATTGCATCCCTATTATTCTTTATCGATTAATTAACCTAATTTTATTCTCTTTTAATGTATGAGTACATCCCATATTACCCTATTTTGAGAAATTTCTAATTTCTATCTCCATGTATGTTTGCATCACCTATTATTCTTGTTGAGCAATAAGCCTCATTTCTCACTCTCTTGACATACTAGCATATACAATCTCTCTTTTCTGAGAATTTATTCCATGTGAAACATTCTACTTGATTATGATATAATGACCATCCTATTTTGTTGGACATTCTCTTGACTAGTCCCTTTATTCTTGATGGAACCCTAATTTTTCCACTTATGTGGTTGACATTTATTTGTCCATTTTTGAGATGGAAACTTTATTTATTCTATAAAAGACTACACTTTATACTTGCATCCACATTTATTGCATGTTATGTGACTCAGTAGCCCTAGAGTAGTGTAATTACTTTCATTTCTGGGTTGTGTTCCCAAATAATACTTTGGGATGGAAGTTGTGTGCCCCATACCTGAGTTTTATGTCCATTGTTATATATACTTGGGTGATGGTTGTGTACCATACTCTATCAGGTTTGAAGGTTGTGAGCCTTGGCCGCCATTGTTATTTATATTGTTCTAGTGCTATGTTTATCTCACATGCATGTAGGTTCATATTCTTATGATGGATTTTATGCCCAAGTTTTATGTGTGCTTTTGAAGCACAACTTTTATATTCTAATTATGGCAAGTATTTCTCTTGTTTAACATCTTTTGAAACTCATATTCTTTTATGCCCAATCGGGTAGTCATTTTCTTTTCATTTGGGAAGCCTTGCTTATTTGATGACCTTTGTTTCATAATGTTTCTCAATACTCGATTTACTATTAACATACCAACATTTTTCTGATATATCTACTTTTCTCCTCTTTTTGGGGTATGCTTCCAACCCCAGGTGTAGGTATAGAAGAAGACACTCAAGTTGGACTAGGACCTCACCAAGTTTAGCACAACCTTTTGGGAGACTTTCTCAAGGTGGTTAGGTGACCCTCAACTGATCCTTTAGTATAATTAGTTTTCATATGTATCACCCTGTGTGGTGAAGTTCTAAGATAATATCAAGTTCTATAATAGTTAGATATTTTGTTTCTACTACTACATTTGGTTACTTGAATCATACTTTTGAATAAAATGGATTACCATCCCTTTGTGAAAAATTTATAGTAGTGTTTGATATATGGGATGTTTTCCTTTATGCGAATTAGTAGGGAGTGAATTCTCTCTTGGGTCCCACACCTTACAGATACACGATTCTCTAACAAGTATCTATGTGTTTGGCTTGATATCATATATCATGACTAACGAGATTCTGTCATCAACCAACACACACTCTAGTCTTAAGTGGTATTGTTGTCAATAAGCCTTCCATAATAACAACTGACTAGGAACATAACAAAAATGTATACATGTTTAACATATGTATGATCCCATTGTTCATGTTCTCAAGCCGAAGACATACTTCATTGAGTAATATCATTCCTTAGACATTTATTTTGTAGCATCATTATCTCTTAATTGAATAAAACAGAATAAATTGGAAGATTGCCTTTATTATTAATCAAATCGTTTACAAATTATGCTTTGAAAATCATCATATGATCATCTCATTGGACATACGTACCAATATATATGATATACATACAACCAATACATGTCGCCCTAAAAGGTTATTTGATGGTGGTTTTCAGCGTGGTTATGGCCAACAACCCCCTAGATCTTTATGCTTGGTTGGATTGCTATTTATCGTATTTTATATATTATTTTGCATGTTGAGTCTTTGTCTCCTTTTTTATATATAAAAGTATTAGTTTTTTACATCCTATGCCCCCTCGAATGTAACATGAGGTTTCCCTATTACTATATAATATGTTAAATAGGATTAGGATAGTTTTAAATCTTGTTATGGTAAAAAGATGTTTTGCTCCAGACCAACTGACTGTTTGAGAAGATGAATCAACTAGGAGGAACTAGGAGGTGAGAGATAGGAGGAGATGACTGATCGACTTGTGGCCTAATCGATTGACCGGAGGTGTTCGGACGTCACTTGGACCAGAGACCTAACGACCGATCTGAGAGACCAAACGACCAACCAGTAGGAGAACCAATCATTTCAAGAGTTGAATCGTTCATCCCAGATTGGTTTGAGCATAGATCTTCATCAACGACATGTTTATTAGATATGATGCAGACCTTAGCTAATAGTAATTTTTTGTGGCTCCAAAGAATTACATTAGTACAACCATAACCATTACTATTATATTTCTGATTGCAGGTTTTTTGTTTATGGTTATAGCATGTATATAATACTTACTATAAGTATGTGGTTATTGGATATGCATATATATTTATATAAATATAAAATAGCTCTAACAAATATTAATTATTAGATGCTATCCATAAGCAACACGCATGAAAAGCTTTATTGACTACATGTGGGCATGCCAAGCATGGTGTGCTATCCATCTCGTGGAAGTTTGATGGTAGTCATGTGGGCCTGCCAAACAAGGTGCATTATTATCGTGTTGGCTTTTGGGTCAAACTTAACTAGGCAGTCTTAATGAGATTATGTAGCTACAAACATGCCTATGACTATGGCAAAGAGTTGCCCATACCGTATATTCAAGAATTGCATGAGATGCAATTGACAAAAGTTTTCTACCTTAATAATTGGTTATGGATGCTGGCATTGGCCAGGTAATAACTAAATTATTTTGGGTCTTGAATCACTAGAAGGTTGTATATTGTAATCTTCCAAATTGGTAGTGAGGTCTATAAAATTTAACAAAATAGTGGGTGTGATAATTAATTAAAAACCTTACAATATCCTAAAACTTATCAAATCAAAAGTGCTTTGAAAAAAATTATAAATTTTCTTGTGGAATCAAATGGCAAACACAAACATGTTATCTTCTTTATCGGTCCTTGATAAGGACAACTTGAACACAAATAACTTCCATGAATGATTTCGAACATTGAGAATCATTATCACTCAAGAGAGCAAGCTCTATGTCCTAGAGACACCAGATCCAGATGAACCCACTCCTAACACGCCTAAGACTGACAGGATGCTTAATGGAAGTACACTGAAGACGTCGTGGATGTCAAGTGCCTAATGGTGTGGTCAATGAACTATGCGTTGTTGATATAGAATGAGAACATGAATGTTATTGAGATGGTAATACATCTTAAGAACATGTACCAAGATCAGACAAAACAAAAGAGATATGATATCTCTAAGGCGTAGTTCAAGTGCAACATGGCAGAAGGAGATTTAGTAGGTCCTCATGTACTCAAGTTGATTGGGTATGTGGAGAACCTTGCTAGACTAGGATTTCCCTTGGGTCAAGAGTTGGCCATAGATGTGATTCCTCAGTCACTGTTGGAATCATAAATCTAGTTTGTCATGAACTACAACATGAATGATTTTGACAAGTCATTGTCAAAATTACTTGGCATGTTCATGACAGCTGAAATGTACATGAAGAAAGACAAACCCAAATCTGTGATTATGATCAATAGAGGGAAGTCCAAAGGCATAGGCAATTCTAAGAAGAGTTCTAAAGCTATCCAGAAACCAAAGTCTTCTTCATTGAAAGCTAAGGGAGGAGTGACCAAGGAAAGTTCCACCATTGACACCAGTCTGGACACTGGAAAAGGAACTGCCCTCTTTATATAGAGGATCTCAGGAATAAGAAGGAGATGAAGATCTCCACTTTAGGATCCTAGAAGAAGTACACTAGAACTATGTAGAACAAGAGTTGTTGCCACTACGCTTGGAATCTATCAGTCATGCAATGGGAATGTAATAGAATTACTTAATTGCTATTATGTACCTACCATTAGTGAAAAACATCATGTATCTTATATGCAAAATAATATGATGAATATATTTGATTTTTTTATTTCAAGTATAATATCTTTTATGGAAGTGTCCCTAATGTATTATATTTTTTATATATTAATTCTAGAGACAATTATATATATTGAATGACTCGATGACTAAGACAATGAATACATATTGCATTGTCACCTAGAGCACACAAATGAGAAATGCATTTCTAGAATCCATAATGGTGGTTGTCTAGACTCTTTTGGTTATTGAAGCAACAGAGACATGCAAGTCTTATTTATTGGGCAATATGACGAAAGCACATTTCTCTAGATGTAGTGGGAGACAGAGTAATCTATTAAGGGCTCATACATACTGATGTACATAGACCTTTTAGAATAAATTCTAAAGGTGGTTAATAGTACCTCACTATATTTATTGGTGATCTTAGTATATATGTTAGTTTGTATTTAGTGAAATACAAGCATGAATCTCTTGAAGTGTTCAAATAGATCATGAATGAAGTTCATAACCAACTTGGCAGAAATATTAAAACACTTTGATATGATCGACGTGGAAAATATTTTGAACCAAGAGTTTGAGGGCCTTCTAGGAGACCCTGATAGTGTATCATGATGAACTCCACCTGAAATACAATGGTAGTGTATCATGATAGTGTATCAGAAAGAAGGAATCACACCCTATTAGTCATGGAGCGATTGTCAATAAATCTAGCTTATACTCCAATTGCCTTTTGGGTACATGCTTTAGACTTAAACAATGTACCATCTAAAATGGTTCAAATGACACCATATGAAATATGGCATGGGAAGTGTCCCGATATGTCTTTTATATAGATTACGATTGAAATATTATATAAGAAAATAGTTTCTTGAAAAGTCTTTTACACAAATCACATAAATGTTATGTTGTTGAATACTACTTTTATTCCAATCCAACAACAAATTTTTTTTGTTGGGATGGTTGTATTCCTAAAGGAACTTAGTTCCAAAGGAATCAGTGGGAGATAAGTAGAACTTGAAAAGTTTTAGACCAACAAGAAAACATTGAACCTAAAGTGGTACAACATGAACAAGGAGAATGACAAGTTGTTTTTGGAATCTCAAGTTCCTAATGTAACACAAAACCTAGTAGATCTAGTAGAACATGCCTTGAGCTTGAAAGATTATGATATCTTGTAACTCAAGAAGGTGGTGAGTTGGTCATAGATGATGAGACAACAACCTATCTAGAAGCTATTGAGGGACCAAAATTTGAGAAATGGCTTGATGCCATGAGATCCAAGATGAAGTCCATGTACACCAACAAGGTATGACCTTGGTGATTCACCAGAAGGGATAAAACCCATAGGGTGCAAGTGGGTCTTCAAAAAGATGACTGACATGGATGGTAATGTACAAACCTATAAGTGCATATTGGTTATTAAAGATTACAAACATGTTCAAAATTGTTGAACATGATATAATCCTTTCACCAATTGCCATGGTTAAATCCATCAGGATCATGCCTGCCATTGCAACTTAATATGACTATGAGATTTGGCAAAATGGATGTTAAAACTATATTTCTAAACAATAATAATTGTGAGGATGTGTATGTGACACAACCTAAAGGTTTTATAAATCCAATCATTGCGAATAAAGTATATAAGCTACAAAGGTCAATCTACAGATTGAAGCAAGCATCTAGAGCTGGAATCTTCAGTTTGACAATATAGTCAGAGAGTTTGACTTTTAGTCAAAATGAAGATGAAATTTGTGATTACAAAAGATTTAGTGGGAGCATATTTATATTCCACATAATGATGGGGAATAACATCCTTATACGACAAATGTTAAAATTTGGCTGGGAAGCACGCTCTCTTTGAAGGGTTAGACAAAGCATCCTATGTGATTGGAATTGAGATATATAGATAGATTTGAAAATCTTCTTGACCTAAGTAAGAGCACATACATTGGCAAGATGTTGAAGGGGTTCAACATGTTATATCTAATGATAGAAAAATTATATCTCAAGCGCCCAGTATCCCAATTCTTGTGAAGAATAAGAAAACATGAGTAAGATGCCATATTCATTCACAATGGGATCTATCATAAATGAAATATTTTTTACTCATCCTATTATCTCGTATGTATTGGACATGATGAGAGGATATGTACTCATCCAGTTATCTCATATGTATTAGACATGATGAGTGTATATCTATCAAATCCTAGTGAAAGTAACTAGACTGTTATAAGGAACATCCTTAAGTACTTGAGAAGGACTAAAAGGATTAGTTCATTAGTTATGATAGTAAGGATGAGTTGGGTGTAAATGGTCACACCAATGCAAGCTTTGAAAATTATCAAATAAAATTAATAATCACAATCAAACTTTGTGTTTGACATGAATCGTAAGCTGAAAAGTTCCAAGCAAGAAATAATTGTTTTTTTATACAATAGAATCCGAGTATCTTGTTGTTTTGTGAACATAGCAAAGGATATTGTATGGATATAGAAGTTCATATAAGATGAACTTATGGGAGGTTTCAAATTTTTATGACATAGTAGAAATATTGTGACAACAAAGCTACTAGATAGTCAAGGAATCTTGATAGCATACTATGACACATCCATCTCATTTGAGAAGTCATACAATGAGGAGATGTGAAAACTTGTAATATACCAACTACAAGCAAATGTTTCTAACCCTCTATAAAAGCACTTATGCAACAAAAACATGATGTACTTGTTAAGATCACTTGGAATAATTTTCGTGGGTAATTAGATCTAAGTGCAAGTGGGATTTTGTTGGTATGTATGCCCAAAGAGACAATCATATGATGATTGCAATGAGACATTAGATACATGATTTGATAATGATAAAGGTAATTCCATCTATTATATTTGTCTCAATCATGAGATGATGACACAGACATAGTAGACGTCTAAAGAATGATGCTACTTGATGGCATATGTATTTAGGTTGAGGACTTGAACAATGAGATCATATGTATGATAAGAGTACATACATTCTTATTATGTCTATAGCCGGATATTACTGTGGAAACAAAACAGATGAAAATAATACATAAGACTAGAATGTGTGTTGACTGGTGGTAGAGTCTCATTAGTCATGATATGAAATCTCTAGTCAAGCACACAGGTAGATGTTAGAGAATAGTTTATCAAATAGACCTACCTTTGACACAGGGAGACCATGGAAAGGTAGTCAGAATCAACTCTCATAGTGATGGTGGTGATTGTGGTTCTTAGACCTAAAACCGCTAAAATCATCACATGTCATTCGATATACTTTGACATCATCCAACGTGACCTTGAATAAGGGTTACTGTAAAGGTTATGCTCGAACACATTGTGACACATGGGGATGACTGTGAGTGATGTAAATGGGATTTGTCCCTTGTACAGGAGTTTGATATCCATGCCACTTGATAAGTGAGATTGAGAAATGTATGGCCATTCTAAAGTGATTCAATATGTGATATGTGAACTCACATCCATCTCAGAAAATCTACTCTAGTTCAAGGGACATGGATTGAACGTTGAAGAGGATGACAATTCCATGCCTCAAGTTCAATCCAGATATCAGAGACAAAGGAACTATACGATCACAGGAACACTGATCATGTATTGTAGGTTGAAGTTATTCTCCAACTTTCCAAATTACTTAGATAGTAATGATGTGATTCTAGATATCACTCATTACTTTTGATGTCATAAATTGGTTATGGACATTCACTGCCAACGTAATTTGGGACCTATAAGGTCACATGCATAAGATACACTTGGATTAGGAGTTTATTCATGATTGATGTTTAAGTTGATTACTAAAGTGTTTAGGTATTCAATTTGGACAATAGTGATTGAAAATTTGCTGAGTGGACTATGTACTGACCAGTTCAAGTGTTGAACCAATTGATTCAAGTGTCAGGTTAATTGGAAACAACATTAGTTGAATAATGCCTAAACCAGGACATGAACTAAACAGTTCAATTAGTGAAGCAACCAATTCAAGGTCTCAAATGACTGGTTCAAGTGTTGAACTTCCTGGTTCAACGATCGATTCGATTGGATTAAGTATTGATATTGATGTCATGTTGTGCATTAATCGTGCATCAAAAGCCAATTTGTTTGTGAATAGGAAACATTGTGAAATGAACATTTCAAGGGTTGAAATGATCATCTCACTTATGAACTGACGGATTCACTAATGAACCGACTGATTTGTCATTTGTAGATTCTAGAAAATTCATGAAAATACATCTTTTCAACTTTCAGATGAACTAGAAAACTTAACTCTGGCAATCCTATATAAAGGGGGGTAGTCGAGGCTTTCAAAGATAACAATAAGCTCTGAAAATTTTTTTCCTCTCTAGTTATGGTAACCAGTGAGCCCTAGAAAGTCCTACCTATAAAAGGGAGGGATAGCAAGGGAGAGACAACAAGGGAGAGCAAGTCAACACTAGCACCCTAACGCTCAAGGAACAAATCCTTCTTGTTGTCTCTTGTAATGCAACGTGGAGTTCACGATAGTCCGCGTGGACTACTACAGAGGTGATGAGGTCATTTCCACCCATTAGGAGGTTTTCGTCAATCATCATCTGTGGTGTTGCATCAGGAGGCTATTGTTGACGACTGCTCAAGTGTTGTTTGAAGAAGAAGTACACTACTGTAAGAGTTGTCACTGGACTTGCTCCAGGACCAAGTATATATCTTGTATACCTTCTTTCCTAGATATTGTTGGCTAAATTAGACATTCTTATAATCGCTTTGTTTTGATGATGACAAACATTTCATCCTTGTGGATTTAACGTGCTACTTGAGTGTTGTAGGAACTAGGTGGATGACACAACTTGGAAGATCTATATGCTCAAAATGCTTTAATTCATGATTGTAATCAAATGTAAAAACTTGTATAAGTATATAATGTACAAGTACTTAGACATCATGTAAATCAAGCGTTAGATCTTCCCTAGCCATTCACAACACTTAGATAGGTCATCCCCTACAATAGTGTCACAACTGCACACTCATACACACATTTAGTACTTAGTTTAAAACATTGAAACAAAGTCATGCTCGGTCGACAAACTTCTCGACCGAGACACTCTCAGTCGACAAACGCTTCGACCGAGAATGACCCAGGTAGTTGTTAGACACAGCAGACAAGGTAGTTGGGAGTTAGATTAGAACGTTATATACACTTACTCCAGACAGTCCCTCGGTCGACAAAGACCTTGACCGACTGGGATCTCGGTCGACAATTCCTCGACCGAGACTGTCTCTGTCTGCACTTTTCAGGATTAATTAACTAGCCATTTATAAAGCAATTCGTGGATACCTAATGGCTAGTTAAGCACTAAGAACCCCTAGAAAGTGTCTAGAACATCCTTAAGCACTCATAGGTCATTCCTATAAATAGGACATGCCTTAGGACACCCAATACACACTTGTGCAATACTTGAGCATTCACACTTGCAATTGAGAATCCATTCTTATGAGCAATTGAGCAACTCCAACATTTGCTACTCATTTCCATTGCTCTAATTTTGTGTCCTATAGGCAAGCATCTCCTATCCACAACACTCACACTTTCATATACATTGGTTAGGAGATCAAAACGCTTGATATAGGAAATCAAGCCTTGTGCTATAACGGTATTGTAATTTCTATTTTTCCTTCTTGTTCCTTTATATTGTTTGTACTCTCCTTGCTACTCCTAGGGTTGGAGGCTATGGATTGGAGAGGGTTTGACTTCTCAGGTGGAGAAGGTGAACTTTGGACTACTTCAAGAAGGCTATCTCAACGGGAAGCTACTTCAAGAGGAAGGCTACTTCAAGGGGGAGCTTGAGGTTACTTCAAGGAAGGCTGCTTCGAGGTTGGTGAGACTACTTCTAGGTGAAGGCTGTCCAAAGGGTTTGGTGAAAGTATTTGTAATTTTATGTAACATCCTTGCGAGGTAATAAAATTTAAGGTACTTTCAAAATCCCAGTTGGTTAAGCAACCAGGTAGTGGATTGACTGCCTTAGTATTTGCTAAGGTTGGAACCACTCTAAATCCTTGTCCCCTTGTCCAATATCTTTGTGGTTGCTTGGTTTGGTTGAATTATTTTTAAAAATCTCCATAAAACCCTATTCACCCCCCTCTAGTGGTTTTTCATTTGGTATCAGAGCATGCTTCAAGGATCTCTAATCGAGTCTTGAAGAATGAAGGGTGGTGGTGCCTACAACTGCAAGCAAAGGAGCATCTTGGACCAGTCTTTAACAAGCTGTAATTGGTGCTTAGGAACAAACCACAAAACACTTACTTGCCCTTGGAGGAAAAAGAAGGAATATGTGCATAAAGGGTGCTTTATTGCTACAATAAGTGAAGAAGAAGAAGAGGTAAGCCTTTTTTATTTACCTAAAGAAGATTTAATTGCTAGTCTTCAAGAAACACATGAAAAATATATTGAGTGCAAGAAGAAATTAAAGAAATCAAATAAAGTAAATGATGGGTTACATGCTAAACTTCTTTCTCTCACATCTAAAAATGAAGATCTCAAAAAGGCTATTGAAGAACATGATATTAAGTTGAAATCAGTAGAAGCAAATTGCAATCTTCTCTCCCTAGAAAAGATAAACTTGCAAACTCAAGTAAATGATCTTCAAAAACAACCTGTGTTGTGTACACATCTAGATTATGATACTATCATGAAAGAAAGAGATTCTTTATTATCTAATCTAGATCAAGAAAATTTATATATCAAGAAGAGAATGGATGAGATTGCTAAGTTACAACAAGAAGTTAGTAGCTTAAGTAACAATGGTATTCTTGATAAAATCTTAAATGATTCTTACCTTCAAATTGGAAGGAGAGGACTAGGTTACAAGCCTAAAGGAAAATCTTATCAAAAACCTAGTGGGGGAAGGACACAAATGCCAAAGACCCAATATATGTATGAACCTAGAGGCAAATATACATATGTACCCAAGAACAATCTAGATCAAACTCATAAAAAGAGAAATGATATTGATTCTATATGTTGCCATTATTGTTTGCATCTTGGACATTATTCCTTCTCATGTCCTTACAAGAAAAAGGATGTTGGGTTGGTATGGGTTCCAAAACCCCCAAAACTAAATGAATTAAAATAAGTTGAGATATGACCAAAGACTCTAAGTTGTATATCTTTATGTCTATCTCAACTTAACATAGTAACAAATTGATTCAAAATTTCTAATTTGAAAATACACATTTTATATAAACCTACAGAGACACATCTTTAATAACTTGTTTGGGTTCTCAAAACCTAGAGATTTGAATATGATTAGTTGAGATTTGACCTAAATATTACTTTGATATTTAATGTTTTATCTCAACTAAACTGAACTTTTAAATTGCATAATTAAATTGGAAGTCATCTATGTTTCGCTTCGAAACAAATTACTGAAAATAGTTCAGAAACAGTGCAGAAACAATCTCGGTTCACAAAATCTTTGACCGATACTATGTCGGTTGAGAAATTAATCGACCGATAAGGATTCTGCTTTAAATCTGTATTTTTTCTAGAGAAACAGTAACATTTTCGATTGAGAAAGTTGTCGACCGAGACAATGTCAGTCGAGAACTTTGTCGACCGAGTAAAACTCTGGCAGAACTGTTTAAATAAAAATAAGACACTTAAAATGCAATCAACTTAAGCATGTAATGAACTCTACATATTCTTATTCTTTAAATATTTGAATGATCCAAATCAAAAGGAAGAATATATGAGCATCAAAACTAGATACTTTTCATGATTAAATTGTATTTATCAAGTATATAAGAGTAAAGGATTAATTTTACTAAAACTGCTGCAAAAATGTTGCTTGCAAAGAAAAATGATACTGAAATCTATACTCTTACTGCAAGAAGACATACTTGATTGCAAAAATAAGTCATCAAATCTTCTCAAGCATATTAGTAGTTAGCATCACTACATATATGTTAATCACATCCTTATTAAACTTGATGCAAACTACAAATTCTAATCTTTATGCAAATTGAAATTGATTATGCCTTCTTTGAAAATTCAAATGTTATCAAATTTCAATTGCTACTATTTTGAAAAAGATGATTAAGCATAAATGGTCTATCTTAAAATTTTCATTAAAATGATAAAAATCATTGTGACACCTAAATGGATATGCACTAACCAAAGTTGCGATATAATCAACAATCTTGATTTGAACAACTTTATATCTATCTTAACTTCACACAATAGAATAACAAATAAATGAAAGTAATTCAACACATAAACTAGAACATACAGATTGCTGAATAAAATCTACAGAAACATTCTCGGTCGAGAAATACTTCAACCGAAAATAATTTGGTCGACAAATTATTCGACCGAGCAAGAGTCTGGAAAATATGTTCTGTTGTTTCTTATTTGCTATCAATTCAACAATAATAAAAATGATTTAATCGAGAATCACAATTCTTGGAGACCATTTTTTTAAGACATATTGATCTTTTGCATCATGAATTATTGAATGAAGGTATAACTTTATGAATATGAAATCCTTGAACATATTGCTAAAATAAAAATTGATATTGAACATACTTTCTTCATTGATTGAAAAAAAATTATTAAGCATGATAATTTACATAGTTTGTCTTAAATTTGAAAATCCTTGAACCATGTTTAATCAAGAAAATCATAAATCTGCTTCTTATGAGATTATTTTGGTTCATCTTCTACATGGTTTAGCTTGAAACTGAAAAATTATGAACCATGTTGATTTTACTATTCTATCATTCACATGATTTATCCTAAGTATTCCCTGGTCTATCTATATAGGAACCATGTGTATTGAAATTTGGTTTAAATGATCATGATCATTGTATTTCATGAAATTATATGCTTGTTTCTTGATCATTGTATTGTGGATATGCTTCTACTGTTCTATCATAATCATTGTGCCATGATCATTGTGTTTCATTGGTTTGTCTAAAATAATCTTTGATCTATATATACAAACCATAAATGAACATTGTTTTCAAATGATCTTTGTAATTCAATTCATTACGAATAAAGATGATGCTATCATGGAAAATGCCATTTTGCATAACACTAAAACTCTATGGCATAAATGAATCTTGACATAATAGATAATGATTATTGTGTGCATGGCTTGTAATAAATGAATGACGATGCTATGAGAAGCCAAATTGTGTCTCTTAGAACAAGAATATTAATGTTTTATCTAGTTCTTTGCAAAATCTTGTCTTTAAGACATTAATCTTTCTTTCAAGGATATATGTTTCTAAAGAATCTTATGATTAATTTGAAAATAAGGGTACAAGAAGAAATGTGATTTGATATTTATGTACCCATAGCAAAGCTTAGGAGACATCATTCACAATGAATGTAAAACATACTTTCTAGGAAAATCAAGGATAAAGACTTCACTGTGATGCCCATATTAAGTTATTGATAAAACATCTTCATAATAGGTATCACTCAAAGTGCTTCAAATTGATATTCATTTAATCAAGTTACCTGCAGACATTATATTTCACATATGAGTGTTTAAACTATAAATCTGTAGGAAATGCCTTTTCGTCGAAATAAAGTTCAACCAAGGGGCGCTATGGTCAAAGTCAAGGTCAACCTAAAATAAGCTTGACAAAATGCTTATTTGTACATAATTTTACTACAATCAATCTTAGTATATTGAAGACAAATTTTTAGTGCATAACTCTCATAAAAGATTAACTTATTATGATTGTGACCTTAGAATCCTTAATTTATCTTGACTATAAGATTAAGGGGGAGCTCACAAAAACTATTTTGATTATAAGATTAAGAATCTTACAAAACTTTGTAAACATCATTTGAAGCTTGATATGACCTTAGTATTCTTAAAAATAATTTTGGTAATGAAAACAAAGAAATCTAAAATATTCATGAATATGACATATATCTTGTTCCTAATGGAATTCTCTAAACAAATTAGGGCTTAACATCCTGTGTATTTGATTAGAGATACATTCTACTATAATCTTAAAGGATTCTCATGTCATTTTCAGGGCTTAACATCCCTTGTAAAATGGATGAGAAATCAAAACACATATGCCATGAATCTAAAAGGATCTCATATCATTTCAAGGCTTAACATCTTTTGCAAATGATTGAGAAATAAATTGTGGCTAAATTTGACAATAAGTGGCTTGCATCCCTTGCTTTTAAAACTGGATATCTTATTAAAGGGGAGCATCTAGTTATCAAATTAAGGGGGAGCAATCAAAGTAATACTTAAGGATTATCTTGGTTATCTTTTTGAAATGACAAAGGGGGAGAAATAATATAAAATCAGAAATATTAATGAGTTTCATAATCATTAGGCCAACACACACTTGCAAACAAGAGAATGGCTACAAAAGGTACACTTCAGGTATGAAACTCACATGATTTACATTTCCTTATTTTATATTTTGGAAATATTTGTCATCTTCAAAAAGGGGGAGATTGTTGGCTAAATTGGACATTCTTATAATCCCTTTGTATTGATGATGACAAACATTTCATCCTTGTGGATTTAACGTGCTACTTGAGTGTTGCAGGAACTAGGTGGATGACACAACTTGGAAGATCTATATGCTCAAAATGCTTTAATTCATGATTGTAATCAAATGTAAAAACTTGTACAAGTATATAATGTACAAGTACTTAGACATCATGTAAATGAAGCATTAGATCTTCCCTAGACATTCACAACACTTAGATAGGTCACGCCCTACAATAGTGTCACAACTGCACACTCATACACACACTTAGTACTTAGTTTAAAACATTGAAACAGAGTCATTCTCGGTCGACAAACTTCTCGACCGAGACACTCTCGGTCGACAAACTCTTAGACTGAGAATGACCCAGGTAGCCGTTAGATACAACAGACAAGGTAGTTGGGAGTTGGATCAGAACGTTATATACACTTGCTCCAGACAGTCCCTCGATCGAAAAAGACCTCGACCGACTGGGATCTCGGTCGACAATTCCTCGACTGAGACTGTCTCTGTCTGCACTTTTCAGGATTAATTAACTAGTCATTGCCAAAGCAATTAGTGGATACCTAACGGCTAGTTAAGCACTAAGAACACCCTAGAAAGTGTCTAGAATGTCCTTAAGCACTCATAGGCCATTCCTATAAATAGGACATGCCTTAGGACACCCAATACACACTTGTGCAATACTTGAGCATTCACACTTGCAATTGAGAATCCATTCTTATGAGCAATTGAGCAACTCCAACATTTGCTACTCATTTCCATTGCTCTAATTTCGTGTCCTATAGGCTAGCATCTCCTACCCACAACACTTACACTTTCATATACATTGGTTAGGAGATCAAAACACTTGATATAGGAAATCAAGCCTTGTGCTACAACGATTTTTTAATTTCTATTTTTCCTTCTTGTTCCTTTATATTGTTTGTACTCTCCTTGCTACTCCTAGGGTTGGAGGCTGCGGATTGGAGAGGGTTTGACTTCTCAGGTGGAGAAGGGTCTTCTCGGTGGAGAAGGTGAGTTTGGACTACTTCAAGAAGGCTGTCTCAACGGGAAGCTACTTCAAGAGGAAGGCTACTTCAAGGGGGAGCTGGAGGTTACTTCAAGGAAGGCTGCTTCAAGGTTGGTGAGACTACTTCTAGGTGAAGGCTGTCCAAAGGGTTTGGTGAAAGTATTTGTAATTTTATGTAACACCCTTGCGAGGTAATAAAATTTAAGTACTTTCAAAATCCCGGTTGGGTAAGCAACCGGATAATGGATTGACTGCCTTAGTATTTGCTAAGGTTGGAACCACTCTAAATCCTTGTCCCCTTGTCCAATATCTTTGTGGTTGCTTATTTTGGTTAAATTATTTATAAAAATCTCCATAAAACCCTATTCACCCCCCCTCTAGTGGTTTTTCAGATACATGGATGTTGAAATGATCTTCTAGTTCAAGAATTTGGTACTCAATTTTTGTTTCTACTATTTTATTTATTGCCCCAATTTCCCAACAGGAGAGCCCAAAGAACATAGAAGAGGTATGCATGGCATGGTCTCCATAATTGAGCCTCGTACTCAGGATGATGGCTACATGTGAAGAGATCTAATTGCTGAACCCAAAATAGATACTTAGGTGAAGTGTATGTATGGGTAGAAATCATCTAGTTAGAAATTAATTCCATGACTAGAAAATGTCTTATCTTGAGTGGCTAGCACATATGAATCTCATTTGTAGTGCAAGTGGGATATTTATAAAACCCGATTTCTAAAAACAATGCTTTTCACTACATAATTTATGATGCTTGAAAAGAATTGCACTTGAGATATTATAAGTGATAAGACACTCATACACGGTTGACCTAGTATGTGTAACCCATATCACATACATAAGATTCACATATGATATAAAGAAATATTTATTTGAAGAAATCTTTTAATCATATATTACATGATCATAATGGATACATGTTTGACCTCAATTCTAATGAAAAATATTATATCTAAGATGATAGTTAGTGATAATTTACATAATTCTTAGATGATAACCTATGTATGCATGAACAACAAGCATCACATTTAATGACAAAAAATTAGTATTATGTTTACAATAACCCACATTTAAGATATTTCATGAAACTAATTCTACAAAAATGATAAAATAACTAAAGATGTAATGTTTAGTTCTAATGAGCCTATGTGGTGAGGAGGTATATACCTTTATCTACTTCTTTGAACACTATATATGGTTTTATGTTATGATGAGGCTTCATCATTTGTTACGGACAACGCCATTGAAAGGAGGCCTTTTGAAAATAGATATGATGACCTTAAAAGTCACCTCGAGTTTGAGTTAGCTCAAATATGTAATATGAGATACCTTTAAGGAGGGGTGAGTCTTATATATTAAATTTATGTTGTAAACAACTTGATAATATATAGAAATGAACCTATTTAACTTGTTTCATTTTAGAATAATGTTTTATAATGGAAATTTCCATGAAAAATAATCTAGATATTTATCCCCAAGTTTTTGTATTAGTGAAGAAGATCTATAAAAATTGGTTGGGATTTTCTTCATAACGTTCACTATTATGATTGGAGTCATCAATTGAGATTGATGAGTCTTTATGGTGAATTGACCATGGGAAAAAAATTACGAGTTAAGGGGATAGATGAAATCAAACTAAATTATTAATAAAGTATGTATCTCACTAATCTTTCTAGATTCTTAGTGGTGATTTTTGATTTAAAATATTGATTTGAGCCATCTTGGTAGATTTAGTAAGTAGTCAAATCTATGTTTTTGTAGCTCATTTTTTGTCAACACATAGTCCTTTAGACACTAAAGGAATGTACAACGTTTCTTTCACTACTAAGAGAAGGTTTATAAGTTTTGTATTGAGGAAACCTATCACGTCAATGCTTAATAAGACCTTGATTGATTACTTGAAGGCAAAATTAAACTCCATACTTTTGTTGTGTTGAATTAAAAAAAAGTGTTGATGAAAATTTCATGCATAGTCACCACTTGGATATTTTCATTAATCATAATTTCATTTATAGGCGTTCACACCCATGCCGTAATATTTTATATGGTTTACAAAAAATTATTACTAACATTAGGTCCCAAAAAAATTGCAACATAGAAATCATCTTAGCACTCATCTTGCCACTATTAGGATATTTACAACACATTACTTTATCCATCATATCAAGGTTCCATTAATTATACTGTAATATGTTAAGTAGATATTCTAAGCAAAGGAATAAGACTCATACCCTATTCTATGGCTTTTTCTTCAACAACATTACATTCGATCTCTTTCTAGTAGCTATCATATTTTTCACTTATCACAATATTTCATCTAATGATAATATTCATTATGGTTTGACTTATTACTCATTTACTTCTTTATTTGTTATTTAAAATTTTATAATATTATTCTTACTTATTTTATTTGTTACACAACATTATTTTATCCATTTAAGTTTCTACTCAGCCTTATCTTGCCTGTATTTCCTTCAAGTTACGATATTTCTATTATACTGCTATTAAATATATTATTATGTATTTAAGTCTCGTTTCTATAACATGCAGTTATACCTCATCATTTTGAATGAAATCTACCTTTACTACCCGTTTTACGCTTATGTCCTCATATCCCAAATATATCTTCTTTAGTAACATTTCAATTTTTAAAATCCAGGTCTTTCTGTTCTTAAATTTGTTATTTATTTCCAGAAGTATTACCTCTATTCACATTACTTGGACCGTTCTCATTTGACCATAGTTATGCGATCTTGTTTATAAGAAACTGGTTGTAGATGTGAGATATTACGGTAAGATAACCATGAGGCCCCGTTTGGTTGATGGGTTGTAAGAACTAAATAGGATTAACTTTGGGCCAACAAGAATTTCCTTTGTTTGTTTGTTAATTTTCAGTCTTGGACCATCACCCGTCGGAACTGCTTCCGACATGTATGGTTTTAACAAAAGATGTGGTCTCCTCCAAGTTTAACTAATCTGTTCTGGTTTAGATACCTTTTCGTGGAATTGCTCTGCGTAAAAACCATTTGGGAATCAGGGATTTTAGCTGGGAGTTGTTTAACAGTCATCCCAGAGCCGCTATTGACGGACAAGAGAGAAGCTCCCCGTTTGTTTTGTGAAATCATTATTCCTCACGGATGGTAGATTCATTCATGGTGGCAAAGCTAACAACAAGGGGACAATAAGACATTGCAAAATAGTCGGATGCCCTTGTAGAACTCCTTGTTTTCAAATTTTATTTTTTGCTGCTATTCCTCTCCTCTTTCTTTTATAGTTCTAGTCCGTTTCTAGTAGCTTTCCAACCTTACCCAACTCCTTTGATTTCAGATGCAAGACCTGATTTTCTATCAGATTTTCAACATCCACTTTTATATTTCTCGATGAATGAAAGTATGATGAATTTGAGGTGCTAAACACGACCTAGGTTGCTAGAACTGTGGGTAGGTCCTATGTGAGACATATTAACCAGACCATGATGTCTATCAGTGGCACACCGACAAATTCAAACAAGGTGAGGCCATCACATTATCGAGTAATTTCATCTGCAATATTCTCAATTTATGAAATATGAAAAGTAGGCATTCTATCATTATTATGGTTACATTAAATATTAAACGAAAAAAAACTACATTTTTTCTTTTTAAAAAATGACATGCCTAACAAACATATTTTTTTCAGCCAATCAGACCATTCTATTTTTAAAGAAAATATATAAAAAAGTCAAAAAATCAATAATGCCTCATATTATCCGGTACGACTTCTTGAATGAATTTGAATATTTGTATTGACAAAAATTGTAACAAACATTTTACAATTTAATATGTGTGTCTTCTGTGATTTCCTTTGCACATAAGTCACAGGTTAATGTACTACATATGATAAAAAGATAGAACCCAATTTAGAAAGAATATACCTATTTCTAAATGAGATCTATGAGTATATAAAAGATGTCATTCCACAAGAAACTATTATATTTTGATTAAATAAGTTCATCATTTCTTACCATCATTTACCTTTTACAATTTCCAAACTGCAAGAAATGACGTTTGCAGGCCCTAGCTAAAATAATGAATTTCTGTAAATAGAATTGACTACTCTATACTCTATGCAAAGCACATGGTTAATATATTGTCAATAAATAATTTAGCTTTTCCTTATCTTATTTTATTAGGAAAGGAATTATCACCTCTCTCTTCCATGGATTAACTGCATTGTATGTAATAAATACTTTGGATACTCTTGTTTTCCTTTTGAAAATCCCTCTCTACACCTCGCGATTTATGCCTCTCTTTCTTTCATAATTTCCATTATCTCGGCCTCTTCATAACTCTCCGACTCTCACCCCTAATGTTCTTCGGAACTCTTCCACTACATAGTCTTTCTCATTCTTTCTGAAGCCGCCATCTCTCTCCTACTTCCGTTAGCCTCTACATAACTCCTATTTGCTCCCTTTCAATCTGCGCCAACAGGTTTTACGGCAACAAAAATATTTATCAGGTGAGGCTAGATGTACAGAATTGGTGAGGCCATGACATCTTCCCCTCATTAAATGAGCGGATACGGATGGGCGCAGGTGAGGCCAAGGCTTCACCTGACCTCAATGTTCATCTGCTATTGATGTCTATTTCACAAAGTTGACGAACAAAATTTAAGATAGAAACGAATCCTATCCCAAACATACACAAACATAAGAAGTCATATTTCCAGCCCTTCCTCCTCATTTTCCTAGCAAATCGATCCCTTACATGATCTCATTCCTTTTCGGTCCTGCCAACCAAACACGATCTAAAGGTGGGTTTATGTTAGAATACAATATTTCCACTTCTTATACTTGGGTTTCATAATTAACATTTATTTAGAATGTTTATTACTATAACATATTATACATGTATAATATATATTGTACATATATAATATAATATATACATATATACAATCTGTATTATTCTAATATTGTAGTAATTATATATTCATATGTATATTATATATTAAATTATGCATATGAAAGTTTATATTTATGGAAAACAATAAATTCAGAGTTTAATCTGCGTAGTCATTTTATTTTATAATTTCTCTCATATAGTCAACATAGTATATAATGTAAAATAGAATTTTGCATCGGGTAGTAGTACCACTAGAGATACTAAAGGTTTAACTAATAATATCTATTAATACTTGTTCTCTTCATCTTAGTAACATTACTTTTATATCTCAAATTGAAAGAATTAAGATTTTTGTTAGCGACCACATGTAATATCTATTATTGACGACAATATTCTAGAGTGACTTACGACGACAATGTTCAAGAATACAAGAGTTTGTCAGGAGATTTTTAAACGCTGTCAATACTAGAAAATGAATAATGGCGTAGGGATATTGAGAAAGAGACTTGTCAAATTTTTGTAGTGGTAATTATTAAAAAATGTAATAATGTGACGTACTGTTTAAAAATATGAACACACCCAAATCCCTAATAATTTGAATGACATAAACTTACGGTTCCTAATCATGTGTATCCTTCCACTGAAAGGGGAAGCATCGTTCCTATATAATAGAATATACATGCGACTATACAAGTGGAATATAGGTCAACAACAATGTATGTATTGTCCTGTAAGCATGTAGTTCGTCTGGATGTCCCTTTTCAAGTTCTACGGAAGGTATCCCATGGTAAGAAGCCAAGTAGGTCAATAATAAAAATCGCTTTCCGATATTTACATTTATACAAGATCAAGTCAAACAAATTGTGAACCAGATACTTCAATAGACTGTAAATGGTTAATATATTGATTACAAGGTAATTAATAGCCTAAATGATTGCAATGTAGTGTGCATCATGCTCCTTCCAATAGGAATGATGGAAATTTGATTAAAGAGCTCTAGGAAAAACATCTTTTTAGGGATTCCTCAAAAGACGCCAAACTCAAGCGGTGCAAAGAAGGGTGGGTATATTTCGCATATCAAAACAATGTATTTTCAGATTTGGTACCTGACCGGCCTAACTCGCACGTCTAAAATGGAGCGGATCTAGAGTAGTCGGACTTTTAAGATTATAACCCGACACTCAAGCCCCTGCAACTATTATACGGGGTCTGATGTAGTATTCGGGTCAAACCACAGGGGCAAGGTTGGTAAGTGTTAAGTATGCGGAGCCTCACAATCTTACACTCCAAATGAAAAGGTGGATTAAGGGGGGTGTTTCCTAAGGAACGATGATGCTCCAGAACAAACAAAGAAAGACAAAAGAAAGAAAATAAAGAAAGAGAAAAATATAAAACAAGCAGTAAGAAAAACAATGGTATGGAAGGAAACTTGGATCAGGTTTCACCTACTAAGGTCTCTCGCCAACATGTAAAACTTACACCCCTTTGTATACTCCTATCAAGATTACAAGCAATCATAAAAAACATCTATTCCCTCCTCTCTCAAGATTAGGACATATCTAGATTTTAAGGTAGTCTCTCTCTAGGTGACGACCCAACAACTACAAAGCAAACCATATGACTGTTGGCTTTAGTATTCTAACAATTTCATGCATTTGTACTACTATGTAATACTAGATAAGGTTGGTACTATTCTTTCGAGGTACCAACAATCAAACATCAGAAGATGGTAGCTAAGAATACAAGTGAAGCATTAAGAATAAGAGTATGGAGATAATCTTGATAAGAATATATATATATATATATATATATATACAAAGGGGAGCAAGAATATACATGTTGAGAAAGCCTTAGTGGCTACTCCCAACTCAAGTTAGATGTTTAGCCACACATGTTAACGGGTAGCATAAAGGCGTCACAGAAGGATAGATACATCAATAACTATAAAGAGGGAGGGTACATCGTGATGGAGGTGATAGGTCTACATAGAGAAGGTAGAAGGCGATACACCAACTATACTTCTTCAAGTCTAGATCTGGAGTGGACGTGGTTGTGGCAGGTTCTTCCTTCGAAGGAAGGGATGATCAATCTTCTCTCTCCTCTGATTTCCATCTTTAGAGATCCACGACTGATGGCTATGAACATGGATGACTCGGGAATTTGGCAGCACTTCGTGGTCCTTGATGATCTGATGATTTGATGGGTGGAGGTGGGGTCTATTTATAGACGTTGTACACCGACTTAACCTCTGGGCTGCGGTCGTGAGGTATAGATTGGTCGCGACCTCCATCGCAGTCGTGGTGCGCTGATTATCTTTCGCGGTCGAGGGGTGGCCTCGGTCACGGTATGCTGGAGGGGTGGCCTCGACCGCGGGGCATTACTTCGATAGGAGGGTCGTAGTCACAGTGTGGAGTCATCGAATGGAGGCAACGACTAAGGCAGGGACATTAGTGGGCAATACAGCCGTGGTCACAACATTCACCGTAGTCATGATGTAGTATGATCTTACAAGAGTAAGAGACGTATGAATTTAAGACTCTCACACTAAGACACTAAAATAAGTAGAGAAATCAATAAAAGGTATGCTACGGAAGACATAAATCATACGCAAAAAGTACACAAAATGAGATGTTATCAACTCCCCCAAACTTAGGATCGAGCCTGTCCTCATACTAATGGGTAGGCCCGAAATCATAGATAAATGATCTATGGGTAACAAAATTATTAGAAAAACTACCATTATAGAGTTATCTCATTTGTACAGCAAAACTCCCGTGGTATGTCCGTTTTAAATCCTGAAATTCTATTTATTGCTAATGGGTAGGCCCAAAATCATAGAGAAATGAGCTACGGGTACGACATATCTGCATTCATGAGTGCGTGTGGGATCTTTCGACATCTTTTAGGCACAACTCCCAATTTTTTTCTTTGGCTTTTTATATCTCCTCTCAGGTTTGGGTGAAGGGTTTTTAAAGGATTTTCTGGGTGGCCAAGCCTCTTTTCATTCCAAAGCGGGGATAATTAAACCTGGAAGGGGCAGTTGTTTCCTTCTTGAGGGAGGTGAGGATTTTCTATCTAGAACTGTCAGGTTAGAGTGATTGGTTGGGAGTATGGCTTGGTAAAGTCATCCAGTTTCTAAAGATTCTATATATTTAGGATTATTCCACACACAACGTTTTGCCGTAAGAATGAGATAAAACTGTGTTGTTGGGCTTCTTGTTTTAACTATTATGTGTATTGCTAGCTCATTTGCTCCTCTCTAGAAATGATTACACTACATCATACAATAAAAGAGCTAACAAGTCTAAGAAGGGGCTAAGCAAAACTGTGACTTATAGCAAAATTTTTGAAAATAATATTTTTGAAAATTTTGTTTCTCATACTTAGTTGTAGTAGAAGTAAGAATATGTACAAGATTTTTTTTTGAAGATTTTAGTGTAGAAATTGTATTTCTCACACCCGTTCATGACTCCTCTCCCAAACTTATCATTCACCCCTACTCGGGGTGTCAAAATTGGAGTTGGATGTATAAACGAGCTTTCTTTATAGCTTCTAGCTATTTGTTGTCGCCCATTTTGACTCGAGGAGCATGCTAGCGTATACTATGTGTAGTGGGTGGTATTGTTCATATTGCATGCCCTCCACCTTCATATTCATTATAGCTAGGGTGATCATCCAGGCTAGATAATAGAAGCCATAGTCATTTGACAGTGGTACTTGTTGACGGCTTCTATGGCTGAACTACGACTTCTTGAAGTCTTTGACTTCTTTATGCTTGTACCTTTTTCCATGATTTTTGAGAATTTCTACAATTGCTTCGGCGCGCACGACTGCCTTCTCTTCTATAGGTGTCTTTGCAGTAGTCATGTTTGTGCATTTGTTGAGTGCAAAGGCTGCATCTGACTGTTTTATAGAATTACAATCCTGGCTATAATACTAACTACTAGCAGAGTCCAATGACTATCATGTTGGATGGGAAGGAATATATAGTCTGGGAGAGAGGTCTCCAGGCATTGCAGTAGGCAGTCTTTTTTTCCTGACATTTTATCCTTCAAGATATCATCGACTAGGAGAAAGTAGGCCATATGCACGTTTGACATGTTGTCGCTCAGCAGTGACTGATAGGCTGACATAGGGCTGACTGAAAGGTACCCTCCTATTTTCAAAATATCTCTGAGGTCATATTTTAGTACACAAATGCCATGTTGGTATGTATGCCCATAGAGCCAGTCATATGATGATTGTAATGACATACTTTGTAAATAATTTGAATAATAATAAAGGCAATTTCTATCTATATGTTTTAACTATTTTTGAGATAATAGTATAACATGTTAGATGTCTAGAGAGTGACAATACTCAATGATGTATGTCTTCAAGTACGTGACTTGAACAAGGAGATCATACGGATGTTAAGAGTATGTACATTCTCACTACATCCCTAGTCAGTTGTTATTGTGGGAATAACCATAGACATCAATAACACAAGACTAGAGTGTGTGTTGGTTGATAACAGAATCTCATCAGTCACGATATAGGATATCAAACCAAGCACATAGATACATGTGAGAGAATGTTGATTCAAGGTCTAAATTGACTAAACCCTTGTTTTGATTATGACTAAACCATTCCAATTAATTGTGTATAATGTCTCTACTTGAGTGATTTGAGATTAGGTATAAACACACTCCAAATTCCCTAACTTGTACATATCAACTCGGAGAAATGACAAGTCAAAGTCAATACAAGTGAACATTTTTGTAATATGATGTAAATCCATTATAATCATGTTGTAAATTACTTATAATGATTGTATGACCTGTAATTAAGCTTGGAAAAAATTAGGAGCACTTAGATCGAATATTTAAGCACTCAAAAGCCATTTTCCAAAATTCACATCAGGCTGTTCATCAGTCGAGTTGCAAACTCGACCGATTCTGATTGGATCTTGAAAATGACTTTTGATCGGCCGAGTTTACACTTCACAGAACTCGACCGATCGTGTACCTGACCAATTTGATTTTATTGGTCGGTCAAGTTTCCCCAGGACAAACTCGACCGATGGTCTGAATATCGGCTTTGTCTTTAACTCTATCGGTCAAGTTACCTTTATAGAAACTCGACCGATTGCATTGTATGAAAAAGTACAAAAAAGTGTTTCTAGCCATTGTGGAGTTGCAACACGTGAAAATATACTTGTTGCAAGCCATAAAACACCTAGTTTTGGTTCTCAAGTGTTCCCAAAGGCTAAGGGGCATCCCCATCTATAAATAGGACCCCTTGGGCTTCGTTCCAAGGTTGAGCATTCATGGAAAAACTATATGTGAGGTTCCTATTCTATAGTTGAGTGCTTCCTACAGCCTCCTCTCTCTCTCTAAGCTTAATCACCTGCTACATTCGTTAGAGTGAGTAGGAAATATGAAGAAAGATAGTCCTACATGTATATCTTGTGAGGTTCTCACTTCTACCACCTCCCTATCTCTCATTTCAACCATGAAGATGAAGGTTCTCTCTCTTGGCTAAGAGAGGTGAAGAAGAACAAGGGAAGGCGTCCCTTGGTAAAGATCAAGGTTGAAGACTTGTAGCAAGAATGGGTAAGCCCTTGGTGAAGGCAGAAGACTCCTTGCTCAAGTGGGTAAGTACTTGGTGGAAGCTTCTCTGATTGAAGGTGAAGTCAAAGGCTGGAGATCCAAGAAGAGTGGGTAATCCCTACAAGGCTGAAGACTTGTGTAAGAGTAGGTAAGTCCTTGGAAGAAGGAGGAAGACTCCTTGCAAAGTGGGTAAGTCATTGGTAAGGTTGAAGACTTTTTGTCCTCTCTCTTGGCTAAGAGAGGTGAAGAAGAACAAGGGAAGGCGTCCCTTGGTAAAGATCAAGGTTGAAGACTTGTAGCAAGAATGGGTAAGCCCTTGGTGAAGGCAGAAGACTCCTTGCTCAAGTGGGTAAGTACTTGGTGGAAGCTTCTCTGATTGAAGGTGAAGTCAAAGGCTGGAGATCCAAGAAGAGTGGGTAATCCCTACAAGGCTGAAGACTTGTGTAAGAGTAGGTAAGTCCTTGGAAGAAGGAGGAAGACTCCTTGCAAAGTGGGTAAGTCATTGGTAAGGTTGAAGACTTTTTGTATTGGATAGGCAAGTCCTTTGGTTGGTCATGTATTGTATCTCTTAAAATGAATATAATGAAGGTGCAATGTTAAGAAATCCTAGAGGTTGACCTCTCTAGGTAAGTGGACTGACTCACTTCTAATTTGAAGTGTGGAACCACTCTAAATAGATTGTCTCTTGGTGTATGTTCAATTTCTCTCTCCCTTGCTATGCATGTTTTAGTTGCACTCAAACTTCCTATTTAGCAACCTTATTTTGTCATATATCTTGAAGGTCTAATGAATTTTGTTTAACTGCATTCATCTCTATTCACCCCCCCCCCTCTAGAGCATCTAATCACCCATCTAGGATCAAACAATTGGTATCATAGCGGGTCTTCTCCAAGCATACTTCAACAAGTAGGAGAAGATGGGTGACCACCAAGGAGGGAGATACTTGATCAACCTTCCAATCTTTGATGGGAGCAATTTCCTCTATTGGAGAAAAAGGCTTCAATTCTACATCCAAGGATCAAGTCTTGATATGTGGCAAATGGTGAACAGCCCATACAAGCTACCTAAGGAAAAAATTGAAGAATGGGATGATGCTACCTTGAAGAAAGTAACCATGAATGCTAGAGCCATGCACATCCTCTATGCCTCCATGACCTCCACCGAGTTCAACCATATTTCTTCTTGTAAGACGGCCTATGAGGTATGGAGAAAGCTATGCATCACCTATGAGGGGACGGATCAAGTGAAGGAAAGCAAAGTCTACATGCTCAAAGGGCTGCTTGAGAACTTCAAGATGGGAAAGGAGAAGAAGATATCCAACATGTACTCAAGGCTCAACACCATTGTGAATGGTCTTGTAGTTCTAGTTCATTCTATGTCTAGCGGAGAGATCAACTCAAAGATCCTTAGAACTCTCCCCAAGAGGTGGGAACCCAAGGTGACTTCCATTGAAGAAGCAAGGTCTCTTAAGGATGTCCCTATTGAAGAGCTCATTGGAAATCTATAAGCACATGAAGCCACACTTGATAAGAGGGAGAAAGTAGAAAGACAAGAAGAGAAACAACAAAAGAGAATGAATAAGGCTAAAATCAAAGCTCAAATCAAGGTTGTTGTTGGTCAAGCCTCTCCATCCTCTCATATTGAAGAAGATGACATGTACTCCAAGGGTAGTTTCTAAAATGGCAAGAATTCCTCCTCCATCCGGTGTCTCAAGTGTGGAAAGAAGGGTCACTTCAAGATAGATTGTCTACACGGCAAGAAGACCCATCTTCACAAGAGAAGAGAAGAGAAGTAAAAGAAGAAGGAGAAATGGCACTCAAGCTCAAGTGACTTCTCCAACTCAAGCTCAAGTGGCTCCTCCTACTCAAGCTCAAGTGAAGAATCAAGTGAAGAGTCAAGTGGAAGATCAAGCTCTAGTAAAGAAGGAGAATGTCATTTTTCTCTCATGGCATCAACAAGTAAAGACTCAAGTGAGGTAAATCTAAACTCTTTAGATAAAGAATATTTGATTACTATTATTCATGATACTTGTGACTCTCTTAAGTCTTGTAAAAAGAAAAGAAACAAGCTCGCTAGAATTGTTGATAATATGCATGTAGAATTATATGATCTTTGACATGAAAATTCTTGCTTGCTTGATGATAAAAATGCTTGTATTAGCCAAGTAGACTCTCCTAAACTTGAAAATGCTAGTTTTCTTGATAAGATTATATTTCTAGAAGCTCAACCTCTCATGCCTAGTTCTAATGAAGAGCATACTTTAATTGTTGATTATCTCATGCATGATATTGATGTTCTTAAATCTGAAAATAAGGACAAAGATTTTGTTTTGCAAGGATTATAATCTAAAAATACTGATAAAAAAAAGATTATAATCTAAAAATGGTGTTTATCTTTCTAAGATTGCTTTGCTTGAAACAGAAAATGCCTCCTTGCTTGCTAAAATCAATGTTTTTGAATCTTGTTCTAGTTCCACTAGTAGAGAGAATAATGTTGTTGATCTTCATATTGATGGATATTCTTATTTAACTAAAGCTCTTTGCTTAGAAAAAGATCTTTTGCATGCTAGAGATAATATAAATCATTTTTCTTCTACTATTACTTCTCTTATGCATGATAATGATAGTTTCAGATCTTCTTTGCAAATATTCTTAGTTGGTAAAATGAATCTTGATGATATCCTACACCATACTACTAAACAAATTGGTAGACATGGTTTGGGGTATGATAGTAGTCAAAGGAACAACAAAGGTGAAGGACCTCCAATATTCCATGGAGAATCCTCTAGTTCCAAACTATGGGCACATGTAACTATTGCAATGATATTGGCCATTATTCTACTTGTTGTCCTTTTAGGAAAGCACCCAAGAGAAAAAAGGACTTGGGTTGTTAAGATAACCCCTCCTGACCCAAAAACATGATTGGGGACCATTTCATCTTTCTTCTTGTAGGTACCTGCAAATGGGTTGACTTGAGCTATTAAATTGCAAATTGACTTGTCAATCCACATGAAAGAAGAAAGGTGAGATGTGTAGAGGGTGACAACAAATGGAAAAAGGAATGGTAAGAACAGAGGTAATGCTATTCTTGCTCATATCCTATCATAATGTGTTTTTTTCAAGTTAGTGTGCACTATACATATAGTTTTTGAGTCAAAAGTGGCATTTTAGGATTCTCTTCACACTCTTGCTCAAAAACTGTTTCTAATGCTTTCATATTACATTACTAACTTGATTACACATGTTTGGATATGGCTTATATCTTTAGCATGACTCTAAATATGTTTTTATGAAATATATGTGCTTTTTGACAGAAGCTCTGTCGGTTGATTTTGTCCTGTTTGAAGCTCGACCCATAGGCACCAATGGGTGTTTCCAACAGATGTCATCGGTTGAGTTGTCAATACACAGAACTCAACCGATAACACTGTGCACAGAATATACATTTGGCTTATTGAATGAGAATTTCCCTCTCAACTAGATTTTCTCAACCAATAGCCTTATTCTTTGGCACTCCTTTGGTATCTTTATATATGCATATTTCCATGTTCTAAATTTCCTATCTTTCTTACAACTCTATCATGCTAATTGCTCTAAATTGGTATATCTATAACTTGCAATTACTTGTTTTGAGTTGTTTTGAAAGTCTTGATTATGATCTATTTGGATCTCTTGGTTGTGTCTAAAATAGATTCCATTGTACTCTAACTTGCTACATCTATCTAGGTGTATATCTTATTTTGATACAACCTTGAGGTTCTCAGTGGTGATCATCTTTTGGCAATGATGCATACTTGTTAGTGAGTTATATCCTTTCATACTTCTAAAATTGCATATCTCTTTGTTTGGATATATCTCTACATCTACTCATAGCTTGATTTATTGTGTGCACCTTTTGGTATCTCTTGCTATGATCTAGATCCTACTAGTAGTCCTAACTTGTGATATCATCTACTAGTAGTTCACATACATGTAGTTCTAACCTTGTTTATATTTGATATCTTTGCTCATCAAGTGGTATTCTACTATATGATATGCTTGTATCTTGTCTCATACATGCTCAAGATTGTTCCTTGAATTGCTTATCTACTATCTTGAGTTGCTTGCATAACTTTATGATGCATGGTACATAGATCTACATTATATGTAGAAATTGGAGCATTTTTGGATCTTATGCAGATTTTTCTCCAGTTTCAGTTTTTGGTACAAGACTAGTGTTTTTAATGCAGAAAATACCCTCCAAGCAAGACTCATGGCTTTGCCATGAACCCAGACACTTTTTGGGAAAATTATGTCATCTTGAGGGTCAAATTTTTGTTTTATTGTTTTTCTGCAGCACTTCATCTTGCATTTTGGGTGGTTCAAGTGCATTCCTTAACTTGGTTTTCTTTCTATGCTTGGACAACCCCTAGCTGTGCTCTTCTACTCTCATTATATAACCTTTTATTATCTCCTTTCTCTTAACAAGTGGTGTTTCTTATTTCTTCATACCCCCACTTTTTGAAATGACAAAGGGGGAGAAAGGTATGTCTTCTTTTGACAAAAGAGGGAGAAGGCATGTCTTACATGAAGAGGAGAAGCATGTTCATGTAAAGGGGAGAAGGTAAAGGGGAGAAGACATATATGTGTAGAACATATATGAGTAGAAGACATAGTATTCTATAAATGTTATGAAAGCTAACCATGCAGGAGAAATATCATCAATTGAGGGGGAGTATGAGAACTCCACTAGCATCGATTAGGGGGAGAATATGAACTCAATTCTATTGAAACCCCTAGATTTCTCCAAAGGTATGACTTTACTTAAATGCTTTCAATACATTTATGGAATGAGTTGTCATCTTCAAAAAGGGGGAGAATGTTGACTGAAGTTCTAAATTGACTAAACCCTTATTTTGATGATGACTAAACCATTCCAATTAATTGTGTCTAATGTCTCTACTTGATTGATTTTACATTAGGTATAGACACACTCCAAATGCCCTAACTTGTGCATATCAACTTGGAGAAATGACAAGTCAAAGTCAATACAAGTGCATATTTTTGTAATATGATGTAAATCCATTAGAATCATGTTGTAAATCACATGTAATGATTGTATGACTTGTAATTAAGCTTGGAAAAAATCAGGAGCACTTAGATCGAATATTGAAGCACTCAAAAGCCATTTTCTAAAATTCACATCAGGTTGTTCATCGGCTGAGTTGCAAACTCGACCGATCCTTATTGGATCTTGAAAATGACTTTTGATCGGCTGAGTTTACACCTCACAGAACTCGACCGATCGAGTACCTGAGCAATTCAATTTTCATTGGCCGTTCGAGTTTTCCCAGGACAAACTCAACCGATGGTTTGAATATCGGCTTTGTCTTTTACTCTATCGGTCAAGTTACCTTTATAGAAACTCGACCGATTGTATTGTATGGAAAAGTGCAGAAAAGTGTTTCTAGCCATTTAGGAGTTGCAACAAGTGAAAATATATTCGTTGCAAGCCACAAAATGGCTAGTTTTCATTCTCAAGTGTTCCCAAAGGCTTAGGGGCATCCCCAGCTATAAATAGGACCCCTTGGGCTTCATTCCAAGGTTGAGCATTCAATGCAAAACTCTATGTGAGGTTCCTATTCTATAGTTGAGTGCTTCCTACAACCTCCTCTCTCTCTCTAAGCTTAATCACTTACTACATTCATTACAGTGAGTAGGAAATCTATAAGAGAGCTAGTCCTACATGTATATCTTATGAGACTCTCACTTCCACCACCTCCCTATCTCTCATTTCAACCTTGCTCAAGTGGGTAAGTCCTTAGTGGAAGCTTCTTCGAGTGAAGGTGAAGTCAAAGACTGAAGATCCAAGAAGAGTGGGTAATCCCTGCAAGGCCGATGACTTGTGCAAGAGTAGGTAAGTCCTTGGAAGAAGGCGGAAGACTCCTTGCAAAGTGGGTAAGTCCTTGGTAAGGTTGAAGACTCTTTGTATTGGATAGGTACGTCCTTTGGTTGGTCATGTATTATATCTCTTAAAATGAATATAATGAAGGTGCAAGGTTAAGAAATCCTAGAGGTTGACCTCTCTAGGTAAGTGGACTGACTCACTTCTAATTTGAAGTGTGGAACCACTCTAAATAGCTTGTCTCTTGGTGTATGTTCAATTTCTCTCTCCCTTGCTATGCATGTTTTAGTTTCACTCAAGCTTCCTATTTAGAAACCTTATTTTGTCATATATCTTGCAGGTCTAATGAATTTTGTTTAAGTGCATTCAGCTCTATTCACCCCCCCTCTAGAGCATCTAATCACCCATCTAGGATCTAATAGAGAACAATGTCTCAAACAGACCCATCATAAGAGTGATGCATGGAAACCACACTTGGTTAGTCATGATCATCTCTTGTTGTATTAGTGGTGACTGTGGTTCTTAGATCTAAAATCACTGCACTCATCACATGTCGTTGGGTACACTATGACAGAATCAAACCCAGTCCTATAATATGGGTTGTTATAAAGGTGATGATTGGGTGACTTTGCCACATGGGGTTTTGACTGTGAGTGATGGATATGGAATTTGTCCCTCCTAAGGGATTATGATATCCTAGCCACTTGATAAGTGAGATTGAGAAATGCATGATCATACACATGTGAGTTAATATATGATATTGAGCTTACAAATATCTTAGGCAGTCTTCTCTAGTTCAAGGAACATGAATTAAATGTATGTAGAGGATGACAAGTCCATGCCCCGAGTTCAAATTCAGACATCAGTGACAAAGGGACTATACATTCACTGTAACACTAATCACATATTGTAGGTTGAACGTTTTTCTCCAACTTCCCTTTTCACATGGGTAGCACTAATGTGCGACTATGTACCGCTCTTTGCTTGTAAAGTCAAAAATAAGTTATGGATATTCACTACCAACATGAAATGGAACCTATAGGGTCACACACATAGGATTAACCTGGAAGAGGAGTTTATCCAAGAATGTTGTTTAGATTGATTACTAAAGGGTTTAGGTACTTAAAGGAGATTCAAAACTTGTTAAAGGTTGGATGGATGGTGCACTTTTAATGAAGAGAATCCAACTCAGTAGAAGACTTCCTAGCCAAGTTTCACTTAAAAAACAAAACATGAGTTTTCACCTATGTGAGACCTCCTCAGCAAATTCATCAATTATTGAACAATGATTGTAATGGTAGTAGTACTATCACATTTATTTCCCCACATTTTCTATCATTTATAATTCTTTCAAAATTTTGTGTGCACGAAGAGGGCGTAATTCTTTCCAAAAAAACATTCAGTGAATAGACTTGACTCAGAATCATTAAGTTCAAGTGTTGAACCAATTGATTAGAGTGTCAGATTGATTGAGAATTGAATTGACCGATTTCTGCACAACTTGGACCGCCAACCGACCGGTTCACTGGGTGAACCGATCAACTTATCATCTAGACCAACTGAGCAAGTGTTGGGTTTCCCAATTTGTGAGAAAAGTTTCCTATTTCACAAGTCCAATTCGATTGGGACAAGAATTATTCTTCGCATTAATTTGAAATGAAATAGGAAAGTCAATTGTAGGCAAGTTTGGGAAGTGAAATGACTGATTCCCTGGGTGAACCGATCGACTCACCTGGCTAGTCGACCAGTTCAGTTAGGAACTGACTGGTTCACCTATCACAGTGCAAACAGTTCGTGGAAAATACAAACCCTTCTACTCCCATACAGATTGTGAACCATGACCTTGCCCTCTACTATAAATAGAGGGATACAGGGAGTTTCTCAGACTACACAACTCAGAACATCAGTTTCTCTACAAAGTTGTTATCCTCTCTAGTTCTGGTAACAAAGAGAGCCTGAGAAAGTGCCACCCGAATAGGGAGGAGGCACAATGAGGGATAGACAAATACAAAATAACAACTGAGGGTGGGAGAGTGTGTCAGTGACTAGTACGCTGATAGAAGGGGACAACTCCTTCTAGTATGTTAAACTAGAATGACTAGATTTCTCGGTGGTCTGTGTGGACTATCTATAGAGGCGAGAGGTTTCTACCACTCAGGAGGATGACGTTCCACTGCAGTCTAGGTCAAGACCAGGATCGACACATATGGTGTTGAAGACTAGGTGGTTGAAGTCCGCACTAGATGCGAGGTATTGTCACTGAGCAAGCCTCATGACTAGGTATATCTTGTTAAACCATCTTTCCTATTTTGTAGTTGTTCATGCAATCTGCTGGTTGAAGGTTTGTGGTTTGATAAATTTTTTGTTTTTTCTTCCTGTTCTATCCCACAAAAACCCTAAAGTGGTATCAGAGCCACGTCAACATATTATATTTTAGGATTAATCGATATGATTGAATTTTGGTTTTTCACCATTTATTTATTGCATGCAATGTGAATACATTAACTGGATAATGTGAATATCTGATTAAATACCACAATCCCTATATACATATATGATATGGTATATATATGCAATCGATATGCATCACCCTAAATGGTTTTGATGGTGGGTGTGAGGCGTGGTTATGGCCTATAAACCCCTATGTGTGCATGGTTGGTTGTGGCTGTTTGCATCTCAGTCTGTGTACCAAGTCCTATCTTCTATTCCAAATGTAACTCGAGATAATTCAAGATTCTCTTCTACATTTTCTCCCCCAAATGTTACTCGGGGTTTCCCAAAGAAATATGTAAAAGTAGGATAGTTTTATTTCCTATTATATCAAAGAATGGTGGGCACCCAGATGTACAAGTGAAGGATTGATATGACCAGCTGACCGTACGAGAAAGAAGTTGGTGGACTGACGAGGAGCATGACGACCTAGCGAACAGACCGTCTGGAGGATCCATACGATCGATTGGTGACAACCAACCGACCGGCCAGGATGCGAGCTGATCAGTCATAGGATGAGTCGATCAACCCAGAATTTCCCAAGCACAGATGTTCATCAACAATAGGTTGCTGCATGTGATGTAGACCTAGATGACCATAATTCCTTGTGGCTCAAGGAATTATAATAGGATGGCCATAATCCTCGCTTTATCACTTTGCATGTTTTCTTGTGGGATATAGCATGTATATGATACATACTATATATGTGGTTATTGGATATGTATATGTATATAAATATCAAACCCCTCAAATATAAATATTAAGTTCAAGATGCCTTCCAAAAGAAACACACATGAAAATCTTGATTGACTAAGTGTGGGCACGCCTTCGTGTGGTGCATTGTCTATCTCGTGGAAGTGTAATAGCGGGTATGTGGGTTTGCCTTCATAGGGTGCATACTCATTTTGTTGGCTTATGAAAATGGACTTAATAAGGTGACCTTAATAGGATTAAGCACCTTGAGGCATGCATATGTTCATGATAAAGAGTTGTGCATAACATCTATCAAGAGTTGCATATGATACAATTGGCAAAAGTTGCCTACCTAAAAGAATCTAGTTGTGGGTGACAACCCTCGCTGGTCCATAACTTAGAGGAAGTCAGGATCTTGCTCACTGGAAGGTTTTACACTGCAATCTTCCGAATTGATACATGAGGGTTAAGAATTTGATCAAAATAGTGGGAGTGATAATTAATTAAAGACCTAAATAAAATCATCAAAATTTTCAAATCAAATCAAATACATTTTAACAAATGCAATTTTTTTGTTGTAGAATCATGAGTTTCAAATCATCTTTGTGATCGGTCCTGAAGAAGGACAAACTTTCTAGGACAAATTTCCATGACTAGTTTTAGACTTTGAGAAGGGTTCTCAATGAGGAGAATAAGATCCATGTCCTTGACAAACCAGTGCCTGAATTACCTACTCCTGATGCACCTAGAACCAAGGTAGATGCTTACTGGAAGCATGCCAACGATGCTTTGGATGTAAACTACCTTATGCTAAGCTGCATGAACTATGATTTACATGCACAATGTGAAGACATGAGTGCTCTTGAGATGGTAACACATCTTAAAGAAACACTTAGTATCACAAAGCAAGAAAGGAATGATATTCTGAAGGTGCTACTTGAGTCAAAGATGATAGAGGGAACCTCAGTAGAACAACATGTGCTCAATATGATTGGACACATGTATCATCTTGAAGAACTGGGAATTACCTTGAGCCAAAAGTTGGTCACATATATGATTATGAGGACAATGCCAGAATCATATAACTACTTTATTGCATGTCATCATGTGAATAAAGTGGCTAAAGGCATGTCGGACCTACTTGCAATGATGATAGATGTAGAGACCAGCATGAAGAAGGACAAATCCATGATGGTGATAAGCAAGATTGTGTCCAAGGATGAAAGAAAAGCTTTTAAATGTTCAAAGGACAAGTAGAAGTCCAGATCTTAAACAGTCAAGATAAGGAGAAAGAAAAGTACAAAAGGATCCAGTATTTTGTACTTGAAGGGATTTAGGAAGATGAAGATGGGGATAACGATCTCCACTTTAGGTATATATGTTATTGAGATAAATCTATCTACTTCTTCATCATGGTTATTAGATACCAGATGTGGATCTCATATATGTTCGAATATGCAGGATCTGAAAAGAAGTAGGCCTTTGATGAAAGGTGAGGTTGAATTGCGAGTCACATATGGAGCAAGAGTTGCTTCCATAGTAGTTGGAACCTATAGTTTATCTCTACCTACGGGGCTTGTAATAGAGTTATTGAATTGCCATTTTACACCCGCCATAAATAGAAACATCATTTTTGTATCGTGTATTGACAAGGATGGTTATGAATTTCATATTAAGAATAGAAGATGTTCCATTTCAATGTAATATTATATGGCTATGCTCTAATGTCTTATCATCTTTATTTGCTGGATCTAAAGATGGATGTATACAGCATAAATACTAAAAGATTAAAACTCAACAACTCAAATCAAACATATCTTTGGCATTGTTGTCTAGGGCACATAAATGAGAATTGCATATCAAGACTCCATAAATATGGTTATCTGGACTCTTTTGATTTTGAATCATTAGAGACATGTGAATCTTGTTTATTGGGCAAGATGACCAAACCCCCCTTTTCTAGAAAAGAGTAAGTGAGAGTGATCTATTAGGACTCATACATATATGTGGCCCTTTTAGAACAATTTCCAGAGGAGGGTATCAGTACTTCGTTACCTTTACTGATGACTTTAGTAGGTATGGCTATGTTTACTTGATGAAACATAAGTCAGAAACTCTTGAGAGGTTCAAGGATTCCATGAATGAAGTATAGAACCAACATGGAAAAAGTATTAAGGCACTTCGATCTGATCGAGGTGGAGAATACTTAAGCCAAGAGTTTGAAGACCTTCTGAGAGTCTGTGGTATTGTATCGCAATGGACTCCACCTGGAACACCACAACATAATGGTGTATCAGAAAGAAGGAATCACACATTACTGAATCTTCTTGATCAATTCTAGAGTTATGCTCTTGAAACCGTCACATATACACTTAACTGTGTACCATCTAAATTGGTTCAAAAGTCACTATATGTGATATGGCACGAGAAGTGTTCTGGTGTGTCTTTTATGAGGATTTGGGGATGCAAAGCTTATGTCAAGAAAATGTTTCCTGAAAAGCTTGGATCCAAATCAGACAAGTGTTACCTTATTGGATATCCTAAGGAAACTAGGGGATATTACTTTTTCAATCCACCTGACAACAAAGTGTTTTTTGTTAGAACTGGTGTATTCCAAGAAAAGGACTTTATTTCCAAAGGAATTAGTTAGAGGAAAATAGAGCTCGAAGAAGTTCGAGGCCATCCAGAAACCATTGAACCAATAGATGAACTAGAGGAAAATAGAGATTCACAAGTGGTTGTGGAATCTAAATCTCCTCAAGTAACACATGGACCTCATAGATCTAGTAGGACACGCCTTGAGCCTAAAAGATTTGGATATCTTGTGACTCAAGAAGGTGGTGAGTTGGTCATAGATGATGAGACAACAACCTATCTAGAAGCTACTGAGGGACTAGAGGATCATGCTTGCTATTATAGCCTACTATGACTATGAGATTTGGCAGATGGATGTTAAAACTACATTCCTTAGCTAGAATCTTGTCAAGGATGCGTACATGAGACAACCTGAAGGTTTTATAAATCCAAAGGATGCAAATAAATTCTGTAAGCTACAAAGGTCAATCTATGGATTGAAGCAAGCATCTCAGAGCTAGAATCTTTGATTTGACGAAGCAGTCAAAGAGTTTGGCTTTAGTCAAAATGAATATGAACCTTGTGTGTACACGAAGGTTAGTGGGAGCATGACTACATTCCTCATATTGTATGTAGATGACACACTATTGATGGGGAATGACATCCTTTCTTTACAAAAGGTAAAGGCATGGCTTGGAAATACATTCAGCATGAAAGACTTGGGAGAAGCTTCCTATATCTTACGAATCAAGATCTATAGAGATAGATCCAGAAGGTTTCTTGGAATAAGTCAAAGCACATACATTGAGAAAGTGTTGAAGAGGTTCAACATGGAGAACTCAAAGAGAGGAAACATACCCATGGTACATGGAGTTCCCGTCTCTATAGCTCAATGTCCCAAATCTTATGAAGAGAGGGAACACATGAGTGGGATTCCATATGCATCAACAATTGGATCCAACATGTATGCAATGTTTTGCACCCGTATCGATGTCTCATATGCACTCATCATGACAAGTAGATACCAGTTAGATCTCGAAGATGCTCACTGGACAGTCGTAAATAACATCCTCAAGTACTTGAGAAGGACTAAGAATCAATTCCTTATTTACGGTGGTGAGGAAGAGTTGGTGGTAAAGGGTTACACCGATGTAGGGTTCCAAACTAATAAAGACGATTACAAATTACAATCAGAATTTGTGTTTTGCCTCAACAACAGAGATGTGAGCTGGAAGAGTTCCAAGCAAGAGACAATTTTGGATTCTACAACAGAGGCCAAGTATATTTCTACATCCAATGCAACAAAGGAGGATGTGTGGATTAATAAGTTCATCTCTGAACATGGGGTGGTTCCTTGCATCTGTGATGCAATTGAGCTTTATTGTGACAGCAATGGAGCTATTGTAGAAGCTAAAGAACCAAGATCACATCAGCGGTCTAAGCACATACTGAGGCACTTCCATCTCATACGAGAGATCGTACGGTGAGGAGATGTGAAGATTTGTAGAGTACCAACTGAAGACAATATCAATAACACAAATGACTAGAGTGTTTATTGTTTGATGAAAAAATCTCATCAGTTATGATATATGATATCAAACCAAGCACATAGATACATGTTAGAGAACAATGTATCATATAGACCCACCATAAGAGTGATGCATGGAAACCACACTTGGTTAGTCAGGATCATCTCTTATTGTATTGGTGGTGATTGTGGTTCTTAGACCTAAAATCACTACACTCATCACATGTCGTTGGGTACACTTTGACATCATCAAACATAGTCTTGAAATATGGGTTGTTATAAAGGTGATGATTGGGTGACTTTGACACATGGGGTTTTGACTGTGAGTGATAGATATGGAATTTTTCCCTCCTAAGGGAGTATGATATCCTAGGCACTTGATAAGAAAGACTGAGAAATGCATGGTCATGCACATGTGTGTCAATATATGATATTGAGCTTACAAATATCTCAGACAATCTTCTTTAGTTCAAGGAACATGAATTGAACGTACGTGGAGAATGACAAGTCCATGCCTCGAGTTCAAATTTGGATATCAGTGACAAAGGAACTATACATTCACTATAACACCAATCATAGATTGTAGGTTGAAAGTTGTTATCCAACTTTCCTTTTCACTTAGGCAGCACTGATGTGCGACTAGGTACCGCTCTTTTCTTATGAAGTCATAAGTAAGTTATGGACATTCACTGCCAACATGACATGGAACCCATAAGGTCACACACATAGGATTAACCTAGAAGAGGAGTTTATCCAAGAATGTTGTTTAGATTGATTACTAAAGGGTTTAGGTACTCAATTAAACATTCAATCAATAAACTTGACTCAGAATCATCAAGTTCAAGTGTTGAACCAACTGATTAGAGTGTCAGATTGATTGAAAACTGAATTGACTGAGTTCTACACAACTTGGACCACCAACTGACCGATTCATTGGGTGAACCAATCGACTCATGGTTAGTGAGACGACCGATTCACTCTGGTGAACCGACCGGCTCATCTGGACCAATCGAGAAAGTGTTGGGTTTCCTGTTTTGTGAGAAAAGTTTCCCATTTCACAAGTCGGACAAGAATTAATCTTCGCATTAATTTGAAATGAAATAAAAAAGTCAATTGTAGGAAAGTTTGGGAAGTGAAACAGCCAGTTCACAGGGTGAACCGATTGACTCACCTGGCCAGTCGACCGGTTCAATTATAAACTGACCGGTTCGCTTGCTATAGTGCAAACTGTTTGTGAAAAATCTAGACCCTTCTACTCCCGTACAGACTGGGAACCCTGACCCTACCCTCTACTATAAATAGATGGGTACAAGTGGCTTCTCAAAACATACAGCTCAGAACATCAATTACTTTGCAAAGTTGTTGTCCTCTCTAGTTCTGGTAACCAAGAGAGCCTGATCAAGTGTTGTCTAATAGAGAGGAGGCACATCGAGGGAAAGACAACTGCAGAATAGCAATTGGTGGTAGGAGAGTGTGTCAGTGACTAGTACACCGAAAGAAGGGGACAACTCCTTGTAGTCTATTAAACTAGAATGACTAGAGTTCCTGGTGGCCCATGTGGACTATCTATAGAGGCGGGTGGTTTCTTATACTCAAAAGGACGGAATTCCACCACAGTCTAGGTCAAGACCAGGAGTTGCACAGACACCATCAAAGACTAGGTGGTTGAAGGTCGCACTAGTTGCAAGGTATTATCATTGACCAAGCCTCAAGACTAGGTATATCTCATTAAAACATACTTCCTATTTCATAATTGTTGATGTGATCAGCTGCTTGAGGGTTTGTAGTTACATAAAAATTTTGTTTTTGCTGCTTGTTCTGTCCCACAAAAATCCTACATGCCATCCCTTTCAAAAATGGCCTCAGTCGTGGTGTCACCTTCCCTTAAGCATTTCATTATTAACTGTAAGGATTCTAGTGACAATCTTTCATAGCTCCACCTATCAAAATCTTTGATGGTTGGCACTATTTCTCCTACTAGCCCATTATGTTTTATCTCTGGCGTATCATCTTCATCTATCTCCCCTTCTTCAGGCTCATGAACTGGAGATTGTTCTTTGTCTTTTTCTGCCAAAGGAGAGTGTTTTGGCTTGCTTTTAGGTTGATGCTCTACTTTGTCAGGAGTGTCTACCTCCCATCCTTCCTTCTAAGAAATTGCCCTAGCAGGTTCTTTCAGATCGACCCATAGGGTTTTTATCTTTTCCCTCCAAGTTTTCTTTTCAGGTAGATGTATTTCATGGTGAAGCCAACATGGTATTGCTTCTGAAGGCATTATAGGGTTATTGTAGAAGTGGCCATCATAGATAACTTCCATTTCATATATACCACGTAAGACATGTAAGTCTTTTGTGCAGATGTCTTCCAGTGGGATTCCCTTGTTGTTTGCTTCCATCATCCTGAGTAGTATGAAAACACAATCCCTAGTCTCAACCTTTTCTTGAGGTACCTTTTTATAGATGGAGAACTATTTCTTTATCCCTGGTTGTTGGTTGTCTACTATCTGAATAGCCCGCTGCAGACATAGTGGAACCTTTAAAATATCTCTTGCTTCCTTGTTTTTGTAAACCAATGACGTGTTGTCCACTTTAGTTACGCAACAATTGAACACTATTGTACGTCTCTCAATAGGTTGAAGACAATAAGGGCTCAGTGATTTAAATTCTTATAGGAATAACTACAAATTTTGTCTCTACTATGTTCACTATCTGTTGTAGCTCATTCACATTGGCAGATTCGTTGTTTTTATCAAAAAATTGACCCGCTAGATGTGGTGCCATTGAAAATGGGTTGTATTTTCTCAGGATGTAGAAATTCTTCTAACAGAGTTGCACAGAGTACTTTGAACAACTTTCTATGTACTCATGCTCTCTTTAGAAAGATACCTCTAAAATGGTCCATGTTAAGCGACCTTCCATTGTTCGATAGAGAATATATGTTCCTGGCAGACTATTATCGAGCACATCTGCTAAAACATGGAAATATTTGCATGTGATTCTGGATAAGGAGGCAATGTCCGTGCATGCCATTTTGCAGGGTAGAGGAGGGGTAACATGTGACAAAGTGGAATTTTGCATAAGTATGACGAAATTACTTCTTTTGCCCTCATTATGCTCACTCATGATCCTCAATCCTTTTCCTCGGCTTAATAACAAATTTTAAGAATCAAATCCAAGATATGGTGACCAATGTTGATTTTATACACATTATAACATCACAAATTGAATTCATTCATCACTCTGTCCAAAAGATCAAATTGGTCAATAAAACTTTGTCTTTTAATTCTCAAACTTTTTCAAGATATTCTCCACATTATTTTGAAGCTTTAGTCCAAATTTGAGGTAATTCAGACATTCCTACAATTTTCTATGAATTCTTGAAGTTAATGGGTTAAAAACCCCTTTATTTGCTCTTTTATTGGCTTTGCCATGTCATCAATCCGCGGGGTGTGTATGGGGGGAGATTCAGGGCCCTTGGATCTGCCCCTCAGAGATCAAGGCCCAATCTGACAGCCACTGATCATCTCCTACCTCCCGCAATCAGCGGGGAGGAGTAAATGAGGACCGATTGAGAAACCTCACGCCCTTGACTACGATTCTAAATTATGAGCGAGCCAAAATGCTCCTATCACGATTTTGAACTTAAAAAGCTCTAGTTTGACTGCCATTCGTGCTATGTCCAGCCGTTAAAACGAGCTCCTCATCTCCTGTTCTCATCCCGGCGGCCATGGCTGCTGCTCTAGTCCTCAAACCCTAAACCCGAGCCTAGTACTATAAAAAGGACCCCCTCTAAGGTCCGCAACAAGTGAACCTTGCTCTGATATCAGCCTCACACGCCATCTCATCATAGAACTCCCTTTTTTTTGCCTCCCCGACCTCCTTGCTTCTGTGCGGCGCCGCCGCAGAGCTCAGATTGGGCGTCTCCTCCTCACAGCTCTGGGCCACAACCTAAGAAGTGTTTCCACTTCGCGAGATCACGCCGACCCCGTACGACACCTCCCTGGCCTTCCTCGATCACTGCTGCTCCCAAAGCCACCCCTTTCCGGTGAGGTCCTCTGCCTCTACTGCAGGCTTGTGCGAGTACTGTCTGAAGAAGGAGAAGGTTCCCAGACCGCTGGTCCAGATGAGAAAGGACCTGGTCCAACAAACCAGCCTGAACTTGCTAATCAAGGAGAGTGAACCGGCCAAATTGAAGACCTAAGCCAGCATTTTGCTTGTTCCTATGTGGCACAATCTGGGCCTTTCCTTGCACATCCAACGATCCTCATTTTTCTATATTAAGGTATTTTTTTGCCTCCTCTCTGCTAGAAATTGCAATAAATGGTCAAATCTTGTTTAAATCATATCTAGTGCATCTGACCTCTAAAAATTATGTATAAATAGTCAATTTTGATCAGAAAAATCCATTGAATCTGTTAAAAACACTCTTGAGACTTGATTCCAAATAATTCTCACGGATTTTCATATATTTAATATATTGCTTATGTAATTGGTCTAAATGACTCTAATTGTTGTTAATCTTGACTAAATATTGAAAACCCTAGATTTGGACTCTGATGATTATCTTGTAACCTAGATCTAATCATCTACTCTTGAAAATGAATCATTAGTGATCTAAGATCTTTTACTGGATTCAATCTTGATTATAATGAATATGAGTAATCTTGATATTGATCTTAATCTTGCAAAACCCTTGATATAGTTTTGACCCATCAATCTGATCTTGAATACAAATGATGTTAGAACAACATGATTTGATGATGACTTGGATAATGATCATAAATTAGGGTTAACACATATAATCCTAGAAAACCTAGGTAAGTCATTCACACTCGATTATATTGTATATTTGAAATAATGTTGGACATATTGGAATATTGATTATAAGTGAATGACCCAACCCTAAGGTTGACATAGGAAAAGTGTAACCCTAATCTCAAATATTAAAACATGATTTTCTGAACATCATGATCTTGACCTTTGATCCAATCTTGATGATTTAGGATCTGACTCGAAGGGTTGACATATTGATTCAAATTTGATCATACTTGAAATCTTTGGTGAAAGGTACGCTATTTATATAACTCCTCCTTGATTGTATTGTAGATACTTTTATGTATCTCTTGATTGTATACATGGCTATTTACATGGATGAGCTATTGTTCCCTATGATTAGTCTTCTGTTTTTCTTCTATATTATATGTTAAAAAACATGAAAACATAAATTGCATGCCCATTATGACTGCCCGTATATTGATGTTGATAATGATGATGATACTGATAATGTTGATAATGTGGATATTGAGTACAACAATCCCCTCATTTGGAAGTGGGACTTGTACATTGGCTTCCTATGTTCCTATGGTGAAAAGGGGCCTAATGACCTTCCCCATCGCGTTGGGGTAATAGAGTCATACAAAATATATAAGCATGCTTCTTGAATTACAGCATAATGGGAACTCGTAATAAAATTCGAATTGCTTGAAAAACTTGTCGAATAAATGTTGGATTTGCAAATTGATTATTATTCTTTGAAATATAAGTCCTGCCAAGTATACATATCTTTCTTATAAACTGTTTTCCTTGATTTTGATAGCGTACCGTGCAATTGCATGATTGTGTCTTGTTTTTCTTGATTTTAGACAATGCATATGGAATACTGAATAAGATCGCTTCCGCACTCTTTCACTCTGATGACAAAGATTTTTTGGTGAAATCTCCATATTGGGTTAGTTTGTTCTTTAATTATCCAGTTTTTGAGTTATTTATTTCTTATTGTATATGCTAGTGTGATTGATCTTATGGGGCCACTCAGGGACGGGCGCTTCAATCCTTTTTCTACTGTCTAGGCAGTAGGATTGGGATTGGGGTAAGAACAGTTCCGTGACAGTTGGTATCAGAGCTTACACACTTCCATATACTTTAAGTAAATAATTTCTCAAGTCTATTACACCCAAGAAACCCTAAAGTCCATAATGGTGAAAATTGAGGTGTCTAGGCTCGGGGTTGTGGCATAATTTCTCCTATCCGTCTTCACGGTGGCTGAGATCCCCGCTCTACATGGCCTCAATTGATCCTGACCTGGACCTAAAGGTTCTCTTGTGAAACCTTAGAGAGTCTTCTAGCATCTCATCTCTTCATTAAGGACTACCTAAGCCACCCATGTAGATGAAGATTAGGTAGTCTTCTCATCTCCTCATGTGGTCCTTTCTTATGACTTTAAACCACATGATGTCTCGATTATGGGTAGCTTATGCATGGGAATAATGAATATCGCTAAATCATGAAAGTTGATACCATGATCTGCCCTAAAATTGAAAACTCAATTTTGATCAATTAAATTTGGAAATCAAATACTCATGCTTGACCCTTCATGAAAACTCGATTTAATTAAAAACTAGACTAGATGCTTTCTATGTTTGAGGTAAATGATACAAATTATGATATGGTGAAATAAGGATGACTTATACCTCATTGCTGATGAGGTCTCAATTTGATTAATGTCCATGTTGCCCTATTATTGATTAAACCTCATACATAGTTAAGCAAACTCGTATCCTATTTTATACACATCATGACTATGCTATCAAATTGACTAATTTAGGATTCACAAAATCATGATGTAAGACCATGATGCAAAAAGCAATTTCTCTATTGACTATTGATGCGTTTTGCAATCTTAATTTTAATGTGATGATGAAGGACCTCGATTTTGCACTATTATGCTCTAATTCCTCAAATGTCAAATACAAATCCTCGATTTCCAAATTATATCACTACCTTGATCATGAAAAGAAAGAATTGCAAATATTGACATTATTGCTCTATTATCATTATAAAACGTGTTCGGATCATTAGTACTCTCCCTATTTGAATATGCTCGATTGATAATGACTAATGTTGGTAATGTGCTAGATTAGGGTGGTAGTTGACTCATGACTCCCCTAAACTAGGTCACATCTCTATTTTGACTACATCTAAATTTTCGTATCGTTGATTATTTAGAGTTTGGAAAGGTTTTCCCTTCCACCCTATTTGGATTGGTTGACTTAAACATGATAGGTTATACTCATGGTTGATACTCGATCTTGAATATTGATTTGATAATAACCTTGACATATGGCAATATTGACTATAGCTTGAGGTTGACTTCCTAGATAGACCTAGGTCTAGATCATTCATCAACCTTGGAAACCATGATAATGAAATTTTGACATGTTGATTAAATATTGCTTGAATATTGAAATTGAATATAGATGAGTGATCTCCCTAAGGTCTAAATAGGAATATAAACCCTAGCTTTGGATATATGTATACATATGATCTAATTTTGTTTCTATGACTTTTGGTGTCTAAAATCTCGACTCTTGATATTGATTATAGAATTGTGACTCACGATTATCAAATCAAAATAATGATACAAATCCTATAATCACACTAAGTTCAACATTGATATATATGAGTAATGACTTCCAAATCCCAGATCTTTAAAATTTTGAAATGACGACTATATTGACTCGCTCGATTTATGACTTAGGGTTTAGCTCTCATGAGGACTAGGGTGGGACCTTCCCATTGTTTTTGAGCTCAAAACAATGATATTGAAAATATGATGTTGTCACAAAGTATTGAAATATGAAATCTCAAATCATGAATATATAACCCCACCTAGGCCAATATAGAGGCTAGAACCCTGAGATATTGGGATTGAAAGTCACCTCGTACACTTGAACTCTATTTTTTTGACCTAAAATATGATCCCTCCAAATTTGTGATCAATAGGATGACTTCCATATAAGTGACTCATATAATGACTTTGGACAATATATGTGTTGATACTCAATTGCTCGATTATGAAATAATGTTAGTACCAAGTTGGTTATGAAATGGAACATGGAATCTCAATTATGATGTTTGCACTACTTAAACTTTGAGGACATGATACTTAAACTTTGAGGACATGATTTTGATTATATAGTTGAGGATACACCAATATTTGAGGATATGATCTATTTTTTGAATAAATACTAATTTTGAGGATGTTTTTGAATTTTGGGGACAAAATTCCTTTTAAGGAGGGAAGGATGTGACAAAGTGGAATTTTGCATAAGTATGACGAAATTACTTCTTTTGCCCTCATTATTCTCACTCATGATCCTCAATCCTTTTCCTCGGCTTAATAACAAAATTTAAGAATCAAATCCAAGATATGGTGACCAATGTTGATTTTATACACATTATAACATCACAAATTGAATTCATTCATCACTCTGTCCAAAAGATCAAATTGGTCAATAAAACTTTGTCTTTTAATTCTCAAACTTTTTCAAGATATTCTCCACATTATTTGAAGCTTTAGTCCAAATTTGAGGTAATTCAGACATTCCTAAAATTTTCTATGAATTCTTGAAGTTAATGGGTTAAAAATCCCTTTATTTGCTCTTTTATTGGCTTTGCCATGTCATCTATCCGCGGGGTGTGTATGGGGGGCGATTCAGGGCCCTTGGATCTGCCCCTCAGAGATCAAGGCCCAATCTGACGGCCACTGATCATCTCCTACCTCCCGCAATCAGCGGGGAGGAGTAAATGAGGACCGATTGAGAAACCTCACGCCCTTGACTACGATTCTAAATTATGAGCGAGCCAAAATGCTCCTATCACGATTTTGAACTTAAAAAGCTCTAGTTTGACTGCCATTCGTGCTCTGTCCAGCCGTTAAAACGAGCTCCTCATCTCCTGTTCTCATCCCGATGGCCATGGCTGCTGCTCTAGTCCTCAAACCCTAAACCCGAGCCTAGTACTATAAAAAGGACCCCCTCTAAGGTCCGCAACAAGTGAACCTTGCTCTGATATCAGCCTCACATGCCATCTCATCATAGAACTCCCTTTTTTTTGCCTCCCCGACCTCCTTGCTTCTGTGCGGCGCCGCCGCAGAGCCCAGATTGGGCGTCTCCTCCTCACAGCTCTGGGCCACAACCTAAGAAGTGTTTCCACTTCGCGAGATCACGCCGACCCCGTACGACACCTCCCTGGCCTTCCTCGATCACTGCTGCTCCCAAAGCCACCCCTTTCCGGTGAGGTCCTCTGCCTCTACTGCAGGCTTGTGCGAGTACTGTCTGAAGAAGGAGAAGGTCCCCAGACCGCTGGTCCAAATGAGAAAGGACCTGGTCCAACAAACCAGCCTGAACTTGCTAATCAAGGAGAGTGAACCGGCCAAATTGAAGACCTAAACCAGCATTTTGCTTGTGCCTATGTGGCACAATCTGGGCCTTTCCTTGCACATCCAACGATCCTCATTTTTCCATATTAAGGTATTTTTTTTCCTCCTCTCTGCTAGAAATTGCAATAAATGGTCAAATCTTGTTTAAATCGTATCTAGTGCATCTGACCTCTAAAAATTATGTATAAATAGTCAATTTTGATCAGAAAAATCCATTGAATCTGTTAAAAACACTCTTGAGACTTGATTCCAAATCATTCTCACGGATTTTCATATATTTAATATATTGCTTATGTAATTGGTCTAAATGACTCTAATTGTTGTTAATCTTGACTAAATATTGAAAACCCTAGATTTGGACTCTGATGATTATCTTGTAACCTAGATCTAATCATCTACTCTTGAAAATGAATCATTAGTGATCTAAGATCTTTTACTGGATTCAATCTTGATTATAATGAATATGAGTAATCTTGATATTGATCTTAATCTTACAAAACCCTTGATATAGTTTTGACCCATCAATCTGATCTTGAATACAAATGATGTTAGAACAACATGATTTGATGATGACTTGGATAATGATCATAAATTAGGGTTAACACATATAATCCTAGAAAACCTAGGTAAGTCATTCAAACTCGATTATATTGTATATTTGAAATAATGTTGGACATATTGGAATATTGATTATAAGTGAATGACCCAACCCTAAGGTTGACATAGGAAAAGTGTAACCCTAATCTCAAATATTAAAACATGATTTTCTGAACATCATGATCTTGACCTTTGATCCAATCTTGATGATTTAGGATCTGACTCGAAGGGTTGACATATTGATTCAAATTTGATCATACTTGAAATCTTTGGTGAAAGGTACACTATTTATATAACTCCTCCTTGATTGTATTGTAGATACTTTTATGTATCTCTTGATTGTATACTTGGATATTTACTTGGATGAGATATTGTTCCCTATGATTAGTATTCTGTTTTTCTTCTATATTATATGTTAAAAAACATGAAAACATAAATTGCATGCCCATTATGACTGCCCGTATATTGATGTTGATAATGATGATGATACTGATAATGTTGATAATGTGGATATTGAGTACAACAATCCCCTCATTTGGAAGTGGGACTTGTACATTGGCTTCCTATGTTCCTATGGTGAAAAGGGGCCTAATGACCTTCCCCATCGCGTTGGGGTAATAGAGTCATACAAAATATATAAGCATGCTTCTTGAATTACAGCATAATGGGAACTCGTAATAAAATTCGAATTGCTTGAAAAACTTGTCGAATAAATGTTGGATTTGCAAATTGATTATTATTCTTTGAAATATAAGTCCTGCCAAGTATACATATCTTTCTTATAAACTGTTTTCCTTGATTTTGATAGCGTACCGTGCAATTGCATGATTGTGTCTTGTTTTTCTTGATTTTAGACAATGCATATGGAATACTGAATAAGATCGCTTCCGCACTCTTTCACTCTGATGACAAAGATTTTTTTGGTGAAATCTCCATATTGGGTTAGTTTGTTCTTTAATTATCCAGTTTTTGAGTTATTTATTTCTTATTGTATATGCCAGTGTGATTGATCTTATGGGGCCACTCAGGGATGGGCGCTTCAATCCTTTTTCTACTGTCTAGGCAGTAGGATTGGGATTGGGGTAAGAACAGTTCCGTGACAGTTGGTATCAGAGCTTACACACTTCCATATACTTTAAGTAAATAATTTCTCAAGTCTATTACACCCAAGAAACCCTAAAGTCCATAATGGTGAAAATTGAGGTGTCTAGGCTCGGGGTTGTGGCATAATTTCTCCTATCCGTCTTCACGGTGGCTGAGATCCCCGCTCTACATGGCCTCAATTGATCCTGACCTGGACCTAAAGGTTCTCTTGTGAAACCTTAGAGAGTCTTCTAGCATCTCATCTCTTCATTAAGGACTACCTAAGCCACCCATGTAGATGAAGATTAGGTAGTCTTCTCATCTCCTCATGTGGTCCTTTCTTATGACTTTAAACCACATGATGTCTCGATTATGGGTAGCTTATGCATGGGAATAATGAATATCGCTAAATCATGAAAGTTGATACCATGATCTGCCCTAAAATTGAAAACTCAATTTTGATCAATTAAATTTGGAAATCAAATACTCATGCTTGACCCTTCATGAAAACTCGATTTAATTAAAAACTAGACTAGATGCTTTCTATGTTTGAGGTAAATGATACAAATTATGATATGGTGAAATAAGGATGACTTATACCTCATTGCTGATGAGGTCTCAATTTGATTAATGTCCATGTTGCCCTATTATTGATTAAACCTCATACATAGTTAAGCAAACTCGTATCCTATTTTATACACATCATGACTATGCTATCAAATTGACTAATTTAGGATTCACAAAATCATGATGTAAGACCATGATGCAAAAAGCAATTTCTCTATTGACTATTGATGCGTTTTGCAATCTTAATTTTAATGTGATGATGAAGGACCTCGATTTTGCACTATTATGCTCTAATTCCTCAAATGTCAAATACAAATCCTCGATTTCCAAATTATATCACTACCTTGATCATGAAAAGAAAGAATTGCAAATATTGACATTATTTCTCTATTATCGTTATAAAACGTGTTCGGATCATTAGTACTCTCCCTATTTGAATATGCTCGATTGATAATGACTAATGTTGGTAATGTGCTAGATTAGGGTGGTAGTTGACTCATGACTCCCCTAAACTAGGTCACATCTCTATTTTGACTACATCTAAATTTTTGTATCGTTGATTATTTAGAGTTTGGAAAGGTTTTCCCTTCCACCCTATTTGGATTGGTTGACCTAAACATGATAGGTTATACTCATGGTTGATACTCGATCTTGAATATTGATTTGATAATAACCTTGACATATGGCAATATTGACTATAGCTTGAGGTTGACTTCCTAGATAGACCTAGGTCTAGATCATTCATCAACCTTGGAAACCATGATAATGAAATTTTGACATGTTGATTAAATATTGCTTGAATATTGAAATTGAATATAGATGAGTGATCTCCCTAAGGTCTAAATAGGAATATAAACCCTAGCTTTGGATATATGTATACATATGATCTAATTTTGTTTCTATGACTTTTGGTGTCTAAAATCTCAACTCTTGATATTGATTATAGAATTGTGACTCACGATTATCAAATCAAAATAATGATACAAATCCTATAATCACACTAAGTTCAACATTAATATATATGAGTAATGACTTCCAAATCCCAGATCTTTAAAATTTTGAAATGACGACTATATTGACTCGCTCGATTTATGACTTAGGGTTTAGCTCTCATGAGGACTAGGGTGGGACCTTCCCATTGTTTTTGAGCTCAAAACAATGATATTGAAAATATGATGTTGTCACAAAGTATTGAAATATGAAATCTCAAATCATGAATATATAACCCCACCTAGGCCAATGTAGAGGCTAGAACCCTGAGATATTGGGATTGAAAGTCATCTCGTACACTTGAACTCTATTTGTTTGACCTAAAATATGATCCCTCCACATTTGTGATCAATAGGATGACTTCCATATAAGTGACTCATATAATGACTTTGGACAATATATGTGTTGATACTCAATTGCTCGATTATGAAATAATGTTAGTACCAAGTTGGTTATGAAATGGAACATGGAATCTCAATTATGATGTTTGCACTACTTAAACTTTGAGGACATGATACTTAAACTTTGAGGACATGATTTTGATTATATAGTTGAGGATACACCAATATTTGAGGATATGATCTATTTTTTGAATAAATACTAATTTTGAGGATGTTTTTGAATTTTGGGGACAAAATTCCTTTTAAGGAGGGAAGGATGTGACAAAGTGGAATTTTGCATAAGTATGACGAAATTACTTCTTTTGCCCTCATTATGCTCACTCATGATCCTCAATCCTTTTCCTCATCTTAATAACAAATTTTAAGAATCAAATCCAAGATATGGTGACCAATGTTGATTTTATACACATTATAACATCACAAATTGAATTCATTCATCACTCTGTCCAAAAGATCAAATTGGTCAATAAAACTTTGTCTTTTAATTCTCAAACTTTTTCAAGATATTCTCCACATTATTTTGAAGCTTTAGTCCAAATTTGAGGTAATTCAGACATTCCTACAATTTTCTATGAATTCTTGAAGTTAATGGGTTAAAAACCCCTTTATTTGCTCTTTTATTGGCTTTGCCATGTCATCAATCCGCGGGGTGTGTATGGGGGGCGATTCAGGGCCCTTGGATCTGCCCCTCAGAGATCAAGGCCCAATCTGACGGCCACTGATCATCTCCTACCTCCCGCAATCAGCGGGGAGGAGTAAATGAGGACCGATTGAGAAACCTCACGCCCTTGACTACGATTCTAAATTATGAGCGAGCCAAAATGCTCCTATCACGATTTTGAACTTAAAAAGCTCTAGTTTGACTGCCATTCGTGCTCTGTCCAGCCGTTAAAACGAGCTCCTCATCTCCTGTTCTCATCCCGGCGGCCATGGCTGCTGCTCTAGTCCTCAAACCCTAAACCCGAGCCTAGTACTATAAAAAGGACCCCCTCTATGGTCCGCAACAAGTGAACCTTGCTCTGATATCAGCCTCACACGCCATCTCATCATAGAACTCCCTTTTTTTTGCCTCCCCGACCTCCTTGATTCTGTGCGGCGCCGCCGCAGAGCCCAGATTGGGCGTCTCCTCCTCACAGCTCTGGGCCACAACCTAAGAAGTGTTTCCACTTCGCGAGATCACGCCGACCCCGTACGACACCTCCCTGGCCTTCCTCGATCACTGCTGCTCCCAAAGACACCCCTTTCCGGTGAGGTCCTCTGCCTCTACTGCAGGCTTGTGTGAGTACTGTCTGAAGAAGGAGAAGGTCCCCAGACCGCTGGTCCAGATGAGAAAGGACCTGGTCCAACAAACCAGCCTGAACTTGCTAATCAAGGAGAGTGAACCGGCCAAATTGAAGACCTAAACCGGCGTTTTGCTTGTGCCTATGTGGCACAATCTGGGCCTTTCCTTGCACATCCAACGATCCTCATTTTTCCATATTAAGGTATTTTTTTGCCTCCTCTCTGCTAGAAATTGCAATAAATGGTCAAATCTTGTTTAAATCGTATCTAGTGCATCTGACCTCTAAAAATTATGTATAAATAGTCAATTTTGATCAGAAAAATCCATTGAATCTGTTAAAAACACTCTTGAGACTTGATTCCAAATCATTCTCACGGATTTTCATATATTTAATATATTGCTTATGTAATTGGTCTAAATGACTCTAATTGTTGTTAATCTTGACTAAATATTGAAAACCCTAGATTTGGACTCTAATGATTATCTTGTAACGTAGATCTAATCATCTACTCTTGAAAATGAATCATTAGTGATCTAAGATCTTTTACTGGATTCAATCTTGATTATAATGAATATGAGTAATCTTGATATTGATCTTAATCTTGCAAAACCCTTGATATAGTTTTGACCCATCAATCTGATCTTGAATACAAATGATGTTAGAACAACATGATTTGATGATGACTTGGATAATGATCATAAATTAGGGTTAACACATATAATCCTAGAAAACCTAGGTAAGTCATTCACACTCGATTATATTGTATATTTGAAATAATGTTGGACATATTGGAATATTGATTATAAGTGAATGACCCAACCCTAAGGTTGACATAGGAAAAGTGTAACCCTAATCTCAAATATTAAAACATGATTTTCTGAACATCATGATCTTGACCTTTGATCCAATCTTGATGATTTAGGATCTGACTCGAAGGGTTTCCATATTGATTCAAATTTGATCATACTTGAAATCTTTGGTGAAAGGTACGCTATTTATATAACTCCTCCTTGATTGTATTGTAGATACTTTTATGTATCTCTTGATTGTATACTTGGCTATTTACTTGGATGCGCTATTGTTCCCTATGATTAGTCTTCTATTTTTCTTCTATATTATATGTTAAAAAACATGAAAACATAAATTGCATGCCCATTATGACTGCCCGTATATTGATGTTGATAATGATGATGATACTGATAATTTTGATAATGTGGATATTGAGTACAACAATCCCCTCATTTGGAAGTGGGACTTGTACATTGGCTTCCTATGTTCCTATGGTGAAAAGGGGCCTAATGACCTTCCCCATCGCGTTGGGGTAATAGAGTCATACAAAATATATAAGCATGCTTCTTGAATTACAGCATAATGGGAACTCATAATAAAATTCGAATTGCTTGAAAAAATTGTCGAATAAATGTTGGATTTGCAAATTGATTATTATTCTTTGAAATATAAGTCCTGCCAAGTATACATATCTTTCTTATAAACTGTTTTCCTTGATTTTGATAGCGTACCGTGCAATTGCATGATTGTGTCTTGTTTTTCTTGATTTTAGACAATGCATATGGAATACTGAATAAGATCGCTTCCGCACTCTTTCACTCTGATGACAAAGATTTTTTGGTGAAATCTCCATATTGGGTTAGTTTGTTCTTTAATTATCCAGTTTTTGAGTTATTTATTTCTTATTGTATATGCCAGTGTGATTGATCTTATGGGGCCACTCAGGGACGGGCGCTTCAATCCTTTTTCTACTGTCTAGGCAGTAGGATTGGGATTGGGGTAAGAACAGTTCCGTGACATAACACCTAATGGTACAATATCAATTGGTGAACTCTACTTTCTGATCGGCTCGTTTGTGAAGAAAAAGGCAAGTCTCCCTTCATTATCTTATGAGGTTCTATCTCCTACTGTTTGCATTGTTTGGGGTTGTACTTATGTGGTAGGAAGTTGTATCTTGGCATCCAACTGTACTTGTTTTGCTACTTGCCTTTCATTATTCATAGATGTCTCATTAATATTTATCTCACCAGTTAAGTCTTCTATGGGTCTGTCCTCCTCTTATGGATGCTCTAGTTCTGTTAAATTGAGCATGGCTAACATTGCAACCATCTTTCTGTCATAGAGGGTGTCACTGTGTTCGTAATTTGTTGGGTCCTGTAGAAAGTCGTCGTAGATGTCCATTCTAAAAGTCATGTCATCCAAGAACTTGTTAAGATCCCTCATTTCTCTTGATGTGAGATTTTATATGGTAGTGTTTTCTTCCCTAACAAAGATATTTGGTTGGGGTTCCTCTGCTATAGCATTATCCTCTTCTGAGTTGCTATTCAAATCAAACTTTCTTGATAAGGAATTTGTCATCTTCATCTCAGAATCTTGATAAGTTTCTCATTTTTGTGGTGCTTCTTTTGTAGAAGGTTCCACTCTTGGGGTAGTCTTGACGTTGGTACTTTCATCTTTTGAATCTGTGCTCGCACCTATCCCTTCTATGTCATCGTCATCTTTATCTGGGCTCAAGGGCTTGAGGAGGCTTATGATGTGGAAGGATATGTTAGATGCTTTGACTTCTTTCTCTGCCGCCAACCGTCCATCTCTTGGTGTTCTGTAGCTAGTTGTCAGCGTTCTTTGTCTAAGTGTTGACGTTCCTTCTTTAAATCTTCTAACGCTTCTTCGTACCCCCTCTGCATTAGTTCCTTATCAACTCTCATGGCATCTCGTTCTTTTCTACGGTCTGCCATTTCTTTTTTTAGTGTCTTCAGAGCCCCCATCATCACATTTTGGGTGTTGATAACCCCTTGCATGAACTGGGGGAGTGCCTTAGTTCTTACACTCAAAATTTTACCTGCGTTGTCAGTGTGCACAGGCTAGAAGTAAAATTGAAATTAATCTTAGAAGTGTGCTGCATGTGTAACCACATGGCATCAAATTTGTACCCTAATACATCACTGAATGTCTATGGGCATTGGTATTGCTGCTCCGCAGGAATTTTTGATGGCGTCGTTGATGTTACAAGTTCCTTAGGTTGTGGGACTTGTTTTTCATTGGATCATCATTGGTTGGTTGGGCAGAGGTGCTTGCATTTGGTTGCTCAGGTACTTGAAGCAACACTTCTGGGATCATTGGGTTGGGTGCAACTTTGGGGATTTCATACTCTTGACGGGGTTCCTTTTTGCCTGCTAAGTGTTGTTCTTCTTCGGCAACATCGTCATGTGCCAGGTCACCTCTTTCGTATACTTCCACTTTCGGTTGGTCTTTGACCTCTATTGACATGTGCAGTGATGGTAGACTTGGGGTGGTGGATTTGTCTGATGTTTTCTTCTTGCACTTCCTTATAGCCAACTTCTTCCTTTCCTCAGGCTTTTGCATCTCCATTTCTGGTGTCTTATCCCTCATGTTCTTCTTTCTAGTGGGTGATAATGGGCATGCAGCCTTGCTGGTGGTGCTGGAGTACATTTTGTCTACATCCTCTTATGTGGGCCACAGCTTATGGGCATCATAGTATGCCATCTCTGGTAGGGGTAGTAGGACTTTAGAGCAGCTCTATTTGTAGAAATGTGTGTTGCCTTTCTATGACAGGGTGCATGTGTTAATGAGGGACCTAATGTCTATCTTAGTATGTCCCTTGGTCTTCTTGTATTTCATCATCAGGTTGGCATCCATAAAATAGTAAGCAATTAGGGTTATCTAGCTTCCCATACATAATTATTTTGTCTACTTTGCTTCCCCTCCTATAATGGTTGACAACCTATCGATTAGTAGTCTTTTGATGTCCATCAGCTTCTTATTGAGCATGGACAATATTAGAAATAGGTCTCCCTTAGTAACTCCTCTGATTTTTGATCTTGTGAAGACTGTGTTGGCGGTTATTTTCTGTATTAATCTGATGAAGCATGAGGTGATGATAGTCGCATTTGAATTTTTTGAGTTGTGCTCGCGTTCTCCAATCAGCTTCTTCCACATCTTGTGACTGTTGTATTTAATGATTTCTTTTTCACCTGGCACAGTTGAGTGGGATTATGCATCTTCTGTCATCTTTGTGAATATAATGTTGAGCATGGCTTCAATAATTATATGAGCCTTTCCCCCTATTCTCACTTTAAGCCTAAAGTCTCTGCCACCATTTTTACGCTCACCATCATTGACTAGAAGTTTTTTCAGTGACGTCATGAATTCTTCCTCAATTGAGTGATTGAGGGAGCTTCTGATGTACACAGGGTGCGCAGGTTGGCACCTTCCTAGAAGTCTATCACTTTGTCATATATTCCCATGTTCTTGAAGCGATCGACGTCAAGGTATCATAGCGGTTTGAAGCTTTTAGTTTTTATCACCCAATTGAAGTGTGACTGGTGCAGCTGATCTCTTGGTATGAATGTTGGTCCCTGCTAGTTAAGGTTATTTGGTTCATCCTCTTGGACCTCCTCAGGGCCGCTTCATTTTCCTGACCCTTCAATTTTTCCACGACCATCAATTTCCTCTTTTTACCTCCTTTTGTATCCTTGACTTCAAATTTATGTTTCTCCAGCTTCTTTAGTTTTGTTTCAGGTGGTTGGTACTCGGAGGTGTCTGTGACGTCTCTTGGGATTCTTCGGATTCTTCTGGCATCTTGTGGGCTAGGATGTACTCGTATTTCTTCTTCATTAGTTGCAACTAAAGATTCTTTATTGGTGAGAGGTTGGTGTTATCCTTCAGTACTTTGGTTATCTTATCTAGGTTTTCTTCCACACCCCCTAGCAAAGTTGCCTTCATCATTAATGTGTCATTAGATGAGGTCAACATTCTAAAATTTTTCACATTCAAATTATTGTCAGCAAGATTGTATTTTATATTTTATTCATGGAATTAGCGTTTAATGCATTTCTAATTGTTTGTGCTTGAGTATTACATTTTCAATAGACAATAATTGCATGAGATGTCACGACCACGGAAGAAATGGAAAGCAATACAGCAGTCGAGAAATGTGATGGATTGTAGTAGGTTATTATCAAAGCAAAAGAAATGTTGCGACCGTGGAGGGTGTCGTGATGGCGATGGATGTTAGACCCGATCAAGAGAAGCTTCATACAAGGAAGGACCACGACCAAAACCAAAGTTACCATCGGTACCATGACTGCGGTCATGAGGGTAGCCACTCAACCGCGATCACAATGATTGTGGTGGGTCCCCCACCCGAACTCTGACTAAATCAGCGGTGCTACCCCAGAAGCATACAGGTAAAGAATCAACACAAAACTTTAGGTGAAGAGAAAAAGGAAAATGACGGCAAAGCTTTGGTTAGAGAGCAGAAACGTTTGTGGTGATTCTCTCGGTCACCTCACCATAGGGAAAACTAGATAAATAAGGAAGGTGAAAAACCCCCGATGGAAAGTGATAGGGATAGCGGTAAATAAGGGGAGTGCACAACGATACCTCAGTGTAGCTAGGAATTTGTAACATGTATCTAGGGAAGCAGTGACTGAGGTGGCACTATCACGGAGAGGTTACGATGTTGGCGGTCAGGTTCACGGTGAACGTCCCATGGTGTTCAATCATCGTGGTTTCTTGCATCTGGTTGTTCTTCAGTTAGGGTTCATCCAACGTTTGAGAATCAAAAAGCAAGGAGAGAAAGAAAACCCTAGCACCGAGAGTGCTTTGCTTTTATACTTGGAGGTAGCGGCGACCGCGACCAAGTAGGCTGTCGTGACAACGACCAAGATGTGCTCACAATCTTGCCCTAACCACAACCTCAAGTTATGTAAATCAGGTGTCACGATCGTGACAGGTGCCACGACCGTGGTGCACACATTACCATGTCGATAAAGAAAATTATTCAAAGCTAGAATATCTCTAATCTCTCATTAAAAACCTATGTGAAAAGAGGGAAATCTATATACTACATTTACACTTTTTTCTAGATGCAGAAAACCAAAATACCTAGAAGGAGAGAGGTAAATAGTTCATAGATTAAAACATAAGATAAAGGAAATCTTGAATTATAAAAAGAAAGAAGAAAAATCTTGGGTTGCCTCCCAAGAAGCGCTAGTTTAAAGTCTTTTAGTTTGACTATCTCTCATTCTGGTGTCATCCACCTTCAGTTGGTGTTGATGCTCATGTGTTTTATTTGTTAGAGGACTGGGTTCCCCCAAACTTAGCTCGGTCCTTCTCACAAAATCCTCATCTTCAAAATACCTTTTTACCCTCTACCCATTCACCTTGAAAGTAACTATCTTATCTCCGATTATTGCCATAATCCTTGACGAGTATATTTTTACCACGGAAAAGGGGTCAAACCATCTTGTTCTTAGCTTTGTGGGGATCAACCTAATACTTGAATTTAATAAAACAACTTTCTCTCCTTCATGGACATCGTTGCTCTTCAGATGGGCATCATGCCACACCTTAGTTCTTTTCTTATAGATCCTTGCATCCTCATAAGCATGCAGTCTCAACTCTTCAAGTTTTTGAAGTTGGAGAAATCTTTTCAGTCCCACTTTGTCAAGATCCATGTTCAAGAATTTGATGGCCCAAAGGGCTTTGTGCTCTAATTCGATAGGAAGATGATAGGACTTCCCATAAATCAATATGTAGGGTGTCGTGCCTATAGACGTCTTATACGTTGTGCGGTAAGCCCATAGCGCATCGTCAAGTTTCATAGACCAATCCTTCCTTGTATGACTTACGATCTTCTCTAGGATTGGCTTGATCTTCCTGTTAGACACTTTGACTTGTCTTGATGTTTGGGGATGGTATGATGTTACAATTTTGTGTTTTACTCCATACTTTCTTAATAGAGCGTTGAATTGTTTTTCTCTGAAGTGCGACCCCCATCTCTTATAACAGTGCGTGGTACCCCGAACTGTGGAAATATAGTCTTCTTGAACAGCTTGATTACTGCCTTAAAATCACATGTTTGGGTAGCAACAACCTCTACCTATTATGAGACATAGTCCACAGAAACAAGTATATATTGGTTCCCTTTTGATGATGGAAAAGGTCCCATATAATCAATCCCCCATACATTGAAAATTTCAACTTCCATCCAATCGGCCATCGGCATCTCATTCCTTTAGTTGATGTTTCGTGTGAGTTGACACTCTTTGTAGGTCTTGACAAATGACACATCATTTTAAAAAAGAGTGGGTCAATAAATTCCTGATTGTAGGACTTTTGCAGCTGTTCTTTCCCATCCATGGTGGCCCCCATAAGGCAAGGAATGACATTCTTTGAGGATTAGGGGCACTTCTTCTTCTTCTGGTATACAATGATGATATAAGTTGTTAGATCACCTTTTGAACAGAAGGAGATCATCCCAATAGTAATTTTTTAGATCAGAAAATAATTTCTTCTTCTAATTATAAGTGATCTCTGGTGGAAGTTGCTCAAGGGCTAGATAATTGCAAATGTCAGCAAACCAAGGTAGGTTTCATTCATCCGAATGAACCATTAAGAGAGATTCATCAGTGTCATTGTCATTTATAGGAAATTTATTTTCATCATCAAAAACTATCTTTGACAGGTAATCTACAACCACATTCTCTTTTCCTTTTTTATCAATGATTTCGTGGTCAAATTCTTATAGTAATAAGGCCCATCGCTGAAGTCTCGGCTTTGTATCCTTCTTTTGCATGATATATTTTATAGCTCCATGATTAGTGTATACTTTTACTTTCGACCCCACTAAGTATGACGTGAACTTATCAAAGGCAAATACGATAGCCAACATTTTTTTTCCAGTGGTGGTGTAGTTTATTTGGGCTTCGTCCAACGTTCAGCTTGCGTAGAAAATCACGTGGTGCCTCTTATCCTTCGTCTATCCTAGGACAACTCTGATAGCAAACTCGCCGACGTCACACATAATTTCAAATGGTAACTCCCAGTATGGCGCTTGTAGAATTGACGATGTTGTTAACCCCTTTTTAAGGGTCTGGAATGCACCCAAACATTTGCAAGTGAATTTGAATTCAACATCTTTAATCATGAGATTTGAAAGGGGTTTAGCAATCTTGAAGAAGTCTTTTATAAATAATCTATAATATCCCACATGCCCTAAGAAACTCCTTAATCCTATAACAATTTTAGGTTTCTGAAGCTTGGTTATGGCCTCGATCTTTCTTAGGTCCACTTCTATCCCTTTCTTGGAAAATTTATGCCCTAAGACGATATCGTCTTGGACCATAAAATGACATTTTTCCCAGTTCAGGACTAGGCATTTTTCTTCACAGCGTTGCAAGACTAAGGATAGGTTTCTTAGACATTCTTTGAAATCCATTCCATAGACAGAGAAGTCATCCATGAAGACCTCCACTATGTCTTCTAGAAAGTCCAAAAACATAGATATCAAGCAGCATTGGAAAGTTGTTGGTGCATTGCACAACCCGAATGTCATCCTTCTAAAAACATACATGCCATAGATGTAGGTGAAGGTTGTCTTTTCTTGATCACTGGGATGAATTGGTACTTGATAGAATCTCGAATACCCGTCCAGGAAATAGAAGTAATCATGATGATCTAATCTTTCTAGAACTTGATCGATAAATGGCAGAGGGAAATGATATTTTCTGGTAGCAATATTCAGTTTGTGATAGTCAATGCACATACACCAATTTGTCATCATTCCCATTGCTACTTCATCTCTGTCCTCACCTCTTATCACTGACATTCCATATTTTTTAGGCACCACTTGAATAGGGCTGACCCAATTACTGTCCCTTATGGGATAAATGATCCTAGCATCCCACAACTTAAATACTTCATTCTTTACGACTTCCTTTAGCATTTGATTCAACTTCCTCTATGGTTGAGCTAAAGGTTTAGATATTTCTTCGATATGTATTCTATACATGCATAAGGTAAGGTTGAGGCCTCTGATGTCTTTATTCGAATACCATATAACCTTTCTATGCAATCTTAGCTCCTTTAGCAACATTTCTAGTTGATCATCTGTCAAGTTACATTAATGATCACATGATTCCTCTCCTCCTTGTCTAGGAATTCATATTTAAATCCTTCAAGAAGTGGTTTCAATTCTAGCTTTGGTCTTGGTGCTCTATTCTCTTCAGGTGTTTGTTCAAGTGAGGCATACTTAGCGATCTCAAAAGTTTCTTCATCCTCACTGAGCTCTTCTTCAGGTTGATTTAGGTAATCTAGGATTTCTATGACTTCTGGGTCTTCCATGGTAGGGTCAGGACTATTCAAAGACCGCATAAGGGGATTATCAATTTCCTTATCCTCTTGCACCTCTTCAAAGTATTGATTGTATCTATCCAAAAAAGAGACAGTCCTCTCATAGCCTCTTGTACTAGGAAGTCGATGTGATCATTCCTAATGTGCAAAGTAATGATTCCTACTGCTACATCTATTATATCCCTTCCAGTTGCAAGGAAAGGCCACCCAAATATCATTGGACACTTAGAGTCCTCAACTGTGTCGATCACTACTATGTTGCATGGTATTAAAAATCACCTGACCCATATCGAAACATCCTCCACTATTCCAACGGGTCTCGTAAAGGTGTGATCAGCTAATTTGATTCTCATGACCATCTTCACCATATCTGTTAACCCAATCCTTTGCGCTAGAGTCAAGGGTATAAGACTAATGCTTGCTCCTAATTCGGATAATCCCTTCCTCTCCACATTGTCTCCAATACATAAGAGTATGTTGAATTCCCCTAGATCTCTCTTTTTGGTTGGTAACTCAGCTTGAACAAACACGCTCAACATTTTTGCCAATTGCACAGTCTCAAAATGGTCTCCTTTCCTTCTCTTTGTGATTAAGTCTTTAAATAATTTTGCATATGTTGGTATCTCTTCAATTGCATCGAGAAACGAGACATCTAGGTGGAGCTTCTTTACTGCTTCCATAAATTTCTCATATTTTTCTTTAAATTCACCTTGATCAGTTTGTAGGGAAAGGGGACTCTTGGGGCATAAGGATTTCTCTTCATAAAAACTTCTCCTATAAGATCTGAGCTCTTGACATCTTCATCCTTCTTCTTTTTTCCATTTTCTTCTTCTCAGCAATCTTCAGCTGATCCTTGTACTTTGGATTCTCCCAGTATAATTACCTTGTCAGATTGTTGCTCACCATGACTTCTTTCTTCTTTGGAGTTGTTGGTACCAAGATCTTCGAACATCCTTCCTGATCAGAGAGTTGCCATCTTCACAGTCTCCAGATTTGACGGGATCTTCCCAGAAGGGTTTTTCATAAGTTCTACTAATTGGGCAAGTTGTTGATCAATCTTCCTTTGATGGGTTTGCATATCTTCCATTTGAGTTTGCATTATTGTTAACACTCCTAAATTGGTGTTGGCACTTTGGGTAAGTTGTTCGTTTACCAAAGCTTGACTCTTTGCAAAGTTGAACAATTGAACGATCATGTTAGTTTGGTTGCTACCCTTGTCTTGGCTCAATCCTTGGCCCTGTCCTTTACCCTATCGACACATATTTTTATTTTGACTCTGGTAGCTATTTTTGGTTGTCTCTTAACTAGTAGTTCTAGTATATTGAGTCAGTCCTCCTTTTTTCTCGAATCTTGGAGGAATTTTAGATGAATTTCTTAGTTGATAATCATTTTCACCAGCTTCTTTGTTGTTGTAGTTAAATCCAGGACGTTCTGGTCATTTGAAATTGGTATAAGAGACATTTTTGGTTTCTTCTTTGCTTTCACTTTCTTCACTCTCTTTTGGTCGTGTATAGATACAATTGTCGACTCCATGTCCACCTTCGCCACATATAAAACATTTCATGACTTTCTCTATGTGTTTCTTGCCCTTGCCCCCACTGTCTTTAAATTGTTTGACATTGGTAGCAATTTTTTGAATCTGCACTGCAATGGTTTCAAAAGCCTTAGCTTCAATTAACGGTCCTTCAGAGACCACCTTCTTGGCTGATCGTCTATCATTTCTGTCATATTCCATGCATGCTTGCAATGCAGCCATGTTATTGATTATCTTCATGTTTCTGCGCGATTTCTTACCAAGAAAGTTGCTTCCGGTGATTGCATTCAGTGAAGTTCTTTCTGTGGGAGTTAGCCCATTGTAAAACATGGTCACCAGAAATCCTTTGCAGTAGTTATGGTGGGGGTAGTCTCTCTAGTATTCTTAAAAACATTCCAATGCCTCGTAAATATTTTCCCCTAGTTTTGCGTGAAACATTCCAAATCTTTTTCATATTACCGATAAGTCTTTCAGTGGGGTAAAATTTAGCGACAAAAGCATCTGTGAAGGGTCTCCATCCATCTATGAACTGGTGCGGTAAGTTAAGGTACCAATATAGAGCTTTATCTTTAAGAGAGAAATTGAATCACTTACAATATATGATTTCTTGGGGCACTCCCCTCATCTTGATGGTATCATAAATGTTTTTGAAGGCATCAAGATGATGGTATGGATTTTCATTCCTTGAGTTCCCATGAAAGGGCTTGTTCTGGATCATCAAGATTATAGTAGGTTTCAAGTCAAAATTAGCTACATTGAAGTGTGGGATGATAATTGGACATCTTGACTCGTTGGCTCTAGTCTCAGTTAGCTCTCTAAGAGTTTTCCCTTCCTCATCTTCACTCTCACTATTCTGGTCATCACGTTCACATTCATTATGTGTTCCTGGTCATTCCTATGGTGCCTTCTATAGTGGTGGTGATGGTAGTGATGTCGATCTTCCTCACACCGCTCTTCCTTGTGACGATGACCATCTGAGTGACGGTCTTTGATTTCTTCTTCCATCTAATGTGGTGGTAGATTGTATTGAACCCTTGCATTTCAATCATCCCCAATAAGACTACTGTCCACATGAGGCGGCATGATGGCTAGAAGTTAAAGTGAAGAATTTAATAGATCTACTTTCCTTTGCATTCCCTGAATAGACCGCAAAGTCAAGTTAGAAAAATAGATGTGTTAAAATGAACTATTCTACGTAATCGTAGGGTAGAAGATTTGATATTTTTTTGCAGTCAAGCTTACGGCTAAGCTTGTGGCATGGGAGTACAGTGAGTGAACTCATGTTCTTAACAGTACCGTTTTGCCTTGTCCCCGACAACGACATAAAAAAGTTGACTGACCTAAATCACACGTCCAAAATGGAGCGGATCTAGAGTAGTCAGACTTTTAAGATTATAACCTGACACTCAATCCCTCACATATTAAGGGTCGAGCCATAGGGATAGGGTTGGTAAGTGTTAAGTACGAGGAGCCTCACACACTCCAAATGAAAAGTTGGATTAAGGGTGGTGTTCCCTAAGGAACAATGATGCTCCATACTAAACAAAGAAAGGCAAAAGAAATAAAATAAAGTAAGAGAAAAATGTTAAACAAGCGGTAAGAAACAATGGTATGGAAGGAAACTTGAATCGGGTTTCACCTACTAAGGTCTCTCGCCAACATGCAAAACTCACATCCCCTCGTATAGTCCTATCAAGATTACAAGCAATCATAAAAAATGTCTATTCCCTCCTCTCTCGAGATTAGGATAGATCTAGGTTTTAAGGTAGTCTCTCTCTCGAGATGATGACCCAACAACTACACAGCAAACCATATGACCGTTAGCTTTAGTATTCCAACACTTTCATGCATTTATACTACTCCATAACACTAGATACGGTTGGTACTATTCTTTCAAGGTACCAACAATCAAACATCACAAGATGGTAGATAAGAATACAAGTGAAGCATTAAAAATATGAGTATGGATATAATCTTAATATAAGCATATATATATATATATATATAAGAGAGAGAGAGTGTGTGAGAGAGTCAGGCTAGTGTACATTCGAGTGTACCGGGGTCACCGTACACCTCAGTCATTTTTAAAGATGCAATAACTTTTTGAGAAATATAAACCATTGATCTTCTTAAATATCTTAAGAACATACTATATAATAAATTTTAGCTCATTTGGACACGTATAGGTCACACATCTAAAGGATGCAAAAATTAGGCATTTCAAATTCGTTTTGTGCGTCGATTTTGTTGCCCTTAGATGAGTGACTTACACTCATCCAAATGAGCTGAAATTTTGTATGTGGCCTATTATTATTGTAACCATTAAGATCAATGGATTATATTTTAGAAAAACATGGTCTAGATAGGAAAATACCATTGGGTGTACAACGTAATCGGTACACTCGAGTGTATTCTAGCTTGACTATATATATATATATATATATATATATATATATATATATATATATATATATATATATATTCAAAGGGGAGCAAAAATATACATGTTGGGAAAGCCTTAGTGGCTACTCCCGACCCAAGATAGATGTTTAGCCACACATATTAACGGGAAGCATAACGGCATCACAGAAGGATTGATACATCAATAATTACGTAGAGGGAGGGTACATCATGATGGAGGTGATAGGTGTAGATAGAGAAAGAAGAAGGTGATACACCAACTATACTTCTTCAAGCCTAGATCTGGAGTGGGTGTGGTTGTGGTAGTTTCTTCCTCCGAAGGAGGGGATGATCAATCTTCTCTCTCCTCCAGCTTCCATCATTAGAGATCCAAGATTAATGGGTATGAACATAAATGACTCAGGAATTTTGTAGCACTTTGTGGTCCTTGATGATATGATGATTTAACAGGTGGAGGTGCAGTCTATTTATAGATGTTTCCTACCAACTTAACCTCTGGGCCGCGGCCATGAGGTATCGATCGGTCGTGACCTCCATCGTGGTCGTGATGCACTGGTTATTTGTCACGGTCGAGGGGTGGCCTCGATCGTGATATGTTATACGACAACCTCGGTCGAGGGGTGGCCTCGGCCGTGGGTCATTACTTTTGTAGGAGGGCTGCGATCGCGGTGTGGAGCCGTCGAACAGAGGCAACGGCCGCGATAGGAACGTTAGTGGGCTATACAGCCCCGGTCGCAGCATTGACCGTGGCCGCGGCATAGCATGACCTCGCAAGAGTAAGAGACGTATGAATATAAGACTTTGACACTAAGACACTAAAATAAGTAGAGAAATCCATAAAAAGTATGCTAGGGAAGGCATAAATCATATGCAAAAAGTACACAAAATGAGATGTTATCAGTACCGCCTCAATTAAGCGCAAAATGATGACGGTTCATGACATTTGGATAAACTTGTAAGTGTGAAACTTTGTATTTCTTTTACTTCATTTATGATCCTTAGACTACTTTATTATATGTTCTATACACCATACTTGCCCGATAATTAAAGAAAAAATATAATATGACTAAGGCTCCAATTGGTTTGGTGTTGTAAGCAAGAAGTTATGTGGAACTCATTTTTTGGGAACTCTAAAGCAATTTTTGGAACTTAAATGTTACTTATTTCATGAGAATGGTTTTTGTAAGTGTGAATGTGGAGATCCTCAACAAATGTCATTAATTTTCGCCATGTCATATAAAATGAATAAGGATTGAAAATAACTAAAGAAAAATCATATCTACAGACAACCACAATATTTTATCGATTGTAATAACATCACTAAGTGGTCATGGTATGGATGTTTCTTATTTAAAGAATGTTTTACTATGGTATAATTATAAGTTTCTAAAAGATATCATGCTCTAATATCACATTGCAATATTTCGTACATTTAAATGTACAAAGTGTTGTAATGGTAACATCCCAAGATTTGAGACCTTGGATGAAATGTCTTAAAAGGAATGATTGGACAATTGATATCAGAAAGGTGAATCTTATTTTAGGGAGCTCATCATTAAGAAATTTGCAGTCAAGCATGCTCAACCCAGAGCAGTACTAGAATGGATCACCTTTCGAGAGGTTGATCTGAAGATGCGTGCGAGTAAGCACAAAGCACATAGTCAAGGCTAGTTGTGGTTTGTGGGGCTAGTCATCATTATTGAAGCTGTACTAGATCCCTATGTGGTGTGATCGTACATTACAAATCGTATCAAAGCCAGTTCCCCTCTAGTAGGTCAGACCCACATAGGCATGTAACACCTAGTCTTAATATGTGCTAGATAAAAAGATCTCAAAAGGAAAGATTGGACTACTCATATTACCAAGGTGTGCCTTCTCTTTCGAGAGCACATAACTAAGAACTCGGTGATTTAGCATGCTTATCCCTAACTAGTACTACGAAGGGTGACTTGATTGTGAGTTGATCACCGACTATTGTGGTTGAGGACAGAGCGCGTAATCGATGCATGTAGCAGTTTCAATGGGGTGAATAATCATTCTTAGAAATCTACTAGAGGTCTGAATAGTGGACCAAATGTTACACATGGTATCAAAAATATAAACATTTGACACTCATACAAGTCTCATAAAAAACCAAAAATTGTTAGAATAGAAATGGAAGAGTTAGGACTTAGGAAAATAGTTGACAACCAACCCTAGTTTTTGTATCCTAGCTTAAAATATTTACATATAATAGAAGAAGAAATATAAATGATATTGGATGTACCTTGGCTCTGCCTATTTCTTAGAGTAGTGACTTTTAGAGCCCTTATATAGGCTTGAAGTTATTGTTGATGAAGAAGTTCTAGAAATATATCTATGTAGATTTACGATATGACCCTCAGAATACCAAAATCTACAATGAAATAGAGTACCCTAGATTTCCTCTTTAGTTTTGGACACACATATATAATGGAAAACATAAAAAAAATTGAATGAATAAATAGCATAAACCATAAAATCATTTGAAATCATGTAAATATCTCTACATATGATTATTGTAATTTGAATATTGACGACAAATTGTGAACATGATGAAAGTTAGGAAAAAATAAATTTTACTAAAAATCTACCTAATGAATAAAATAATGGGGAATAACTATCACCACATAAGATGAAAAAATTGAGATGTCTAAGAGGGATGTTTAGTGAAGGTTATAGCATTATTACTCCCAATCTAATTGGGTGGTAGTGGGGTTTCCTCACTTTATATTGACCTAGCCAAGGAGATTTTTACTACTTGTAGAAAAATGTTTATCCCAAAAAAATCAAAAACCCAAATCAATATTTTAAAGCAACATGTGTTTATGTAATCATCATGGATATAAAATAAAGAAATAACAATGTTTCAGGACTTGTAGGAAAACCCTTATATATATTGTAAAACATATACAAACATATGTAATGTCACGTGTAGACTATATTCTACTCAATCATGTGTCCCTTACAAGAACTTCAAAAAGAAACTCATAGAAAGAACCAACTAGAATTTGTCTATTTGGGAGATAAAAAATATATTCTCCTTCTCATTATGTACATACAATATTGCAAAAACTCATTAAATAGAATTCAAATCACACTCAAAATAAATTTGACATTACATATGATATAAGTAGGAAATAAAGGTCATGAAAATTTTGATTAGATGGCAATGGGATAAGATGTAACTAACAAAATGTTGTATTAAGAAAAATATTAAGCACCATATATTTTTTGAACTTGTAAATTTTATGTACATATAAAAAAATTAGATAACTAATCTGACTAAGATATCACATTTAAATAAAACCCTACTCAACTCAAAAATGAAAAAAAGAAGGATAAATTATATCCTAATAAAAACATCACCTAAGCATTAGTGTCAACAATATTAGATTGAAGTTGATGAAGTATTTAGCTTGACTGTGACAATTGTAACCTGACCAATAAGCTTTTGTTGTAACTTAAAACTTATTATAGTAATGGTTTGAGGCTCAAAATATGAATATATCAATTCTCATATCAAAAAGTGATATTAGAAGTTTTATAAAGTAGCCATCATTAAGTTCTAAATTCAATAGTAAACTCATTTCAAAGTACCATTTGAACCTATATCAATTCAAAAACTCTTTGGCCACATTGAGTTGAACTTCTCACAATTAGAATAGAACTAGAATCATATGTTCTGTTTTAAGGTGACACTCAACAAATATGAATAGTATAATTGAAAATTTTGTGATGAGACCCTAGTAGGAATATGGTTGCCAAGAAAGATATGATTTCAAGGAAGAAATTTGTTTGAAGGTTGGAAGAGTTGTAACATGTCAATTTTAGACTCTAGACTTGTTTTAATCTATAATATATATTCTCTTCACTCAAAAACATCATTTAATCTTCTTCCTGGTTTGTATTTTGATTTATCTTGAATTTTCATGAAAGTTGTGCACAAGATTCAATCGTTGCGTTCTAGTCAAATCCAACTAGATGAAGATAATATGTGGGTTTGACTAGGGAAGTCAAATTTTGTCCAAACCTGTGAACCTGATTTCGTCTGACCCAGAAAAATTAGTTTTGGTTTTAGAATTTATCAATCTGGGTTGGTTTTGGGTTTGTATATTGATGTCCTAATTGAAACTGGGTTGGTTTTGGATGGTGATTTGTTCAACCCGGATTGAATCCAGATTGACAAATTTAGAGAAAAAAAATTCTTATCATGTAAATATTACTACATGTCATGTGTAATTAATAAAGTGATGTGACCAAATTTGGTTCCAGATTTCATATTATGAAACTGGGTGCGGTTCTGGACATGCCACCTTGTAAAAAATTTAGTTATGGGTCCTTTGTGGGTTGAGCTAATATATATCAACCTAGTTGTTGTCCGACCCAGAATTCACCCAAAACTGATTTTTTGACACCCCTAGGTTAGACTGAATCATTTACAAGTCATTGGTTGTGGATTTATAAAAAACATATTTTATGTTATTAAAAGATAACATAGAAGGATTATTGGAGATAATGATTTTGTGTGCTATATTGTAATGGCAAAATTCAAATGATTATTTTGGAACAAAGAATCCTTTCCTATAATATTGTTTGGATAATTATAAAATTTATTACGTTAGTTTGTTTAAAAGGCTACCAAAATATTAATGAGAATACCAATTCAATCCTATAGGAGTTACTTTGATTATGTCTAATTGTCTAGCAAAACAATCATGCAACTCATATCTACCACAATGAATATAATGAATTTTTAGCAAGATTGTTTTTATGAATTTAAATTTTGAAAGTAATGAGTCATTAATTTGTTATTTAGTTTTTATGGTCTTGTTATTTTGAAGTAATGAGTCATTAATTTGTTATCTATAGATGACATTTTTCATTCATGTTCAATCTTGTGTTTTCTAGTTTGGGAATTATTGGCAGCACCTAGTCTAAACCCCCAGTTGTAGCCCAACCCACACCCCGATCAACACCCAGTTTTACCATTAGCCACTTCCTAACTTTTTTAATGCAACATACACCAATGCTCCCTCCATTCCTGGTGCTCGCTAATGCTTCTAGTGGATGAGGATGGTGGTATGGAAAATGGTAGTGCTGACCTCACCATATTTGATCTAATGCATCACCATCTTCATCCCTCCATCGGTCTATGCCAGCCCGTCGTTTTCCCACAGTTTCTACTATTGATGATCCACCAGTAATACCCCTTGTAGGTCCACTTTCCTATTTTTTGTCTTCATCGTTTACACCAATAGTGGTGACTTGATCACCAACATCAATGTAGACATCCCCCAAGTGGTTTGATCTGCCAACTGGGACGAACCGGTCAGTGAAAACGCTATACTATGTGACGCCCGTTTCCGCACAAAGCGAGATTACTCAAAACAAAATGTGGATTTATCATTAATAACCATTTTACCACATAACAGGGTAAATTAAAACTATTTGTAATGCAATATCACAAGCGGAAGTATATCATAACAAGCCTTTAACTCATGCCACATGTATTTTATATATGCCAAAAGATCTTACATATCATATTCAAAGGCTATCAAGCCATATCTATTACAAATTACAACATGTTTATATGTACATACCATTCCCATACACTTATGGCACAAAGCCAAAATCTTTGTATCAATATACAAAACAACGAAATCTCCCCAAACACCTGATAGTACAAGGACGACACATAAGACTCTACTACAAAACTATAGTAGCATATCCAACCTCTAGCAGTTAATGTTCTCCTTGTTGTTCAGCACATGAACCACGACCTCTACCTCCTTGTCCATGACCACCTAAAAGTTTTGGAACCCACATGGTGAGACCAAACATCCAATGAGAGATATAACTCTTTGATAATGTATATTTTAATCCTAGTAGGATAACAGAGCAGTTATGTAAAGTAGTTAATATTGGTTAAGATGGGTAAGTAGTTACAATTGAGCAGTAGAACATCTTATACTTTTAGAAGTAATATGAAGAACATGTATAATTGTTATAAACTAAAAAGTACAAAGATAAGGCAAGGGGTCATAGAATGTGATACATATTTGATCCTAAGTAATTATACTACACATCTGTATTTTCAGTTTCATTATTATTATTCCCTGAGGATTTGAGGCGTAGAACTCAAATCTAACTGACCACTATTAATTCAAAATTAGTACCATACAACATAGCTGGAAGAGTCAGACTCCATGATCATCACCAACACTACTGAGTCAGTTCGAGTCTACAATGCAATGACATAATAGTCAAACTGCTAAATAACAACTTATAGTCAAAGTTATAGTCCTATAGATAGATCCACTAGTACCCCACATATTAAATAATATTTTCTCCGAGTTTCTCGTAGGAGTTACTCATTTCACCATCCAACTAGATACTGACGTTGAAGATGGACCTATGGTACAGGGAAACTATATGATTAGGGTTTCACTTGATTAGATATTCCAATTGGGTATCTTTTAATGCATCAATCAAGTTACAATGTACAAAATGAGAACTTGTCCCATCATCACATGACACTTATATCACAACCATTATAAGGTCATCACCAATATCACATCACTATGGGATATGAACCCCTCAATAATATCACTAGAGAATTTATCCTCAATTTGTGCTTAAGGAACTTGTCAGGTCGTTAGACCAAATAATTTAACTCATGCACATTCAATATTACAATATACCTCAACATTACTCATAATCACCACCATGTATTATTTAGGGATCAACATAACATTCCCATAGCCATGATTTTCATCTCACGTACAATTTAAATCTACATAAATAGTAGAGAGAATATTATATCACATGATAATGATATTCAAACAATATAAGCAAATGTATTTTACATCTCAAGATTAGAGTTTCATATGATCTCTCAACCACTAAACCCTAATTCCATCACTTCCTACATTATTGAAGAGTACTTTGGTTAAGAACTATTGATAATGATTAGCCATTCATTGCCACCTCATCATATATAGACTATTCCATTATGTAATGACTATTTACATACATGTGTATAGGTGTCTCAACCCAACACCAACCATAGTGTTATGATCATTACATATATAGGTGTCTCGACCACCCTTAACACATGGTCTCAACCACCCTAAACACATCAAATGTAATGACCGAGACACTTCCACAAGGTCATGACCGAGAAAATTCACAAAAGTCACGACCAAAACACATCAACATGGTCACAACCCTAGGTGTTATGACTGCTACATACCAAATGTTTTGACCACCATTCAACATGGTGTCTCAACCGTAGCAAGGCATGGTGTCTCGACCCAAACGAATTGATCGCTACCAAGTCCTAATCAGTGTTATGATATACCTACTTAACCATCATAACTACGGCGTCAACCAATTGAGTAAAACCATGCAACAATGCTACATTGCAACTAGGTTGGTGGTAGCGACCCTCCTCTAGGGTTAGGGTTATTTTGGTCGCAACCAACGTCCATCCATGGTACCAACCACGAGGAAGATCAAGACTTTTCTAGACCATAAGTTATCTATATGTCCAACACCATAATAGATCCAAACAAGGTCGAGACAAATGATCAACCACAGGGGATACTAGACGTCACCTAAGAACAAACCACCATTCCAAGGTGTTCACCAAACCCAATATTATGGATCATATAATGTCACTAAAAGAGTTATATTTAGAGAGAGAAAACCGAGATTCTTATGAATGTTAACATGTTCAAAACCTCCTAATATTCATGGTAAACATACCATATATCTAGTATTACTATTACATAGATGATGATCTGAAGGAATGCAACAATATTTCAATCACCATAGAATTGGATATAAAGACTTAGGGTTTATAAGAAGAGTAATCCTTTCAAGAGTACTTCAATATTAAATCCTAAACTCCTCCTTCCATAAAGAACACATTTTTAAGATCTAAAACAACAACATATGATTAGGTTTAAGATGAAAATAATAATGGGGGAAAGGTATATAACCTGCATGATTTAGAGAGAGCCAATCTCCCAAAATCACAACCTCCAAGAACTCTAGCCAAGCTTCAACACTTCAACCAAAGGATCACCTCAAAAGAGAAGAAATCCTTGGTCACAATAGAGCTCAAGAAAGAGGGAAAACAACCCTAGGAAGAACCAAGGAAGAAAGGAGAAAGAGATGAAATAATCCTCTCACTTGGGTTTTACCATGTCAAACATAGTCTATGAGCCCTTACGATGAGGAGTTTCTTTCAAACGAACACCATGGATGATCCACAGTGAATGGCTAAGGGGAAGTAGAATATGGAGATTTCAGAAGAGGAACATGTGATCAAAAATTAAGATCACTTAACAAGAGAAGAATCTCCAAGAATCACAACCAAGAGGGTTGATTTAGCACAAATCCTTCCTCAAGCAAGGTTTATCAGCCACCAAGGCTTCAAGATTAGACCTCCTATGCTCTTGAAGCTCCAAGAAAAATCACAAGGAAGAAGGAAGAGAGTTGGGCCGAAAAAGATTGCTTGCAAGTGAAGAAAATGGGTTATATACCCAAAGGACGAGGGATATTAAAGTTTTATGAGGTGACAACATAATAGACTATCAAAGGACACATGCCCCCCAAGCAAACAACCTTATCTCCACTCACATGCATATCTTGAAGGTTTATGTTTATCCATAAAGGGTAGTGACCATTTAGACCAGTCATCACCCTTGGTTTTGGTCGAGACACTTCCTCGCACTTAGTATCGACCAAACCCTAAGTCACCATATGTATATGGTCGAGACACTAGAGGATAAAGCGTTTCAAACAACCCACCTCTAGGTCATTTTGGTCAAAACCACACTACATTGAGCATGTGTTGCGGTCTCCACCCTCACCCAAAGTGGGGTAGTAGTCGCATCACTCAAACCCTAGCATAGTCACAATATCAACTAGGTAAACCCTAGAATCCCCATAAGATGTCACATCACCAACCATGATTCAAACAAGGCACTCTGTATCATAATTTTCTCTCTCGTGATGATAAAGCATAAGAAATATTCTCAATATGTGGCAATTTTAAAGATAACCCTTACTCATGGGTAAATTTCAACATGGTCCAAAAACAAGCACATATATAGCAAAGACAATTCAAACATCAATCAAATTGGAGCAAAATGAAAACATAAACATGTCACATTTTATTAGGACATCTCAAAAGATTTATTAAGGTTTAAGCATCTCATTATACTAAGAAATTACAATTGAGCATAAAGCTAGTTCAGGGGTCTTACAACCATACACCCCTAATAGGGATTTTACCCCCAAAATCCTAGGCAAAAAGAGAAGAATACTTCTTCTACATCTCGTCTTCAAGATCCCACGTGGCTTATTTAATGCCACAATGATGCCTCAAAACCTTAACTAACACAATGTCCTTCTTTGATTTTTTGATCCTTCTATCTAGGGTCAGAAGAGGACCTTCTACATAGGACATTCCATTATCTATCTCCACCTCAATAGGTTGAAGAGTCAACTCTGTATTAAGGTGACACTTCCTTAACATTGAGACATGAAACACTGGATGTAATTTGTGTAACTCAGATGGAAACTCTAGCTTATAGGCGGCCCCAACACGTGCAACCACATGGTAAGGTCCCATATATCTGGGAACTCACTTACCCTTCTTCGCAAACCTTAGAATACATTTCCAAGGAGAAACTTTGAGTTATACCATGTCTCCCACTTGGAACCCTAAAGGTCTATGACAGTTATCAGCATAAGACTTTTACCTATCATGTGCTGCCTTCAGCTGCTGCTGAATCACTTTGCTCTTTTCTATCATCTGTTGTACAATCTCAGGACCTAATAGCTAATACTCTCCCATATCATACCAACACAAAGGAGATCTACAATGTCTCCCATACAATGCTTCATATGGTTCCATTTTGATGATATTATGATAGCTATTGTTGTAGGCAAACTCTATCAAACTAAGGCGTACATCCCAACTGTCCAAAAATTGCAACACATAGGATCTCAATGGATCTTTGAAATTCTATATAGTTCTCTCAGACTATCCATCTATCTGTGGATGGAATGCAATGATGAACCTCAATTGTGTACCCATCACTGCATGCAAACATTCCTAAAAGTAACTAGTAAACTAAGGACCTCTATCTGACACGATGGTAGCTGGGATACCATGTAAACATACTATCTCATCAACATACACCTGTGTAAGTTTCTCAGCTGTATATGTCATCTTTACTAGTAGAGAGTGTGTTGACTTAGTCAACTTCTCTACTATTACCTTGATGGAATCATGACCTTTGGTTGTCCTTGGAAGTCCAACCACAAAGTTTATCATGATATGGTCCCACTTCCATTGTATCTTGGGTAATGGTTGCAAAGTCCCTGTAGGCTTCTAATGCTCAGCTTTAACCTACTGACACATTGCGCACTTAGCCACAAACTCAGCTACATCATGCTTTATTCCTACACACCAGTACACATCTTTCAGATACTGATACATCTTGGTGCTACATGGATGCATAGCATACATAAAAGAGTGTGCCTCTTCTAGAACTAATTTCCTCAGATTATCTACATCTGACACAATTGTCCTGCCATGATAATACAATGTCCCATCATCAGATTCATGGAAGCCATCATGCTTCTCACTGCCTATCTCTGCCTAAATATCTTGTACTGGAGTATCATTCTGTTGTGCATTTCTGATCTGCACACTCAACATCCATTTTACATGTAACTGTGCCAACAAACCTCCCAACATAGACACTTCTAACTGTACATTCATTTGTTCCAAGGAGACCAACATATATCTCTTATGGCATACTAAACAATTCAACTATGCCTTCTTAGCGGATGATGACAAAGAAGACTTCCTTATCAAAGCATATGCCACTACATTTGCCTTACCTGGATGGTAATCTATGGTACAATCATAATCCTCGATTAATTCCATCCAGTGTCATTGTTGCATGTTCAACTCCTACTTCAAAAAGACATATTGTAGGTTCTTGTGGTCGATGAAGATCTAACACTTCTCACCATACAAGTAATGTATCCATATCTTCAAGGCATGGACCATAGTGGCCAACTCAAGATCATGCGTCAGATAGTTTTCCTCGTGTTTCTTAAGCTATTGCAAAGCAAAAGAAATTACATTCTTATCCTGCATCATCACATAATCCATACCCTTCTTAGATGCATCACTGAAGATAATATCACATTTTCCTTACTCTAGAAGCATTAATATTGGCGCACTGGTCAACTTCTCCTTTAGGATCATAAAAGAACGTTGACATTTGTCATCCCAAACAAATGATACATCCTTCCTAGTTAGGTTTGTTAGGGGTACTACTACTACACTGAAGTTCTTAATGAACCTCCTATGATGTCCAGCCAAACCTAAGAAGCTACAAACCTCTGTAGGTGTCTTCGGCTGATCCCACTCCAGCACTAACTCCATTTTCTTTGGATCCACATAAACTCCTCTGGTAGATATCATGTGCCCTAGGAAAGCCACTTCCTTTAATCAGAACTCACACTTACTGAACTTCACGTACAATTGGTGTTGCCTTAACAATGTCAACACCTGATGTAGGTGTTGCCCATCTTGTTGGCCATCTCTAGAGTATATTATAATATCATCTATAAACACTACCACAAACTGGTCTAGATAGGGCCTAAACACCCTATTCATCACGTCCATAAACATTGTTGGTGTATTGGTTAGCCCAAACAGCATAACCACGAACTCATAATGACCATACCTTGTCCTAAAGGGTGACATAGGTATGTCATCTTCTTTAATCTGCAATTGATGATAACCTGACCTCAAGTCTATCTTGGATAAGACTGTGGAGCCTTGTAACTGATCAAACAAATTGTCTATATGTGGTAATGGATACTTGTTCTTAATCATCATCTTATTCAAGTAAGGGTAGTCAACACACAACCTCATTGGTCCATCTTATTCTGTATAAATAGAATGGGAGCAACCTAATGAGATGTGCTCGGTCTAATGAAACCCTTCTCAAGTAGTTCTTGCAACTATTTATTCAATTCTTGTATTTTTGTTGGTGCCATCCTATACGGTGTTTGTGCTATAGGTTGGGTATCGGACACTAGAATAATCTCAAAATCAATACATATAGGAGAGGTTACACTTGGAAACTCATCAGAAAACACATCTTCAAATTCTTGTACAACTGGAACTTCCTTAATATTATGACTCTTTTCCTTGGTATCCACCATATGTGCCAAGAACGCATCACAACCCTATCTCATTCACTTCTCTACGGTCATAGTTGAAACTAGACATGTCAAAAGAATCTTCCGGTAACCTTAGAAGACCCATGAAGAATCACCATTGACAAACATCTCCACCTTGGAACTATAGTCCAAGCTCACTTGATACTTTTCCAAAGTATCCATCCCAAGGATCACAATGAATCTATGCATATCAAGTGGTAGTAGATCCACTTGAATGTTGCATCTTGAGTAGGAAAGAATGCAGGATGGACACACTTCTCGTAGCTCTACAGAACTGACTAGAGGGGTTTCTAGATGAATATTATCATGTCTATGACTAACAGGTAAGAAATAGCTAGCAATCACTTCTCTAGTGAGAAAAGAGTGTGTCGCACCCGAGTAAATAAAAAAATAAATGAAATAGGAAGAAGACAAATCAAAATAAAATAATTCCATTTGACCTATCATGACCTGAGGGTTACAACTCCTTCTCGCTAACTCATCGCACTGAATCGAGTCATCACTTGTTGTCTCCCTCTTCCTCTACCAGCTTGTCCTGAAGAACCATCCTATGATGCCTCACCACATCCTATGCTATTGTGTTGTGGTCATTGATACAAGCCTAGCTGACTCTGGCTTGACTGCTAAGTCACCTCTTCATCATTAATAGGGAAATACCACTTAGTATGCCCCACTTGTCCACATTTAAAATAGGTTTTGCTCTTGTACCACGACCTAGATGGCCCCGTTACTGACACGGATGTTGCACTGTGAGCTCCTATAGGTGGAAAGCTACAACCTCTAGTTATGCTCTGTGTCTACTACGAGTGAGTCACTGACCCATGTTGAGACTGAGGTGCTGAGGACCTAGGCTTCTTGAAGCCCACAAAAGATTGTCCTTGGTACTATGCAGACCTCTTCTTGGCCTTTGTCTCACGCTTCTCTATCACGGACCTCTCCACTCTCCTAATTGATTCCACAAAAGTGGAAAACCTCTCTCTATTCTCTAAGGATGAAATTGGAGTTGTCAGCTCAGTAATTAGACCCTTCTCAAAGTCCCTTATCCTCTCCTTGTCCGTTGCAGCCATGTGCAAACAAAATCTTTGAAACTCCATAAACTTAGCTTCATAAGAAATGATTCACATAAATCCTTGTCGGATATTCTCAAACTGTACAATCTTCTCATCCAAACAAGTCTCTGGAAAGTATCGACTTACAAACTCCCATCATAATTCTTCCCAAGTAATTACAACACCCGATCATTTCTCCTCCTCTATGGACCACCAATGCCCAACACTCCCCTTCTATAGATATACATTATGTTTCACCTTATCCTCTTCAGGGATGTTGAGGATCTTGAAGGCCTTTTCCAGTTCAGTCAACCACATGTTTGCATCACCTAGATCATAAGTCCCCACATACTCCAACTCTCCTACATGTTGAAATATTTCAAAAGTCATCCCAGAACCATGAGTTTCACCACTGAGGATAGTTGCCCTAGGTTGGGTTGTAGCATCCTATCCACCATGTGTGTCATTATAGCCATGAACTGTCCAAACATGGACTAAAAAGTAGGGTTGGCTACATTGTCTGGGTCAACTTGAGGTACTTTTGGCACAACATCAGCCCTCTCTTGCCTCCTGGCACCACCATCTGGTGCATCAACATTTCTTTCGGCAACATGTTCCTCGTGTTCTCCAGACATCCTTTCTTCTCTTCTTCTTCTTCTTCTTCTGTATAGGCATAAGTGATCATAAGATATATTGGAGGATACTAGAACAAAGACAAATTCTAGTCCTATGTCCCTATAGACTCAACATACCTATAGCTCTAATACCACAAAATTGTGACGCCCTTTTCCACACAAAGCTAGATTACTCCAAACAAAGCATGGAACTATCATTAATAACCATTATACCACAGAACAGGGTAAATTGAAACCATTTGCAATGCAATACCTCAAGTAGAAATATATCATACCAAACCTTAATATTAGGCTAGATGTATTCCATATATGCCAAATGATCTTACATATCATATTTAAAGGCTATCAAGCCATATCTGTTACAAATTACAACATGTTTATATGTACATGCCATTTCTATACACTCATGACACAAAGCCAAAATCTATGTGTCGATATACAAAACAACAAAATCTCCCCAAAGATCTGAGAGTACAGGGATGACACATAGGACTCTACTATAAAACTTTAGAAGCATATCCAACCTCTAACACTTATTGTTCTCCTTGATGCTTAGCACCTGCACCGTGACCTTTACCTCCTCGTCCACTACCACCTAAAAAGTTGCAGTACCCACAGGGTGAGACCAAACATCCCCAATGAGAGATATAACTCTTTGCCAATGTCTATTATAAGCATAGCATGATAACAGAGAACTTAAGTAAAGCAGTTAATATTGGTTAAGCACTGTACGCAGTTACAACTGTGTTGTAGAACATTTTATACATTTAGAAGGAATATGAAGAACATGTATAACTGTTATAAACTAAACCATACAAAGATAGGGCAAGGGGTCATCCAAGGTGATTTGTATTTGACCCTAAGCAATTAAACTACACAATTGTATTATCACTATTATTATTACGCCCTGAGGATTTGAGGTGTAACACTCAAATACAACTAACCACTATTATGTTGAAAACAATACCATACAAGATATATGGAAGAGTCAAACTCCATGATCATATCCATCACTACTCAGTCAGTTCAAGTCTGCAATGTAGTGACATAACAGTCAAACTACTAAAAAGAAACTTATAGTCAAAGCTATAGTCCTGTAGACAACAACTCATAGTCAAAGTTATGATCCTGTTAAAAAACTAGTTTGACTTGGTATGTGGCACAACACTAGAGAACATTCTCATACATGTCCATTCTATAGAAATCATCATACCATTATATCAACAATTTAAGGATACAAGGAGATATCTCCACTGGTACCCGGAATATTCAATAATATGTGCTCTGAGTTTCCCATAGGAGTTACTCATTTCACCATCTAGCTAGATACTGATGTTGCAACTACATGATTAGGGTTTCACTTGATTAGATATTCCAATTGGGTATCTTTTAATGCATCAATCAAGTTACAATGTGTAAACCCTAAACAAACTTTACACAATTAAGGGTACGATACAACTTTAGAAGATATAAAACGTACAAAGTAAGAACTTGTTGCATCATCACATGACACTTGTTTCAAAGCCATTATAAGGTCATCACCAATATCACATCACTATGGGATATTAACCCCTCAATCACATCACTAGAGGATTTTACCTCCATCTATGTTCAAGGCTCTTGTCAAGTCGTTGGACCAAATCATATAAGTCATGCACATTCAATATCTCAATATTCCACAACATTACTCATAATCACCACCATGTATTACTTAGGGATCATCATAGCATTCTCATAGCTATGACATTCATCTCACCTACAACTTATAGTCACACAAGTAGGAGAGAGAATATGCTATCACATGATAATGATATTCAAATAATATAAGCAAATGTATTTTTGAAATTAGGTTTTGATATTATCCCTCAACCACTAAACCCTAATTCCATCACTTCACACATTATTGGAGAGTACTATGGTTAAGCACTATTGATAATGATTAGCCATTCATAACCACCTCATCATATATAGACTATTACATTATGTAATGACTATGTACATACATGTGTAAAGGTGTCTCAACCCAACACCAACCATAGTGTTACGATCATAACAGATATAGGTGTCTTGACCACCTTCAAGACATGGTCTCGACCACCCTCAACACATCAAGTGTCACGACCGATACACTTCTACATGATCACAATTGAGACACTTCATAAAGGTCATGAATCAAACACATCAACATGGTCACGACCCTAGGTGTTATGACAACTACATACCAAGTGTCTTGACCACCATTCAACATGGTGTCTAGGCCGCAACAAGACATGGGGTCTCGACCCAAACGAAAGCATGTCTCGACCACTACCAAGTCCTAATTTGTGTTACAACCTACTTACTTAACCATGATAACTGCAACGTCAACCAACTAAGAAAAACCATGCAGTGACGTTGTGTTGCGACTGGGATGGTGAGTAGCGATCCTCCCCTGGGGTTAGGGTGTTTCAATTGCAACCAACACCCATCCATGGTATCAACCATGATGAAGACCAAGGGTTGTCTCGACCATAGGTCAGCTAGAATTCCAACACCATAATAGATCCAAAAAATGTTGAGACAAATGATCAATCACAGGGGATACTAAACGTCACCTAAGAACAACTCTTCATTCCAAGGTGTTCATCTAACACTAGATTATGGATCATAGAATGTCACCAAAAAGGTTATATGTAGAGAGACAAAATTGAGATTCTTATGCAGTTAACATATTCAATACCTTATGATATTCATGGTAAATGAACCATTTATCTAGTACTTCTATTTCGTAGATGATGATCCAAAAGAGCACATCAATATTTCAATCACCACAAAATCGGATATAAAAATTTAGGGTTTATAAGAAGAGTAATCCTTTTTAGAATATGACAAGATTTAACCCTAAACATTATATTTCCTCCTACCATAAAGAACACATTTCTAAGATCTGAAACAATAGCATGTGTTCACGTTTAAGATGCAAATAATAGATGAGGGAAAATTTACATTAACCGCCTGATTTGGAGAGAACCAATCTCCCAAAGTCACAAGCTCCAAGAAGTTCAACCAAGCTTCAACATTTCAGACAAAGGATCACCTCAAAAGAGAAGAAAACCTTGGTCACAATAGTGCTCAAGAAATAGGGAAAATAGCCCTAGGCCGAACCAAGGAAGAAACGAGAAAGAGATGAAATCATCCTATCGCTCAGGTTTTACCATGTCAAACATAGTCTATGACCCCTTATGATGAGGAGTTTCTTTCAAATGACCACCATAGATGATTCATAGTCTACATCCAAGGAGGTAGAAGAAGATGGAGATTTTCTAAGAGGGAAAACGTGATCAAGAGTTAAGATGACTTACCAAGAAAAGAATCTCCAAGAATCACCACCAAGGGGGTTGATTTAGAACAAATCCTTCCTCAAGCAAGGTTGATCAGCCACCAAAGATTCAAGATCAGACCTCATATGCTCCTGAAGCTGTAAGAATGATAACAAGGAAGAAGGAAGAGAGTGGAGCCGAAAAAGATTGCTTGTAAGTGAAGAAAAGGGGTTATATACCCAAAGGTACATGCTCGAGACACTAGAGGACAAAGTGTTTAGACCAACCCCATCTAGGTCATTTCATACAAAACCACACTACATTGAGCATGTGTTGCAGTTGCTACCCTCACCCAAAAGTGGGGTAGTGATCGCAACACTCAAACCCTAGCATAGTCACCATATCAACAAGGCAAACCCTAGAATCGCCATAAGATATCACATCACCAAGCATGATTCAAACAAGGCACCCCATATCATAATTTTCTCTCTCATGATGCTAAAGAATAATAAATAATCTCAACATGTGGCAATTTGCAAGATAACCCTTACTCATGGGTCAATTGCAACCTGGTCCAAAACAAGCACATATATAGCAAAGATAGTTCAAACATCAATCAAATTGGACCAAAATGAAAACATAAACATGTCACATGTTATTAGGATATATCACAAGATTAAATTAAGGTTTGAAAATCTCATCATATAAAGAAATTACAATTAAGCATAAAGCTAGGGTAGGGGTCTTACATACTGCATCCCACAAACTCTAGGGATCTTGTATGAAAGAAATGAAAGATGGTACTAGGCATTGCCAGCCGTGCAATGGAAACATCTATGTCTACGGAAATGCTACAATGAAGTGTGATAGTGGATGCATCTAGGATAGGGTTGGGCAACACTTTTCCCTAGAGTTTGACGGGCTACACTGCTATGAGACATTCCTGATGCATTGAGAAACTGTTTGGATTTGATAGGTAGCATGTCACACGAGCACGACCTGCTTCATGGAATGAGGAAGAACTAGTCCTTGTCATCAGTTGTATCCCAACCACTTATCAACCTTTTGGTAGTAATATTCTAGTAATAGATACCATCATTGGTGTATAATTTGGATATATAGACGTTCAATTCTTTCATCATCTGCATTCCCAGATAAGCATTCGTTAATATAACTAATATAGCCATTACTTTGTGTTCATGGGTTATTATTTATGTTGGTTCATATGTGTACCTTAAAGTTGATATGGATCAAGATCAGATTGGGGGGTGTGATGTAATCTAAAGGATTGCCAAAAATAGTTCATTTAAACTTACATATTTTGTAAATACAATCCCAGTGTCTGGTGCTGGAGCTATTAAGTTGAAGTTGAACACACACAGACAAATATATATATATATATATATATATATATATATATAATTGTACACGTGGTCGTATACATGTACACAATAATATACATCATAGTAAATATGTATAGAAAATTGTACACAACATTATACAAGACAATACACATGTCTAAAAAGTTGTACACAATAGTACACATGATAGTACACTTGTATTCAAAACAATACAAATGACATCACACATGTGTATAAAACTGCTTACAACAGTATACATGTATACAAAACTATACACAGTAGTGCATGTGGTAGTACACTTGTGTACACAAAACAATACACATGTTTACATTATACGCATAATATTATACATGTATAAAAAATAATACACATGGCAATACACTTGTCTGCACAACAGTAGTCATGGATGTACACATATGTACACATAGAATTCCACATGTATGCAAAACTATACACATGACAATATACATGTGTACATGAGAGTACACATGGCAATACATATGTTTACAAAATACTACACATGGCAATACACAAGTTAGTACACATGTGTGCAAAATTATATACATGGTAGTACATGTACACAAGAGTATACATGGAGGCACAAATGTGTATACAATAATACACCTGGTAATATGCATGTGTACACAACTGTACTCAATATTATACATGGAAGTACACATATGTACACAACAATACACAAGGATATACATTTGTGTACACAACAATACACATTGCAGTACACATGAACGTGCACATGTGTACACAAAGACGTACACATGTGTACATATGAAAGTACACATATCAGTACACATGTGTTCAGTATACACATAATAGTACACATACATATAAAATAAATGTGTAAACATGATATTACACATAATCGTACACATGTGTATACATAAAAATACAAATTTGTACACATAGAAGTACACAAGTTTACACAATAAGTCACATGATAGTACACATGTGTACGCGTAGCAATACACGTAGTATTGCATATGTGTACACATAGAAAGTACACATGTGTACACATAACAGTACACACATGTACATGTAGAAGTACTACAAGCACAAGAATGTATACAAACATTTTTATAATCATATGTACTACTGTGTACAATTTTATACACATATATACTGTTATTTTTATAGTTATATATAGTTTTGCACACATACATACTTCCATGTGTACTATTTTACACAAATATATTTCCAAGTGTACATAAGAGTACACACGATAGTACATATGTGGAAAAAACTATACACAACAATACACATAGTAGTACACTTGCATACACAACAATAAACATGGAAGTATATATGTATATAAAATGCACTCAACACTACACAAGGAAGCACATATGAGTATAAAACAATGCACATGGCAATACACTATCTAAAGAACAATATATATGGTAGTCCACTTGTATACACAGTAGTACACATGGCAATACACATGTGTTCAAGACTGTAAAGGATAGAACACATGGCAGCACACATGTGTACAAAACTGTACACAACATTACATATAGAAGTATAGTTGTATAAAAATACACATGGTAATACACATGTGTACAAGACTGTGCACAACAACACAAATGGTGGTACCTTGTGTACATATGGAAGTACACATGCATACAAAACTATACACAACAGTGACATAGCATTACGCTTGTGTACGTAATGACAATACACATGTGTACATACTTTTTACATAATAATACACATAGCATACACTTGTGTACATAATGGTAATACACATGTGTGCATACTACAAAAACAAAAATACACAATAATATTCATAGTAGTACAAATGTGTATACATAGCACAATATTTCTACACATGATAGTACACTTGTGTATGCAATAGTATATATGCCAATACACATGTTTACAAAATGATATACATGGTAATACACTTGTGTACATAACAATACACATGGCATTACATATGTGGACAAAATTATACACAAAAATATACATGGTAGTACACTTGTGTATAAAACAGTACACATGGAGTACATATGTGTACAAACCTATACTTAATAGTACACATGGATACAAAACAATACACATGGCAATGCACTTGTCTACACAACAGTACACATGGTAGTACACGTGTGTACACAAGAGTACATATGTGCTCAAGATTGTAAATAATAGTATATATGACAGTGCACATGTGTACAAAATTGTACAAAGGATATTGTAACGACCCCCTCCCCCTAATATCCCCCTAATAAGGTGGACTGAGAGGGCAAGGGCCATTATCATATTTATAGGATCGAAATTTAGCAATTAATCAAAAATAATTATAAATTTCACAAAAAAGGAAAGGAGTTTGGTAACAATATGAAAGACAAACTCTCCACTAAGGAGTTACATGGAAATATATTACTCACAATTTGAAATAAAACTCTCTAACTAGATCATCCATGGTAGATTTAAGCAACTTACCTTTTGGGTGTCTTCTTCTTAGGATATCCATTTTGCAAATTAATAGCAGTTTAACCTAAAATGTCATGAAACAAAACAACGGTCAATATATCAAGATATACTGGTATGTGGGAAACAAAGTATTTGCATGTAGGTGTAACAATATAATTATCCATAGCAAAAACTATGATTACAAATTTGGACAATAATTTTGTTGTTTTAACATTGCGACCCGTATCCTCTTTTTCTCTATGGTGTGCCCTGTTTTTAGGGGAAACTCTTTATTAGGAACCCTCCCTTTAGGGTTTGGTCCCTACAGTGAACATTTCATAACCTTCCCTCACCTGAGCTCAGTTTCATACATAGGTCTTCCTTTCCAGGCTTGGCCTGAGGTGATCTTCCTTTCCTGTCTTGATCACCAGTCATTTCCATAATGACTTTATTCACCCCATGTTCTGTAACTCACCAAAGATGGTTTAGGGTTTTGACCATGTTACGTTTATGTAAGATGAATCCATAGTGACTTAATAGATTGTCGGAAGTAAATAAACATGCAAGCATTTAATTGTAATTTAATCAATCAAACTTCAAGAAACTATGGAAGTCAGTTAAGGCGAGTAGTCATAGGCATAACCACATACATTTCTCAGATGTAACTTAAAGTCCAAGTAATAGGTGTATTTGAGATGAAGTAAGAAATCATCCTAAAATTAATGCATAACACCTAAGTATTACTATCTTATTCATAATCTAACATTAAGACTAACTTAGGTTTCAAGTTAGGTTTATGGGGTCAAATTAGGGTTTTGGTGTTCCAAATCTTAATTGTCCCATTTAGTGCCTTTTAAACTCACAAACCCTAATGTTGATATCATACAAATCTTTAAACTCAAATTAAGTCAAAGTAAGGATTAAACTTTATCCATCTAAGTCATTTAAGAAAGTTACAATCATTAGAACTAAGAAATTAGGGTTTCCATGCTTCTAATATACTAAAGTTAGTAATTTTAGGCACTTTTAGAATTTGAAGCAGATCTAAGTCTTAAAACTAGTTTTATTGACATTCTTGCATTTTTATTATTAACTTTCATATATAATATCTCATTATTGGATAATCCTACGATTTTCTTTGATTATTGCAAAATTAATTATTTCTGGCCAATCACAGGTCACCACCTCAGCGACTGACTGTGTAAAATCCAACATGGTGTGGGGCAACTTCTGAGCCAATTAGCTCGCACCAAGTTAGGGCCCGTGCTCATGTGGCTAAGGAGAGAGAGCAACGTGACAAAAGGGTGAATGGGTGAGAATACCCCTTACCTCGCTGAAGGCAATGCGTGTCAGAGATGACTTTACGCCCTTTGATCATCTTATTCCTTTGCTTACTTGTGAGCAAGATCTAACAAGTCAACTAGGAGGTTGTCTCTGAGCTTCCGGTCCTCTTAACGTTAGGTAAGGGTGTCGATACCTTTGCCTTGTCTCGCTGAAGTTTCTGAAGGCTCCAATTGCTTTGGGGATGGTCAGAGCAATGAAAACTACAAGAAGGACCCTTAAGTTCCACAAAGAAGGGTGATTGGGATGAGAGGCATGGTATGCGGTGGAATTGGGGTCTGGGATTGATGTCACATGCCTAGAAGAGTATCGTGCAGAGGTTTGGGGTCTTGTATAGGGTCGAAATCCCCTTATATAGCCTAGGCTATGGCAAGTTGGCCACCAAGGGATTTGAGAATTGGAGAAAGCATTAATTGCTTACCAAAGTTAGTGAAACCAAGGTTTACCTTGTTGGTAATGGTCTTATAATTTGTTGGAGAGATTTTTAGAATTACTCGTGAATCAGAGAGAAAGAGAGAGAGAGAGAGGGAAACAAGTAGAGAGATAGGAACAACATGTTCTTGTTTCCTTTTCTGGCTGAAGGTGGGAACAACCTATGAGTCATTAGATCCCTGTTCCCTGGTCCAAAATACACACACCAATAAAAGGGTTGAGCCCCTGATTTTTCCACAAATAGTTTAAATTGTTACATTTAATGCTTGTTTCATGCAAACCATCACTTTAGGGAAAAACTAATTAATTCATTTCTCTCTTTCCTTTCATCATTTGAATCCTAAATTTTTAAGGAAAGTCTTAATCACTTATATCTAGGTGTCTACGATATTTGAGACTAATATACACAAATCAAAAGTGCTTTTATTTGTCTCCAAGCCTCCTCTTTATATCATTTATTTAAGGCATCAAATTAATTCTTTTCTCTTCCCAACTTGGATATATTTCTTATTTTGATAACCTTTCTCACTAAAAACAACATGGAACCAAAACCAAATCATTAGTTGCCTTCTACATTACTTTTCTAGAAAATTCCACTTAATTCCATGAGTTAGTCATTAATTATCCATTTCCTTTAGAAATTCTCTTATTATTGGATTTTCTCTATTTCATTCCCCATACCTAATTATTGACTCATTTGCAAACAATAAAATCACAAAAACCATTGCATAGGACAAATTACAAACTAAAACAATACTCCTAAAACAAAGCATATCAAGCTTTCTAACATATCTTTAACAATCAAATAATTGCATTTCAATTATATAGATACATGTGAAAAACCATGTTATAATAAGTACATATAACAATACACTTGTGTACATAGTAGTACACACAATAGTACACTTGTACAAAATTGTACATAACAATACACATGGCAGTACCCCATGAGTACACATGGTAGTATGCATGTCAGAACTATACACAAAAATACACATAGTAGGTGACTTCTGTACATAATGACAATACACATGTGTGCATACTCAACACAACTACACACATAGTAGTACATATGTGTACCCATAATTGAACACTTGTAAAAATAATTGTATACTTGTGTGTGTGACATGTGACATGACAATACATATGTGTACACAATAATACACATAGTAATACACTTTTCTGCATAAGAGCACACATGACAATACATATGCTGATAAAATTGTACAGAACAACATACATGGAAGTACACTTGTGTACACAACAATACACATGGAAGTATAAATGTGTACAAAATGTACTCAACACTACACATGGAACTACAAATGCGTACAAAAGAATGCACACAGAAGTATACTTGTCTACACAATAGTGCATATGATAGTACACTTATGTACACAATAGTACACATGGTAATTCACATGTGTACAAAATTATAAAGAATAGTACACATGACAGTACACATATGTACAAAACTGTACATAATAGTTCACATATAATCACACGTGTGTACACAACAGTACACATGGTAGTACACATGTGTACAAAACTATACACAACTATAGACATGGGAGTACCCATGTGTACACATGGAAGTACACATGTGTACAAATCTGTACACAACAATACACTTAGCAACACACTTGTCTACACAATAAACAGATGGCAATACATTGTGCACAAAATATATATGCTTGGTAATACACTTGTGTACATAACCATACACATGGAATTACGTATGTGGAAAAAGTTATACACAATAGTACGCATGGTAGTATACATGTGTATACAACAATACACATGGGTGTACATATGTATACAAAATTGTACTCAATAGTACATATGGAAGTACACTTAGGTACAAAATGATATACATGTAAATACACTTGTCTACACAACAATACACATATTAGTACACTTTTTTACACAAGAGTACACATGTTAGTACTCATGTGTACAAAATTGTAAGGAATAGTATACATGGCAGTGCACATGTGTACAAAACTAAAAATGAGAGTACACATAACAGTACACTTGGGTACACAACAATATAGATGGTAGTATAAATGTGTACAAAATTGTACAAAATAGTACACATGACAATACCCATGTGTACCTATGGTAGTACGCATGTGTACACAACTATACACAATAGTACATAGAAATACACTTGTGTACATAACAAAATTACACATGTGACATACTTTGCACATAATAATACACAACTATACACATAGTAGTACAAATGTGTACACATAGAAGAACACTTGTAAGAATAAATCTATACTTGTATACGAAACAGTACACATGACAATACCCATGTGTACAAAACAACATGCATGGTAATATACTTCTGTATATAAGAGTACACCTGGCAATACATATTTGGACAAAATATTACACAACAATACACATGGAAATATACTTGTGTACACAACAATACATGTGGATGTATATATGTGTAAAAAATACATTCAACACTACAAATGGAACTATACATGCATACAAAACAATGAACATGGCAATACAATTTTCTGCAGAACACTACACATGATAGTAAAATAGTACACATGGTAGTACACATGGTAGTACACATGTATGCAAAGTTGTAAGGAATACTACACATGGTAGTGCACATATGTACAAAACTATACACAATAATGCACATTGCAGCACACTTGTGTACACAATAGTACACATGGTAGTATACATGTGTAAAAAACTATACACAATGGTACACATGGAAGTTCCCATGTGTATACACAGAAGTACAAATGTGTACAGTACCATACACAAAAGTATGCATAGCATTACACTTATTTTATATAATGGCAATACACATGTGTACATACTGTACACATAACAATACACAAGAATACACATAGTAGAATAATTGCACACATAATAGTACATGTGTGTACGTAACAATACACATGACCATACACATATGTATAAAACAATGCACATGGTAGTAGACTTATCTACCATGTGTATAAAACTATAAACAATAATACACTTGTCTACACAATAGTACACATGGTGGTACATTTGTGTACAAAATAATGTGTATGGTGGTACACATCTGTACAAAACTACAAATAATAGGACACATGGCAGTGCACACGTGTATAGTATTGTACGCAACAATACACATAGGAGTACCCTTGTGTACACAACATTGGACATGATAGTATACATGTGTACAAAACTATACACATTGTCGATTACTTGTACACATAACAATAAACTTGTGTATACAACATTACACATGATAGTACACTTGTCTACAAAACTATACTCAACAATACACATGGAAGTATACATGAGTACAAAACAATACACATGGCAATACACTTATCTACATAACAATGCACATGGTAGTACACTTTTGTACACAAGAGTACACATGGAAGTACATCTGTACAAAACTATAAAGAATAGTATACATAGCAGTGTACATGAGTACAAAACTATGTACAAGAGTACACAAAGCAGTACACTTGTGTACACAATAGTACATATGATAGTACACGTGTACAAAACTATATAGAACATTATATATGGTAGTACCCATGTGTACATGTGCACAAAACTGTACACAACTATGCATGTAGCACTACACTTGTGTACATAATGACAATACACATGTGTACATATTGTACACATAACAATACACAATTGTACACAGTAGTACAAATGTGTACACATAGCAGAACACATGTATGAAAATTTGTACACTTGTATGCGGAGCAGTACAAATGACAATACACATGTGTACAAAACAATACACATGGTAATACAATTGTGTACATAAGAGTACACATGATAATATATATATGTGGACAATTTTGTACACAATATTACACATGATAGTACACTTGTGTATACAACAATACACATGGAAGTATATATGTGTACACATATGTACTCAACACTACACATGGAAGTACACATGTGTACAAAACTACAAACAACAGTAGACATGGTAGTGCACATGTTTATAGTACTGTACACAACAATACACATAGGAGTACACTTGTGTACAAAATAGTACACATGATAGTAAACATGTGCACAAAATTGTACACATATAGAACTCTTGTACACATAAAAATACACTTATGTACGCAACATTACACATGAAAGTACACATGTATACAAAATAATACACTTGTGTACATAAGTGTACAAATGGCAATACCTTTCTGGAAAAAATTGTACACAACAATACACTTGGCAGTATACATATTTTCACAACAATTTACATGACAATACACATATGTACAAAAATGTACATGTTGTAGTACAAATGTGTACAAAGAATTACACATGAAAGTAAAAAAAGAACACCTCATAATAAACATGTGTACACAACCTTCGAGATGATAATACATACGTACAAAATTGAACACTAATAGCACACATGACATATATACACAACTATAAACGTTATAGTAGTACAAAACTATACACATGACAACACATGTGTACAAAACAATACACGATAGTACACAAGGCAGTACATGAGTACCAAAAAATACATATCATTATTCATGGTAGTACACAAATGTATAAAACTCCACACAACAACACAAATGGCCATGAACTTTTGTATAAAATTGTGCACAATGGTACACATGGAAGTACACATGTGTACAAAACCATACACATGGAAATACACATATGTCTGTACACAATTGTGCACATGTGTATAAAACTATAAACAATAGTACACATGTGTACATAATAATACATGTTGCAGTACACACATTTGCATAGGAGTATACATGGTAGTAAACATGTGTACACAACCGTACACATGGCATTACACATGTGTACAAAACTATACTTATTAGTAGACATGGATACAAAGTAATACACATGGTAGTAAACATGTGTATAATATTGTACACAACATTAGACATAGGTACAAAATTGTATACAAGTATACACATGATAGCACATATATGTGCAAAACAATACATATGGCAATTTACTTGTGTACACAAAATTACACGTAGATGTATGCATATGTATGTAACAATACACATAGATGTATGTGTATCAAACTTTACACAACAAAACACATGACAGTAAACACGTGTATAAAACCGTGCACATGGAAATACACACATGTACAAAACAACACATATGTTATAAAATTTGTGAGATTTTCATTAATGTTTGGCTTAATTTGATGAAAGTATATCTAAAATCTACATCATTTCAGATAATAGTTAATGAAAAGTCATTTTTCTTCTTTTTGCATGTATTATATATGGAAATGTGATCGTTTGACACCTTATTTGTACTAATTGTGTGGGTGAAAATGGAGATAACCCACTTTTGAGGGTTTGAATTGCCAAAATTAGTGATGTGTTGCCTATTTTGACATCACCCGATGTAGTTATGTGGACGTGTTATTTGAAACTATAAATTTGTGAATATATGTGTGAGATAATTTGAAATCATTCTTGCATTTTATATTTAATAGAGAAATATATAAACAAAGAAGGGATGGGGGTCAACTGATGTGAAGTGATTACTAAAGTGATTCCATGTGGTGGATGCTCTCCTTTCTCCTTGCTATATTCATTGGATAGTGATTGCTGACTCCATTATTTTTGCATAATCTGCAAGCAAATAATATCCCAAAGTCGTAGGTAGCTCAACCACAATGGCAAGTCATCATACAAACCCTAATTAGAGGAAAAAATTTCTGTGGGATATTATGACTTGGAGCATGCCACTTATATTGATGAACATTAAGTAGGCAAGAGCATTAGAAAATTTTCTTGTAGACAAGTGCAATCAGGTCAAGGGACTTACATTTTAGATCACATGCTACCATGGCTGAAATGCTTATAGTAGCATTTGGAAAAAAAATATCATTAAACATGTTTATCACGATAAATGTGCAACGACCTTTGGGCTGGAAGAAAAGGGGTATCGAGGTCTGCACTGCCAGCAACAGTTGGAGGGAGACACTCAAGCTAATCATGTTGCCTCCCACCATCATTATCACTCTCCTCCTATTTGTGTGGTTCATTTAAGTGACTGCATAGTGGATGACTCGGGACGGGCATAACTTGCGTAGAGTGGGGTGGATAGAGAAATAGGCAAAAGCACAGTTGTGGTGTTACGTTAGGCATTGCCTTTATGTGGTTGGGGTTTTTGTGATCATCCACCTCCCACAATTTTTCATCTCCATCATGGGTGACTAGGAAGGAGCCCCCCCACCACATTACTTCTGTGGATGATGGCTTTGACAAGGACTCAGAGCTCGGGCGTGAGCTTGCACTCTTTCACCGCATTCTTTAAATTAATTATGATAGCTGTTGTTGTCCCATTAAGATAAAATTAGATATCCAAGATAATCTAACCATGTTTATCACACTTTTGAATTTAGATTGATCTTATAGATAATCATATAATTAGCTAAGTTTTAATCATGTTATCATAATACTCATTATCATATAACACATTATCCACACAATTAGGATTTAAAGTCATCTTCTCCATATCTCATTACAACCATAGTTATATATTTTACAAATATGACATTTGACTTTGTTAATTCATAAGTTCATTGATGTACATATTGACCTAGGTGATTTTACATTTAATATCTTCATGTATATCATGTTGGAAAAGTTATCGTCGGCCGATACAACAGTCATGTTGTTCATGTGGTTTCATAGTTGCAAGCAGTCGTGTCAGCTCCTACGCAAAAACTAAGGGATATGACAGTTGGAATTGTTTCTAAATCTAGCGTGATTAATGAATTCTATGATTTCTTTTAAATGGATCATTATATGGTAGTTAGGGATTCCAAAACTGGGATGGTGTGTCAGTATATTTGTAATGACCACATTTGTGCTTAATTGGTAAACTAGGGTTTACCTGAATGATTACATGCTTGATTAGATTGAACATTGTTTAGACTTGTTTAATGATAGTAGATCAATTATGATGTTTCAAACCTAAGAAGAAACTCTAACTATGATTTTAGTTTGAAGAATTAGGGTTTGAGAAATGTAAACCCTAATCAACAAAAATTAGGGTTTTGATAGTACATGAATATGGAATTTGATCAGGATAGGAATGTGGTAAATGATTTTTCATATTTTATAAAAATTTTTTATTTAATTGAATTTTGGATATGATATGGATAACTCAATAATTCATATTTGAGAAAAATTTTAGAATATTTGAGTGTTCTTTCAATGTGGTTCTCGGTCGAACTATACTTTGACCAAAATGCTGACAGAGTGCTTTTTAGCAGTGTAGTGTTTTATTTTTAATTATTTATTGATAACTCCAAATAATGTGAAATGTTAACAGGAGATCTGAAACTCAATAATAAACAAAATGTAAAATTTTTATAATTTTTGGATGCCTTTAGAACCTATCAGTAGATGAATTATAGTAATATTTTTATGACAAAAAATTCAGCTGAAATAAGAAAAAGTATAGTGAGGGGTCAATGTTTAATTGACCCAAGAAGCTCAATTTCTCTATATGGTCAACCTAACACACAAGGAGATCTCATAATTCGTGATTCAATCTAGAGAAATGAAATCCTAGAGAGAGAGGGAGAGTTAGGGTTTGAGAGGAGAAAGTGATGGAGATGCTGACCTAGGGTTTTGCAATCCAAGGAATGATGAAATCATGCAAGTTTAACTTCTTTGCATAGACATTCATGGTGAATCTTCTCTCACATGTAAAAATTACGTCACTCCTATGATTTGATCCAAAATGGTATCAAATCTCCCCCTTTTCTCACTCTTTCTTCATAATCCCACATTTTTAGGGTTTCCAAGTTGAAAATAAGAAGAATCGGGGTGAATTGCTAGGGATTTGATATGAGATCGAGATTTTTAGGGATGAGCTGTGTTGCTAAGTTATTTTCATACCTTAGGGTGATTGGAAACTTCCTTTAAATAGTATATTGCACGAAAATTGGTTAAATCATCCATAATCTTTAATTGCTTAGCATGCGACTACAAACCCTGAATTGTTTGTTTGATCTAAGTTGTTGCAAAATGATATGAAATGGATTCTTCCTCTGTTTGTTTGAATTTCAGATGATAAATTCTTATTAGAAATGTATACAATACATCCTAATGAGAATTCTCTAAGTATTCGTAAAGGTTATAAGAGTAAACTGAAATATAGGTAATTTGTCTGTGACTGAAACTACTGTATAATTAAATAGAGAAATTTGTTTATCTGGATCCCCTTTGTTATGAATGATTGTTTATCTGAATGCATAGTACATATATGTCAGATACTATCTTGGATTTCATTTAAGGTTAATAGTGTTTGTTTGATATCTCAGTAAAGAGGGTGAAACCCTAGATGCGAGGAAAGTTGGATATTTGCGAATAGATATCGTGAAACCCATTTGAATGGATTTTGTTGACATGATAGACTTTATTTATTCAATTTTATTATTGATGCATGTTAACTCAGTTAATGGCATGTAAAACCCTAATTTAGCTCCATTCGAGGATTTCATACATATGTTGATTGTATATGACTTGTTTAAAGCAATCTGTATTTAGTGGATGTTTATGACATATTAAATCCTTATGTGAGCCATGTGATAAGTGAATGGGGTAAATGAAACCCTAAGGATAGGGTGTTCAATGAATTAAGCATTTTTATTACCATGTTCTCAGTATATGATGCACAATCCAGGATTTGGGTCGATGTGCATGTTTTCCAAGAAAGTGCAAATAGTTTATGGGTGCAAATGACGATTACTCATATGCCAAGTAATTAAGTCTTATCAGTATATTAAGATGTTTAATTGCATGATTCTAGTGTTTAAGTGCCAAATGGAAATGCATTATGTTTATTTAAGTATTTCTGTTTGCCTGCTTGTATAGTATCTTGATTTCACAGTATATTACAGTGTTTGAATATATTGCTCTACCAAGTTAAGGATAATATACATGTTGTGTTATAAACTTCAAATAAATAGACATGGTACCATAGAGATACCAGATTCAAGTATAAGTAAGGGAAAAGATACAATATAGTAAGATCTTTCCAAGAAAAATAAAATAATAGACCTAAGGGCCCTGACACTATAGAACCCCTATGTGAGGTCTGCGCCTTAGGGGTAAAATGACCTAACCCTGGCAGCATCCAGTATACGGGGGTCGGAACGTGATATCAGGTGGCACGGGGGACAAATCCCTATTGGAAGTATCCTTAAAATATAGTTTGTAGTGTCCAACATCAACCATAAGTCCTGGTGGCACTAGATTATAGAAAAATGTGTCCAACATCAACCATAAGTCCCGGTGGCACTAGAGTATAGAAAAGCCAATAGGTGGCTTGACTCTCTGGCTATGTGCTCAGGTTAGAGGAGGAGTCCAGTTTACAGCACAATAGGAGTGTTGAGGCCAGATAGCTAGCTTCCCTATTGTAGACCAGGAGAGTAGTCAAACTTAGCATTCCTGGGTGTGTCATCTTAGTCTTGTACAATGAGTTCGTAGTTCGCTACGAGTCTTCATATGTAAAGTACACTGCATATGATCAGGGCATAAGCTAAAATATGTTCATATAGGTTTAAAGAGTTTCTTATAAGTAAGAAAGGCTAAGAAAGATTTGTGTACAGTTTCCAACAATTATTCTTTGTATGTTTCTAAATTATTAGTTCTCGTTGAAATTAATCAAGCATGTTCATATATTGATTTACTCTTGTTGATATCTAGAGTATCCTATCATATTTATGATTGTCAATGATCAATCTCTTTAAGGATTACTATTGTTATAATTGATATCAGTTGCTCAAAAGTATTATCTATAATTATATCAGTTCTTTAGATTGTTTCTTTGAAGTACTCATTCACTGAGCGAGTAGGCTCACCCCTCTACTCACAATGTTTTAGAGAAACCACATGGACTTGAAGAAGGTCAAAGCACTATAGTAGATCTACTACATGAGTTAAGTATGAGATTAGTTAAGTTCAGTCGGTCCCTGTCACTCTAGGTCCTAGTATAGATGTGATATTGTTGTAAGTAATGTTTTGTATCTTTGGTTCCTTAATAAGAGAGAATGTATCTGATTATCATGTCATATGTACCTAAGAATATATGTATGGATGTGTATCGTTTATGTTGAGATCATATTAAAGAAATCAATGTTTAGATTCCCTTATAAAGTTAGTTTATGTGGTTCAATGCGAGAAAACAAAGAGTTTGAAAAAGAAGAAAAAGTTAAGGGTGATCTTTGTATTATGTTAAATCCTCAATTTTTGCGCTAATCTCATGATTAATGGTAATTGAGAGATCAGGGTGTAACAACTTGGTATCAGAGCTTAGGCTGAGTCATCAGGGACCATTAGGATAGAAAGTCAGAGTTATAAGTGTGGCAGATAGGTAGTGATGTGTCTTTAGCTCTGGGAGTTCTGAGTATTTAGATACCCTAGCCCGTTATCTGAATACTTAGATTGACTAGTATCAATCTACTCTATCTATTCTTCTCTGGATGCCCTGGACAAATATGCAGAGGAAGGATGGGATAGAGAGAAACCTTAGAAATCTTAGGGTTAGGAGACCAAAAAGTAACAAAGGAGCAATAAATTAAACATATAATGTGGTACAACTCTCGCTTTATACTGCTTCTTTGATTGGAGATCAATAGAAATGCTCTTATATGTATGAATTCAGATTATTAGTTTGTAGGATATATATGGTTCTTTTATATTGTTGTGTATCATGAAGTGATTCAGTTATTGTTTATATTCCTTGTATCAAGTAGACCATAATTTATGTTTAAATGAGTTTTCCCTAAGTGGATATTCTTTCCACATGTTTGCGATTAATAGGAGTTGGTTAATCTTGAGTAGCTCTTAGCTTCAGGACTGCAGGTTCGGCCTGGTCCGGCTGGCAGGGTGCGTTACTGGGATCTAATGACTCCTATTAACAATATAATAAGAGTAGATTATGGACAAACTAGACACATATCATAGTGAGAATGTACATACACGAAGATGTTGAAACATATGGGAAAGATTAGAATAGCTAAGAATCAGTTGGAATTGATATTTGAGATCCAACTTTGGGACCTCAAATGAAAAACCCTTAATTGGGAATAAAGGAACACGACATAAGGTTCAAATTAAGTTTAATTATTAGTATTATATGAACTCTAAATATGAAATATGGAAAAGATATGAGAAAAGTATGTAAGGGGCCAAAATAGTAAGAATCAATCATGAGGAATGGATTATATAACCGAGTACAATGTTTTTATGTACCCCAAAGCAAAGGGAAAATAGAAGAAAAGAGTTAAGTATACGATAAGTACATAGAATTGAAGAGTCTTCAGAATAGTTAAAGTGAAGAGAACTAGATGAGCATGTAAATCATAAAACTAGGATAAGAAACTTAGTTTAAACAAAGAGAAATGTTGGAAATAATGATCTTGATTAAGGAATGAGGGTTATGATATAATTGAGAGCATGGAATGTATACTTCTATTAATAATTTTAATACATTTATCCTTACTGCCTTTGGATTCTAAGTCTCTATAGAACAACAAACTAGTTTCTAAAAGAATAACAAAAGTGTAGCTAAATAAATGAATAAGTCATACAAAGGTAGACTATATTCAGGAAGGAAAAAATTGATTGAAAGAGAAACTATGTTTCATCCATGCATGAGTCATTTGATTTAAAATGAAGGATATGTAATGTATTAAACATGAGGTGAAACTAGTAGAGAGATTATTGATTTAGAATATCAACTTCACATTACTAGAAGGATAAAAAGAAGTATATGCAACATGGTATACATAATCATACACATAAACGAAGCAACATGATCATAAGAGAAAACTAGAAATTAATGATGACATGTGGTATAGTAGTATATGGTAAGGGGATTATGGGAAGTAAAGAAGGGTATGAAACATAATGGAGTAATATAGATTATAAAAGAAAGAGGTTGCGAGATTCAAGAAAGTGCTAATTAGTCAAGTATCCTTGTTGATAATTAATTAAACCTACATATAAAGAATGTATTAATGAATGTTTGAAGATAAAAATTCTAAGTCTCAAAATTATCTTCTCTTTCATATCATCCTTAATGAGAGCAATGTGGGAATGAAGTGATTAGAAAATGAATCATATATGATGCATAACCACCATGGTAGAGACATCTAGTTAATGTAATAATGACATACAATATGATGATGAAACCCTAGCAGGGTAAATTGAGAATGTAATCTATTTGAATGGACAAGTAAGAGAAAGGAAATTCAATCGATAAGATAGAGAAGATTTTAGTAAAACTTGTGAGATCCAAAGTTTGAATGCACTATTAGAAGTAAACTGGCACTGATAGTAATCCAGTGTTTAAAGATAGCTAATATGAAAGATAGATAAACAATATGGAAATGATTCAGAGAAAAGAGTAAGATATAAATTTGAAATGTAACAAGTGTGTTTTGAACAAAAGGAGAAATTCAATATGAGTGAAGTGTAATATGAGATAAATTCTTGCAGTGATAGCAAGAATGATGAATAATCTATTTGTACCTTTATGTTTTAATTTTAGGAATGTTTAACCTAGATGAATAAAATGAGAAGGATACGTAGAAAAAAGTAAGTAGTAGTCAATGAGGAGAGAGATAAGAGATAACAATGGCTTTTAGTAATATGTGAATTTGTTTTTAGAAGTAAAATTTGTTGAAGGTATACTAAGGGATGTAAATTTTTTTTACATATGATTTCAATTGTACATGTGCAAGCAATATGTTAATTAAAGGTGTCTGATAGTTTAAGTCATTCATACCTGTAATCCATCTTAGTATTGTACAATTGTGGTATGGTGATATGGGTTGAATAATGATGGAACAAATGAAGGGTTACCCTGAATAAGGTAGTCTTATCTATTCACTCATATGAATAGAAGGGATGATAACCATATTGTATTGATATGTAACCCTAATGAGATATAGCTTGTTATACCTAGGTTTAATGTAACTAAGTGATGGTAATTGGGTATGAATAGTCCTTGAATGACTAATACAATTATGGAGTACTCTGTTATTGTTGTTGAAACCTTAGTATGCTATAATCTGATGGTTACACCTTGAATTATGTGTGGGTTCATACTTGAGAATAGTATGGAATGTGATGGTGATGCTTCACCTTATGCATCCATGATCCAATGGGGATGTCGTGAGTAGTATGATACAATTGTTGTTGAATCTAGTCTTCCAACTCAAGACTATTTTGCTATTTGAGTAGCACAATAGTAAAATTCAAAACAACATGGTGAACTCTCTTTTGTGACTAAGAGGTAATACATAACAATAGTACATATTGAGCCGTATGAATTGAGATAGTTCGATCAGATTATCAATGTTGAGGTAACACCTTAAGAGTATGAAAATTTTGAAATGGTTGTTTCTCTCTCTATCCTATGATTGATTGTGGAATAGAGAATTCATTTGTTATCATTGAGCAGTCATGATTTAAACATGTTATGATTAGAAAAGAAATAAAGGACTTAATGTTGAAAGATACATTCAAGTATGAAATACAAGAATATATTGACATGTAAGATATCAGAAGCTTAACATAAACCTTGAAAGTACTTTACTTGTATATGTATGTTTCAAGGGCAAAACCGTTTTAAGGGGGTGAGAATTGTAATGATTACATTTGTTCTTAATTGGTAAACTAGGGTTTACCTGAATGACTACATGCTTGATTAGATTGAACATCGTTTAGACTTGATTAATGATAGTAGATCAATTGTGATGTTTCAAACCTAAGAAGAAACTCTAACTATGATTTTAGTTTGAAGAATTAGGGTTTGAGGAATGTAAACCCTAATCGGCAAAAATTAGGGTTTTGATAGTACATGAATATGGAATTTGATCAGGATAAAAGTGTAGTAAATGATTTTTCGTATTTTATGCAAATTTTTATTTAATTGAATTTTGGATATGATATGGATAACTCAATCATGCATATTGGAGAAAAATTTCAGAATATTTGAGTGTTCTTTGAATGTGGTTCTCGATCGAACTATACTTCGACCAAAATGCTGACAGAGTGCTTTTTAACAATGTAGTGTTTTATTTTTAGTTATTTATTAATAACTCCAAATAATCTGAAATTTTAACTGGAGATCTGAAACTAAATCATAAATAATATGTAAAATTTTCATAAATTTTGGATGCATTTAGACCTTATCAGTAGACGAATTACAATAATATTTTTATGACAGAAAATTCAGCTGAAATAAGAAAAAGTATAGTGAGGGGTCAATGTGAAATTGACCCAAGCAGCTCAAATGCTCTATATGGTCAACCTAACACACAAGGAGCTCTCATAATTCGTGATTCAATCCAAAGAAATGAAATCCTAGAGAGAGAGGGAGAGTTAGGGTTTGAGAGGAGAAAGTGATGGAGATGCTGACCTAGGGTTTTGCGGTCCGAGGAATGATGAAATCATGAAAGTTTAGCTTCTTTGCATAGCTTCAAAATTCTATCCCTCCTCTGATATGGTCCAAAATGGTATCAAATCTCCCCCTTTTCTCACTCTTTCTTCATAATCCCTCATTTTTAGGGTTTCTGAGTTGAAAGGAAGATGAATCGGGTGAATTGCTAGGGATTTGATATGAGAACGAGATTTTCAGGGATGAGCTACATTTTTAAGGTGTTTTCACACCTTAAGGTGAGTGGGAACTTCCTTTAAATAGTATATTGCACGAAAATTGGTTAAATCATCCATAATCTTTAATTGCTTAGTATGCGACTACAAACTCTGAATTGTTTGTTTGATCTAAGTTGTTGCAAAATGTTATGAAATGGATTCTTCCTATGTTTATTTGAATTTCAGATGATAAATTCATATTAGAAATGTATACAATACATCCTAATGAGAATTCCCTAATTATTCACAAAGGTTATAAGAGTAAACTGAAATATAGGGAATTTGTCTATGACTGAAATTGTTGTATAATTAAATAGAGAAATTTGTTTATCTAGATCTCCTTGGTTATGAATGATTGTTTATCTAAATGCATAGTACACATATGTCATATAATATCTTGGATTTCATTTAAGATAAATAGTGTTTGTTTGATATCTCAGTAAAGTGGGTGAAACCCTAGATGTGAGGAAAGTTGGTTATTTGTGAATAGATATCGTGAAAACCATTTGAATGGATTTTCTTGACATGATAGACTTTATTTATTCAATTTTATTATTGATGCATGTTATTTCATTGAATGGCATGGAAAACTATAATTTAGCTCAATTCGATGATTTCATACATATGTTGATTGTATATGACTTGTTTAAAGCAATCTGTATTTAGTGGATATTTATGACATATTAAATCTTTATGAGAGCCATGTCATAAGTGGATGAGGTAAATTAAATCCTAAGGATAGGGTTCAATGAATTAAGCATTTTGATTACCATGTTCTCAGTATAAGATGCACAATCTAGGATTTGGGTCGATGTGCACGTTTTCCAAGAAAGTGCAAATAATTTATGGGTGCAAATGACAATTACTTGTATGCCAAGTAATTAGCTCTTATCAGTATCTTAAGATGTTTAATTGCATGATTCTAGTGTTTAAGTGCAAAATAGACATGTATTATGTTCATTTAATTATTTCAGTCTACTTGCATGTATAGTATGTTGATTTCTCAGTATATTACAGTCTTTGAATATACTGCTCTTCTAAGTTAAGGATGGTATACATGTTGTGTTATAAATTTCAAATAAATAGACATGGTACCATAAAAATCCAAAGTCAAGTATAAGTAAGGGAAAATATACAATATAGTAAGAGTTTTCCAAGAAAAATAAAATAATAGACTTAAGGGCCCTGACACCGTAGAACCCCTATGTGAGATCTGCGCCTTAGGGGTAAAATGACCTAACCCTGGCAACATCCAGTATATGGGGGTCGGAATGTGATATCAGGTGGCACGGGGGATGAAGCCCTAGTGGAAGTCTCCTTAAATTCTAGTTTGCAATGTCCAACATCAGCCAGAAGTCCTGGTGGAACTAGAGTACAAAAAAGCATGTCCAACATAAACCAGAAGTCCTAGTGGCACTAGAGTACAGAAAAGTCAATAGGTGGCTTGACACTCCGCCTGTGTGCTCAGGTTAGAGGAGGAGTCCAATTTACGGCACAATAGGAGTGTCGAGGCCAGAGAGCCAGTTTCCCTGTTACTGACCAGGAGAGTAGTGTGACGTCCCCGGATTTTGATTTCTCCAAACCCTATTGGGAATGTGATGTCAGAATCTGAAAACATCATCCAATCATATCCAAAAGCGATGCGAAAGCATAATACGGATACATGAACATACAACCATAACATTCTCAAAATTTAACACATTTATATTACAACATGAATTACAATTACATATTGAAAGAGAATTTTACACAAGTCTAAACATGTATGCTAACAAGATCTACACAATAGGTACAACCTGAACAACTACTCACTTCCCATCTTTTATTCCCATGCTATCTCTGAACCTAAAACGTACGTGAAACAACAAATCAACACACAAGGTGTTGTGTACATGGGCAGAAAGATACATATATTTATGGCTTTCATAATTTTGAAAAAGATTTGTAGGAGGAGAGAAAATCATAGAAAACACTTCTTTATTAAGAGAAATATGCCAATTTAAGTCATTTTCCTAGATGAATTGCATTATCAAGGTGGACTAGTACCAAAACATAAATATTGGGCCCATCCCTGTGTACCAAGTACTCTAGAGAAACTCCCCGTACACCGTGTTCTCTAGGGAGGTGTACTAGACAACATTAATCCATTCCCTCGTAAGGGGGATAATGAACACCTTAAATAACTACAAAACATCTACTCATAATTTATGTTTTCAAGTGACAAAACAACGAGTACTACATAGCAATACTACATCCAATATTTGCAAATATAAGAGAGCATACATACATATCATGATTGCAAGCAAGAAAACCATAGTCATATAATTAAATAAACCCATGTACCTGAGTTTAGAGATTTCTAACTTATCCTTGATCATCTAGAAGTCTGGTCATCACCTGATTAAGACAAGACCACATACTATCATCAGATTCTCATCATCTTAACCCTAGTCATGTTCATTAGGTTTCATATTATCTCATTAGGATATTCCAACGTTTACTTGCATTATTGTCTTATATTTATCTTATTGATGTCATTTTCCAGATTATGATTCATTATCTGAACATTAGGTTCCATATCCTTTTTGTGCACATATTAACCCTAGTCTATATACATTATTCAATTTAGGGTTACAACCCATGTATTAAGGGTTATATTCATATAACATTAATTCTATGCATATAACTGATCTAAGATTTATATATTATATTCCAGTTACAGATATGAGGGTTTTCTGTAAATCTCATCATTTATTGAGCATGTATGCATTAATTGCATTATCTTTAGTGTTATTAGCCCTAATTATCCATATTAATCAAATTATATGGTTTCGTACATCAACATGACCATATTTGACATCATATGCATTATAAACATGATTATAGACTAACTAACATTTTTCCATAATTTAATATCATCATTTGATATTTATTACTCCTGAACTAAGCATTTTACAACTAATAAGATATCACTGATATTAGTGCTTCAAAATCCTGATATTATGATTTCATATTGTTCTACACATTTTTCTGAGAATTTCGGTACCTTATTTGCATTTTTCTGACATTCATACTATTTTCTATGGATTATACAAGATATGTGAATTAACTGCAATAATTACCTTTTTGTGGCCAATTGTGCGCTGCCACATGGCCTTATGGCTGGCGCACATCCTTTTCTTGCTAGGCCGGTTCATCTCCTGGTTTTGGGTAACTAAACCGGGGTTCACCCCCGTTCTTTCTCCTTTCTCTCCTCACTCTCGTGCTCTACACGATCCGCGAGTCCGTGGGACTCAACTTCACAGCTGCCGCCGCACCCTGGATCAATGGAAAAGGCTCTGGCTATTGGGTCATCACCTCCTCCGACCACTGCAAGGGAGCTCGACGCCTCCAGATCTCCACCCTCGAGGCTCTGTTGATATGCTCCTTTGGGCGAGAGTCACCGTCGTGACCACGGGCTACAGCGCCGAGGTCCATCTCTAAAGCCTTCTCTGGTTGGCGGCCATGGCACCACCGTCGTGCCTTCAGGGTCAACTCTGGCACATAGAAGGAGAGGTCGAAGGTCAAGGGGGTGTTGAGGTTAGAGCTTGCCTCACAAGTGCAGTAGATCACAACTCCTGGGGCATGCGTTTCCCTCTGCGCCTACTTCTAGTCGTCATGATGCTTCGTCTGCATCAAAGATTCCCATTCGCCTCTGCCGTGATGATCACTTCCTCCACCTAGATCGGTCTACTGAAAACTCGTCCATGGTCTCCTCCCTTCCAAGCTCCTCCTTTGCCATCTTTTGGATTTCTTTCCCCTGCTCGATTTGGTGGTGTCAAGGCCTGATGCGACCCCATGGCCCTCTCACTGCTAGCGGCAAAGGTGGAGCTTTGTAGCCTGGTTCACCTCCTCTACATATCGACTAATCACTACCTCCTCTCTCTTTTCTTAGTAGAATCAAGCATGCTCTTCTAGTCGCCATTGGGGTCTCGTAGGTGACTACACCATCCCCTCTTTTGCATTGATTGTTGTTTACAGAGATGGAGATAGGAGTGGGGAATGAGAAGTCAATCTCTCTCTAATGCAAAAAAACAGATCTAGAGAGAGGTCGTTGGGTAAGTACTGACCTAGCGGTGCGTTGTGGTCGTACAAGTATGCTTTTTCACCCCTGGGTTTGTGGAGATTCGAGTGCCTATCTATGACCAGTTCTTCTCCCGCAGTATTCGGAGGTAGGAGACAAAGTCTCCTCCACTAGATTTAAGAGGACGACTTAGATTGAGCCACATCCCCATCCTTGGCCTCACCTAGATGGAGACGCGTCCCTCTAACTTGAGAGGACTGCGTGACAATATTTTAACACAATTGACCATAGTTTGATTATATTTATATCAAGAATTCAAACCTCCATATCTCTCAAACGAGTAGTTGAAAAGATATAAAATTTTAGACATTAGTTCCACATAATGTAGTCTAGCTTCCATACGAATTTCATACTAAAAAAATCCATTATTTGATCTATCAAATAATTTCTCCAATAAGCATCATAGCTAAGGTTTTGTAAGGTCTTATATAATTACCATTCTCTCTCCAATAATGGCCACACAACTTCAAAATACTGATATGTTGATAATATCATTAAAGGATGTTGAGACACATGAATACTCAGTTTGATTAACAAAATCCATCCATCACTCAATTAGGTATCATAGTCCTCTATTGTATCTTAATACACCTAATTTCGTGAAATAATCCATAATTGATTTACCAATTCCTCAATTTGGTATTTGTCCTCTACATAGAATGCTTGTCTCTCAAATATTGTATTAGTTATTAAAACTCAAAAATCTAGGTTATCACAAGTAGTCAGACTTAACATCCCCAGGTATGTTAGATAAGTCTTGTATGGTGAGATTGTAGTTCGCTACGAGTCTTCATATGTAGAGTACACTACATATGATCAGGGCATAAGCTAAAATATGTTCATATAGGTTTAAAGAGTTTCTTATAAGTAAGAAAGGCTCATAAAGATTCGTGTATAGTTTCCCAGCAAATAATTTTTGTATGTTTCTGACTTATACGTTCTCGTTGAAATTATTCAAGCATGTTCATATATTGATTTACTCTTGCTGATATCTAGAGTATCCTGCCATATTTATGATTGTCAATGATCAATCTCTTTAAAGCTTACTGTTGTTATAATTGATATCAGTTTCTCAAAAGTATATCTATAATTATATCAGTGCTTTAGACTATTTCTTTGAAGTACTCATTCACTGAGCAATTAGGCTCACCCCTCTACTCACATTTGTTTAGGGAAACCACGTGGAATTGAAGAAGGTCAAAGCATCAGAGTAAATCTACTACCTGAGTTAAGTATGAGATTAGTTAAGTTCAATCAGTCCCTATCACTCTAGGTCCTAGTATAGATGTGAGAGTGTTGTAAGTAATGTTTTGTATCTTTGTTTCCTTAATAAGAGAGAATGTATCTGATTATCATGTCGTATGTACCAGAGAATGAATGTATGGATGTATATTGTTTATGTTGAGATCATATTAAAGAAATCAATGTTTAGATTCCCTTGTAAAGTCAGTTTATGTGGTTCACTGCGAGAAAACAAAGAGTTTGAAAAAGAAGAAAAAGTTAAGGGTGATCTTTGTATTACATTAAATCCTCAATTTATGCCCTAATCTCATGATTAATGGTAATTGTGAGATCGGGGTGTAACAATATTATACATTAATCATTGGGATTTTAAAAGTGCCAATCCAAACATATTGTTATATATGTTCTAATTAAACTTTATACTAATTGTTTATGCATTTCCATCATATCCAATTGCCTATGAATCCTATTCTAGTCATTATGTAAATATTAATGAATATCATGACATGTACATGTTCAATGAGTGTGACTTACACATTAAGTCACCTTAGGTTGCTAGATCACTTGAGCCTACATTAAGATATGTTATAAAAAATAACACCTAAGGTTACCACTATATATGTAGAACCAAAACATGTTCATGTTAGGGTTAGTTGACTACAACGTAGGGTTTAGCTCAAAACTATTACCATTCATCACATACAAATCATTGGTATTTATAAAGTCTAGAGTTAGGCATCATAGATCCGTATTATCAACACATCAATGTTTATTGATTCAAAACAAGCTTGGTGTCACATGTAATAGTTGTTAGGATTTTCATTTGATTTAGACATGATATGTTTATAAGGAGGTGTATTAGGGCATATATTGATCTTATTTGGTCATTTTTAAAGATTCATGTATACTATAAGACTCCTGACCTGGTTTTGGGGTAACCCTATTTGTTTGGATTAATTAAGTTGCTTAGAACCTTTCTCTAATCATTTGAGATTTAATAGGGCTTGTTTAGAGCTTAATTTTCAAGTTTGAGCTTGTTTGGATGATGTTTGTGCTTTGTGTGCTAGTTTTGGTGCAAATTGCAATTTACCCAAAGTTGAGGGTTGATGTCCAATTTATCACTTCTAGAGAGTGTCTTACATCCCTTTACATCATCTAGAGGAGAGAGGAATAAGTGAGTTCCTTTTTTGGGCCTTGGATGAGTGGTGGAATATGTGGTGGTGACTAAGGTTTTCTAGGGTTGCCTTGTTTCGACCTTGATGTACCTTGATGATGGTAGCGACCTAGGTAATGACTTGGGGGTTGTTTTGGATGTTTTGCGAACAAAACACTTGCCTAGGCTTAATGTTGTTATGATCATGAAGGTTTGGAGTCATGTGTGTTGACCTAGATGCTTGTCTTTTTATGTTTCGACCTCTTTGATGGTGATGATCTTATTTCGACCTAGTCATGATGTTTGCTCTTATTTTGACCTCTAGGAGGTTTTGTGACCTAAACCACTTGGTGGGGACCTAAGAAAGTCGATACCCAACATAGGTTTTATCATCACCTAGTGCATGCATGGTTTAAGTGGTTGCATGTGAGTTTCTTTGTTGGGCAAGTGTCTTAGGTGCCTTAGGGTGTTGACACCTCATCTTTGACCTTCTCTCTCATCCCTCAAGTATATATCATCTTTTCCCTCCACACAAGTGAACCCTTTTCGACCATTCTTGTTCCTCCTTCTCTTTTGGTCGCCTTGGATCTTGGTGGAGCAAAGGAGGGCTGATCCTTGGAGCTTTGGTGATCGGATCCTTTGCATGTGGTGCTCTTTGCTCATCTTCAACCTTGGTAAGTATCTCCTCTACTTTTGCAACGTTTTCTTGGAATTTCTACTCCATCTTCTTCCCTTTTCTCGGCCATGGACCATGCTTGGATGTGATGATCATTCGTTAGGAAGAAACCTTCATCACAAGGGTCATAGGCCATAGTAGGAGGAAGTTCTTTCCCTCTTTTTCCTCCTTCCCCCTTTAGTTTGGCTAGGGTTTTCTTTTCTCCATTTTCTTGGGCTATCTTGACCTTGGTATCTCCTTATCTTTTAGGTTTTTTTGTGTATTTGAGAGGAGCCTTTGGAGGATCTTCTTCAACCTTTGGATCGTATTCTTGGAGCCCTTGATCTTAGAGTTTGGATCCTTGGTGTTGATCTACCATAAGGCGGGTTATATAACACTCAACCTACTCTATTATTGCACTCTTTTATTCATACATGCAACTATTTTCTTTCTTTAAAATGTTCCCCCTAACATGCAAGTAGATGATGATGATCTCTAGAACTGGTTTGGTAATGAAGCCTTTCTTGGTTTGGTAAAAATCCAAAATCCTAGTGGTATACCCATTTTCTGGGTGACTATGATTTATGGTAGCTTTTCCTTATTTCTTGACCATGACCTTGATCATATTTCTTTAGGATCATGTACCTTGGCCTATCTTGTTGTTTGGGATTCTATTTGGGGTATGTGTATCATGGTTTATCACCCTTGCATATGACCCTTTCTTGGAGTTCACATGGGTTGAGTTCAGGGGTTTGTAGTGACCATCTTAGGTGGAGTTTTCCACCTTGAAGATGGTGGTTTTTCATGGAGTTTCTTGCTAATTTAGATCTTGTTCTTTCTTGTTTCGACCTTGGATATGTTTTATGATGATCTTGACCATGTGGGGTCACTACCTTTGGGTGTTGCGACTGATACCTTGGTTTGTTTTAGTTAGTTCGTAACCTGTTAACCCCTTGTGCGGTGGGTCGCTACCATTTCCTTGTAGATGGTTGAAACCATGTTATTATGAACCATGTTGGCTTGGATTTTGTAGCGGTCGTAACATCAAGTAGGTGATTACCCTTTAGTTGTTTGGTGATGGTCAAAACAAGTGTGATGGTGATGGGTCATGACGATAGTTCCTTGGGTGGTCGGTACATGTTGAAGGTAGTGTTTAGCCTTTGTGTATCAACCTAACCCTAAGGGGGGTGTTGCAGTCATAACATGCTTAGAGTGTTGTGGATGGGGCATGGTTATGTTTTACAGTCATAACATGTGGCTAGGGTAGGTCACTACACCCTTGTTCTTTGAGTGGTCATAACCCTAGATCCTTGGATGGTCGATACATGTTTATGGATGCTTTATGTCTTGTGTTTCGAACAAAACCCTAACTCTAGTGGATGTAATGGTCGAAACCATTTTGGATTGTTACGATCATAGCAAGAGGATGTGTTACATTCGTAACACATCACCAAGGTAGGTCTATACCCTTGGTGGTATGTATGGTTTTCACCTAGATGTTAGTGGGCCACAACACTTGTAGGTGGTGTCAATGAACACCTATACATGATACATGGTTAACACACGTACTTGAATACATGATGATACATGTATGGTACTATTTGGATAACATAATTCTTGACTCTAAACTTGATGCTTAACCTTTATATGGTCTAAGAAAGTGGGAAACAATATACCTAGGGTTTGGTGATGATTGTATGATACAAAATCCAAATTGGCCATAATGTGAAACTCTAAACCTAATATGAGAATGTATGATGTATTCACTTCCCTCTTGGATTGGTTACTATATTATGATGCTTTCTCTATCATGTTTATAAACCCCTAACCTTACAGGTGATATGTGATTGAATATCATGGCTAGTGCATGCTATGATGAGTATGATGTGACACAAACTGAATAAGCCTTCATGAGGCATGATGAGACATTGTGATACAGGGATGATGTGAATGGGTTAAATGACCTAGAAGGTGTCGTATGCATGTTTGATGTGATAACCTCTAGAGGTGTGATTGAGAATTGATATCCCACAATGATGTGACATTGGTGATAGCCTTGTGTGGCTGTGTGAATAGCGATGATGGTCTTGTAAATGATAGAGCTAATGTGCTATGTGATAATGTGACAAGTTCACACCTTATATGTTTTATATCTTTTGAAATTGTACCATACCCTGATTCTTGTAGAGTTTGTTATGGCTTTATACGTTGTAACTTGATTGATGTTAAAAGACACTTAATTGGTCTAACTAATCAAGTGAAACCTTAATCGTGTAGTTTTCCCTAGCCATAGATCCATTCCACTGTTAGTCTTGGTGTTGGATGGTGAAACGAGTTCTCCCTCAGCAGAAGCTCGAAGTTGTATACTTTTGAGTATATGTATTCATAGGATTGGCTGCAAGCCATACCCAAGCATGAGTGTAGTTGCGGGCCGTAGCTTAGTGATGTGACTCAGTATGTACTTTCACAGGATTGGTTGTGGGACACACCCTGGCAAGAGTACAACTTCGGGTTGTAACTCAGTTTCACTAGTGTTGTGCCTATATGCCAAGGTAGGTTAGGATATTTTGCAAATGACTCATATGTTATGTCAATGTCGTGTACTCTCGTGCTGACCAGGAGGTGTGAAGAGGTCGTGGATTCCGACTCTTCCATAGACCTTATATGGAACTGATTTTGGCTTAGTAGTGGTTAGTTGGAGCATGAGTGGTATACCTCATATCATCAGGGCATAATAAAAGACGTAACACAGTCGTGTAGTGTATTTGTATAGGATCAAATACAGGAAGATTGGTTGAAGCCTTGCCTTGATTTTGTACGAATTAATTGTTAGAAAATATACATTTTCTTCGTATTCCTTTTTAGAATATTAATTGCTCTGCTTATATCATTTAGTTGAATTTGCTTATCTGTTAATAGTATAATCTCTTGTGTTAACTTTTGGTTCTTTTAATAGATGTTGGTGGAGAGTTATATCTCTCACTGGGATGTTTGGTCTCACGCCGTGGGTTCTCCACATCTTCTAAGTGGTCATGCAATACATGGTGGTGATCATGTAGCTGAGATGGAGCAGCAACAAGAGTAGTAGTTGATAAAGTTGACAATGTTGCTAGTCTTTTTGGTGTAGAGTCCTAGAATCGTCTCTGTACACCCAAGTCTTGAGGGTGTTTCGATATGTTTGTAGTTATGTTATTTTCATAAGGTTTTTGGCATGTGTGTCTTTTGTTGTATAGTTATGGCAGATGTACATGTATATATATGAAACATGTTCTTCATGAAATAATTAAGTTGATGACAGGAGAGTTTGAAAAGAATGATATAAGCACTTTGTGATATATGACATGTTATGTAGGTGTCCTATTGTGGACTTGTATGAAAAAGTTTTTAATTTGTGGTGCTCTTATGAAATTGGTTTTAATTTTCTGTGTTTTTTGATAATCCACTTGTTCTTGGTGTTAATTTCGCGCTTGGTTTTGAGAAACCCCACTTTGTGTGACAAAAGGTGTCACATATACTATAATTTGATCCATGGGATTAGCATTTGTAGAAGCAAGACAGTAGATATTGGTATGTTACATCAGGTCCCACAATAGCCCTACCTCCATAGTGGCAAGTACTTTCATCTAAAGACTAGTAACACAAAGCATACAATCTACCATCACTGACATGCCACCCATCTGAAAACGATTGAACGTGTAGGTACATTGTTCAGTAACGATCCTCGTTTAGATAATAAACTCAAAAAATCCAAAAATACAAATCGTTCGACTAGAAATTGCAACAAGATTTGTTGGTTAATTATTGTTGTGGAAGCAAAGACTTGTATAAACTATCATAATTTTATGTTTATAAGTGTTAAGATTTTTATAGCTAAAATATGAACAATATATTATATATATGAACATATAATTTCAGGACCATCGGGTATTATGAGTCTAGAACCGCATCAGGAACTGACCCACAAATAATGTCAACTTTTTTGAATTCAGGTCATTTGAGCCAAAAGATCAAGACCCAAACTCTCCTTAGTTAGATTGGGTCGAGTCAATCCTCGTTTTGCCAGGCCTAATCTCCACAGCCTTTCAAAGTGATAATGGATACTTTGAAATCAAAAAATCTTAAGGCGCATGAAGAGAGTGGTTTAAATCGTGAAGATGTGGGATTGACCTCTTGTGGTGTTCTATGCATTGTAAGTGATATGTCTATGCTACTTGGATATATAAAACTAGTATAAACAAATGGATATGTAAATGAACGTGACAAAAAAAAGGATAAAGTAGATACATAGCGATAGTGTTGTGTGATGCTCTTTTGATGTTTTTTATTAATGTGAGGAAATATCCAGTCCTACCTTAGAAACCTGAAAAATAGTCTTTAGTAGTTGCTATCACCTCCCCTCAAAATATTGTATATGGGTATCGAACATGCAACCTGTAGCTAATAAATAAACCAGCTAATAAATCAACCAGACTTAGGACGGAACCAAGCGACAAGTAATTTGATGCTGATATTTCTAGTACGGAACAGATAAGCTAATGCTTGGAAAAATATTGAGGCGTCTATAATCCCAAGGTATACAAAATGTCCCATGCTACTGCTATAACCCCTAGGATCTGCTGGTCCTAGTTGAATAAGGAGCAGGCTACACCTCGAAGCAGATGATCCCACTTGACAAATACATTTAATCCACACCTTTCTATTTGATCTGTTGCTACACGTGTAAGTAGATGCTAAATACAGTAACCTACACCTAATAAAAGGAGGACCAGCAGATCCGTCCTCCTGCTATAAAGGTCCCCTGTAAAGGTCAGTGTCAACTTCTTGATTCATCCTAATTCTACATAAGAATATGTGCTTATTTCCCAACTCGATGCCAGCTTAACCCCAGCTACTAGAGGGCATAAAATCAGTCTGTCGTGTCATTATTATACAGCCGTACTACCTGAGCCATAAGAAACTAGTAAAAGATGACTGCAGCATCCGAGGAATGTTCAAGAGAACCGGAATCTTGCAACGAGTTGCATCCCAACAAAGGAATCTATGTTTTTTCTCGTGAGTATGACATTGTGACTCTCAGGAGGATAGAGTTAACTGACACTGCATCAGAACAGCACAATGCATATCCCAGCCATGTCACTCAAAGGAAGATTTAAAGGAGAAAGAGTGAAATCCATGACTCTCCCTGCGAAGAAGTAAAATCCTATTAAACGAGCGCTCGAAGCGGAGTAAATTCCGAATAGAGAGACCGTAACAGCAACGCGACCCCAATTCAAGAGCCCGGATAGGAGCGAACAGACCTTTTTTCCCAAATTGAGAATGGATTGGTACAAAAGAGAATGCACGCACCTACGTCAAGCTCAATGTTAACTCCTCTAGAGTCGAAAACATAGACGACAAGAGAGAACAAAGCCGGCGACGATGTGAAAACCACCGGAACGAAAATCCAACTTGACGCCGCAAACAACGGAGCGGTAAAATGCTTAGGCCATATTTGGTAGAGTGTAATAGGAGGAAGAATGAAGATCTTAAAAGCGCTCATGTTAAAATCACTATTTTTTGGCTACATCTATTCTATTTAGTTGGAAGGTGTTAGGACAATCATATTTTATTTTCCGTCATTTGGTACAGAGAGATTCATACAAAAACAATGGTGATGAGTAATACCCCACCAAGCCGCAGTGCACTGCACAAATCATTTTTCGTCAATTTACACCAGTGACCGTGAACGAAAGTTGCTAGTGGGGTCACTTTTTCCAAAAAGAACGAGAGTCATACATGCCTGACACCCGTGACAGTGAACGAAAGTTGCTAGTGGGGTCACATTTTCCAAAAAGAACGAGAGTCATACATGCCATGTTAATCTAGCTTAGTGAACACCTTAGGGTTCTAAGATCCATCTATACTCACATAAGTTAAGTATGTGTAGATTACATATATGTGTGGATGCTATATGCATTCCTCCCATATAATTGTTGTAATTATATTTTCTCTCTCATTAGCATATGGTTCAAGTTTAATCAACTAAAATTAAGTATACACTCCATAATGGAAAACTCTTGTTGTAATAATCTAGGGTTTAAGTCTCACATTGTTTCATGCATGATTACATATGTACTTTTTATTGTATATATTAAAGAACCAATATGCACACATCATCAAGAATGTTTTAGTACTAAAAAAAATCATATTTCACACACTCTTTTTCTCCAATAACATAAGATTCATAGGTCTATATTCTATTTCTAGACACCATCTAATATATGACTATATATATCTGCAAATGGGTTCCTTATTTATGAAAAGAATGAAACAATTACTCAAAGTATTGAAATTTTGATTGTCACTTAGCCCCTTATTAAAAACCAAAACACATATTATGATTAAAATTCCAAACACTGGGATTCTATTTTGATACGGTTAAATCATCCTTGTACCCATTTTTTTACATTTTTGACTAGTATCTAAAATACAAACCAATATAGCACTAATTTATGTGGAAAATATAGTGGTTGAAACTACAGATATTACAAATTCTTCTCTATTAATACTAAAAATAAGCATATGAAACTATCTTACATTTATGAATGATAGACTGACTTCTATTATTTTCCAATTTTTATCTCTCTACTTTCTAATTATTGTCATATATAAATTGATCAGATAAACCAGACCTATAGGAGTAGAGAAAGAACCTACATCGGTTAGACTTGAATGATCTTTAGTGAGTCAATTCTTGATTGAACCCTATTGTATGAGACTTGTCAATACTTCTTTGTCACTTTTCCCTTGTCTGAAGGTGATGACTGTCTGACTGTGATAATAAAGGGAATATACTCAATCTCTTTCTAAAACATGTATTTTCATGATATTAGTGGAATAAAAAGGAATATTAATTTGGGAAAGGTAGTAATGTATGACGCAAGTGCCTTGCTTTTGAGAAAGAATTATGATAACATGGTAGGATGGGAGGCAATAGTTATTAAATAACCTTTATGTACTCATGTATCGTGGTATTAGTTGGTCTTCCCCACATCGTGTATATATATATATATATATAACAAAACCCAAGCTTTCCTTCAGTGTGGTGCTATCCCTCTCCTTCCTTCTTGTTCTTCCTTCGTAGCACCTATATGTATGAGGCCTGGTGTACCCACATGTTGGCAAGGGAAACATAAAACCCTCAAAACCATCACCCGTACGACCTCCTATTTCGGTGACGGGAAGAAGAGCGAGGGATGACCTGCACCATGAACACCTTGTCCAGCCAGGCCTAGTGCCTGGATAGGTTATCGTCATCGCCCTCCTCTCTGTCCATGGTAGATTGGGTTCCTTCGGTAGCAAGAGACCTACCGACCTATCATCCATAAAGGAGACATGGAGGCAGATGGCCTAGTTTGTTGGACAAATATGGGTGGTCCATCAACCTTGCCAGGACCTGGTTATGCAACTGTGTGTGCATGCGGGGAAGATCATGCCATCTGTGGGTGGCAGATGAGTGAACTAGGTATCACAGTACCGGTGATAGTTTCATTTGCAGCAAGATCAAAGGCCGCACCCCAACATCTCTCCCTCAAGAAGACCAGTCTGGGCCAAGGAAGAGGGGGAGACGGTAACAGAGTGGTGATGATGGTGCATTGAGAGGATGTGAAGGGTGCAACACGTACTCTGAATGAGGAATTGACGGCATGCGCATCACAGAGCATCTATGTGCGAGAAAGGAGGCGACCCGTGATTCAAAGATTAACATGCCCCTTCATGCACACTCAAGGATCAAGGACAAATGCGTCCTTTTACACTAAATCTCGGGTTGGCCAGAAATAAAAGAGATAAAGGTAATATGCTGACTTATCAACCTGTGATTGGCCAATAATCATTTATCTTATGAAATTTGTAACTAATAATCAATATCTCAGATTGAAAAATGTTATAGATGACAATTTATAAAAAATACGAGGAATGTAATGATTATATAATTAAGGCATGATTACTCTTCCTTATTAAAAAATACATAAAGGTACCATATTTAATGTAAAAATATGCATAAGAACCCTAGTTTAATGAATTAAATGATCAGTGCTTATTAAATTGAGATTAATGGATAAAGCTTGACCTTTTTAGATAAAAAGGATATATTGGATCGATATTGGGTCAAAGGTTTGTATGTTTCTAAATTAGGGTTTCTTATGTGGATATCCATACATATGGACAACTAAGGTTAAAGACCATATCTTGCTAGGATTTTAATGAACTTACTTGCATCTAAGTGCTCATCATGCAAGGATGAAATATGTTTCATAATCATGGAAACACTAGTATGAATTTTGCTTCTTAAGTTATTAAAGTAAAAATCATGGGAAATGGGGTTTTGACGCATAACCCTAATGGTAACTCAATACCACAAAAACCTAAACCCTAGACTAGGGCCAAGTAGGGTTTTATTTAATTAAAGTGATGATGACAATTTAGGATTTACATACTTGCATATTTGAATGCTTGATTTTCTTGCGTGGACAATTTATATGAAGTATAATTATATGATAATATGCATGACTCTCCATCAAGGTACGTGGTTACACTTATGATTACATGTATCGACTTCCAAAATTTTCTAAGGTTTCTCAAAGATTGAATGAATGATATATGTTGGATGTTTATGTATTTCATGCAAATTATAAAGTCACTATGAGTATCACAATAAGTAAATAACGATATTCTGAACCCTAGGTTACATTGATCAAAGGGTGACACACATAATTTCATTGATGGATAGAGGATACACCTGAGATAGTAGACCAGATATGGGTTACAATATGAAATAGAATACATGTTCTTATGAGCAAATAATTGATGGTTGATTATATATACTTTTGATTGTTGTATGAACCCATGTACCAATATAGAAACATGTTGACCATGTTTTTATTGACGGTGCTTTAGGTAGTTGATACACAAGATACAAATATGAAGATAAAGATGATATACATGGAAGGTATTAAAGCTATGTAGGAGGATTAGATAGATAATACTTCTTCTCAATATGTATTCGTTCCATGATGTATATCATTTTTTACAATTGGTAAACAATATTTGGAATAAATAAAATTATTTCTGTTATTTATTATTTGCTAAGTTTGGATCCTTGGCAACATAGGTAATGGCTCTCAACTTGAAGGTTTTTCCTTAATTGGGGGACGTTGAAAGTGAGGTCTTTATAGTATACTGACAGATATGACATTCATCTCACCTACAAGTTAGTGTTACACAAGTAGGAGAGAGAAAACATAATCATAGAATAAATACTTTGATAAGTATGAGTGCATACATCATGTTATCATAATATTTGGGTTAGGGTTCATATATATCCTATTAGGGTTTCATCACAACCCTCAACCCTTAATTCCATTACCTCCCACATTGTTGGAGATTACAAGGGTTAAGCATTATTGCTGATAATTAAGCATTCATAACTACATTACCATGTGTAGACCATTGCACTATGTATTTATCATATACATATATATGTATAGGTGTCTCAACCAGTTCACCAACACATGGATCTTGACCACCTTCAACACCTAGGTCTCGACATCTCTTAACACACACATGTCATGACCAAGATATCATATGTGTCTCGGCCCTTTACACAACAAGAGTGTCACAACCGTGACACATCAACATAGTCACAACCCTAGGTGTTACAACCATGACACCACCTAACTTTGTTAGGGGTAACTTTGTTGGCTCATCCCACTCCAGTAGTGACTCCACTTAATTTGGGTCTACACAGACTCCTTTAGTAGATATTAAATGCCCTAGGAAAACCACTTCCTTTAGCAAGAACTCACATTTACTGAACTTCACATACAACTGATGTTGGCTTAGCAAGGATAAAGCGTGACGTAGGTGTTGCTCATTCTACTGGCTATCTCTAGAGTAGATCAAGATGTAATCTATACACACTACCACAAATTTGTCTAGATGGGGCCTAAACACCCTATTCATTAGGTCCATAAATGTTGATGGTGCATTGGTTAGCCCAAACATAATAACCACAAACTCATAACGACCATACCTTATCCTAAAGGCTGACTTAGGTATGCCATTTTCCTTAATCTGCAACTGATGGTAACCTAACCTAAGATATATCTTAGAGAAAATTGTCTCACCTTGTAGCTGATCAAACAAATCATCCATATGTGGCAACAAATACTTGTTCTTAATTGTCATCTTATTCAACTTTTCGTAATAAATACATAACCTCATCGATCCATCATTTTTTTTCTCACAAATAGAGTAGGAACACCCCAAGGAGATGTGCTCAGCCTAATGAAATCTTTCTCAAGAAGTTCTTGATACTGTTTCTTCAATTCATGTATCTCAGTTGGTGCCATCCTATACAGTGTCTGTATTATAGGTTGGGTACCTGGACTAGATTGATCTCAAAATCAATCTCTCTAGGAGGAGGTGCACCTAGAAACTCATCGGGAAATACATTCTCAAACTCCTATATGATTGGCACTTCTTGAATACTAGGACTCTTTGCCTTTCCATCCACTACATGTGCCAAGAACTCATCACAACCCTATCTCATCAGTCTTTCTGCTGTCATAGTTGAAACTATACATGTTGGAAGAATCATCCTATCACCTTGGAAAACCCACAAAGCATCACCATTGATAAATGTTTCCCCCTTGGCACTACATTCCAAGATCACCTGATACTTTTCCAAAGTATCCCTCCCAAGGATCACATCAAATATGTGCATATTAAGTGGTAAGAGATCCATTTGAATGTTATGTCATGAAAAGGAAAGAATGTAGGATGGACACACTTCCCGCAACTCTGGAGAACCAACTAAAGCAGTTTCTAGATGAAGACTATCGTTTCTAAACTAACAATAAGAAACAACTAGCAAGCACTTCTCTAGTGATAAAAGAATGTGTTTCACCTGAATCAATCAAATAAGATACAAAACATGAAAAAGACAAATAATAATAAAATAATTCCATCTGACTTGTCATGACCCTCAGGTTAACGACTCCTTTTTGGTGACTCATCACATATAATTGAGTCGTTGTCTATTGTCGCTCTCTTTCTCTACCAGCATGTCCTTATAAACCAGCTTGTGATGCTTGACTGTGTCCTCTACCACTATGTTATTGTTGCTACTACGACCCTTGCTGACTCTGCCATGACTATTGTGTCACCTCTTCATCATTAACATGGTAGTATCACTTAGTATGCCCCCACATGTCCACACTGGAAATAGGTTTTGCCCTCATACCATGGCCTAGACGGCCCTATCACAGACAGTGACGTTGCACTGTGAGCTCCTGTAGGCGGAAAACTATGGCATATGCCTCTTCTGTATGTCCACTATGATTGAGTCACTGTCCTCTATTGAGTTTGAGGTGTTGATGACAAAGGCTTCTTAAAGCCTCCAAAAGATTGTACTTGGTATTGTGCATGTCTCTTCTTGGCGTTTGACTCACGATTCTCTATCATAGACCTCTCAACTCTCCTTACTGATTCCACAAAAGTGGCAAACCTCTCTCTGTTCTCTAAAGATGACAGTGGAGTTGTCAGCTCAGAACTCAGATCCATCTCAAAGTGTCTGATCCTTTCCTTTTCTATTGTAGCCATGTACATACAAAACCTTATAAGCTCCATAAACTTAGCTTCATAATCACTAATTGACATATATCCCTGTCGAATATTCTCAAACTATACAATCTTCTCATCAAGTCAGTCTCCACAAAGTATCGACTTTCAAACTCCTGTCAGAATTCTTCCCAAGTTATCACAACACCCAACCTTTTCTCTTCCTCTATGGCCCACCAATAGCCAGCACTCATGTTCAATAAGTATACAGCATGTTTCACCTTATCATCCTCAGGGATGTTGAGGATCTTAAAGGCCTTTTCTAGTTCACTCAACCACATATATGCATCAGCTAGATCAGATGTTCCCACATACTCCAATGCTCGTACATGTCAAAGTCTTTCAAAAGTGTTCCCAAACCCATTAGTTTCAGCACCAGGGATAGTTTTCCTAGGTTCGGATGCAGGCATCCTATCAGCCATATGTGTCATTATAGCCATGTATTTTCCAAACATGGAATGGAATGCAAGGTTGGCTACATTGACTGGGTCAACTTGAGGCACTTCTGGCACAACTTCTTCCCTTTCTTGCCTTCTTACATCAGCTCCCGGTACAACAACACCGCTCTTAGGAATATGTTCTTCATGTTTTCCAGACTTCTATTCTTCTCTACTTCTTCTTCTGCATAAGTAGAAGTGACCAAAAATTATATTGGAGGACACTAGAATAGTCTCAAACCCTAGTCCTATGCCCCTATAGACTCAGTAAACCTACAACTTTGATACTAACCAACATGTGATGCCCTTCGTCACACAATGTGAGGTTACTCAAAACAAAGTGTGAAATTATCACTAATCACAAAATTACCAAAAAACATGGTAAATTTGAACCAACTGCGATTAATATCTCTAGTGGAAGTATTTCATAAACAAGCCTTCAATTCAGGCCATTTGTATTCCATATATGCCAAAAGATGTTACATATCATGTTCAAAGGTTGTCATGCCACAATTGTTACATATCACAACCTATTTATATGTACATGCCATTTCTATACACTCATGGAACAAAACCAAAATCATGTGTCAATATACAAAACAACAAAATCTCCCTAAAGGCATAAGAGTACAAGGATAACACATAGGACTCTACTACAAAACTTTGGAGCATATCCAACCTCTAGTAGTTATCGCTCTCCTTGTTGCTCAACACCTACACCTCGACATCCTCATCCACGACCACCTAAAAATTTGTGGAACCCATAGGGTGAAACCAAATGTCCCAGTGAGAGATATAAATATGTGCCAACATCTATTATAAAGATAATAATTTAAATAAGCATTTACATATATCATGTGTTATTATTTGATCAGTTTAAGCAGTTACAACTGAGCAGTAGAACATCTAATGCTTTTAAAAAGAATATGAAGAAGATGTATGACTATTATAAACTAAACAGTATAAGAAGTAAGGCATGGGGTCATCAAATGTGATTCTTATTGACCCTAACTAGTTCTACTACATGGTTGTATTATCACTTTATTATTATGACCTGAGGATTTAAGGTGTACCACTCAAATCCAACTGACAACTACTAAGTCAAAATCAGTACCATACAAGATCTATGGAAGAGCCAGACTCCATGATCATCATCAACACTACTCATTAAGTTAGAGTTTGCAATGCAGTGACATAATAGTCAAACTGCTAAACAACAACTTATAGTCAATCTTATGGTCTTGTACACAACAACTCATAGTTAATGCTATGGTCCTGTAAAACAACTAGCCTACCTTGGTACATGGCACAACACTAGAGAATAGGCTAACACATAACTGTTGCATAATAAAGCATTATACCACTATTTCATCAATTTAAGGATATAGGGAGGTGTCTCCACTTGCGCCCTTCATATTCAATAATATGCGCTCTGTGTTTTCCATAGGACTTACTCGTTTCACAATCCATCTAGATATTGACACTGAAGATGGATCTATGATACAAAGAAACTACATGATTAGGGTTTCACTTGATTAGATATTCCAATTTGGTATGTTTTAATGCATCAATGAAGTTACAATGTATAAACCCTAAACAAACTCTACAAAATTTAGAATTGATTACAACTTCAAAAGATATAAAACATGTATAATCATCATATGGCACATGTAGTACTGTCATTTATAAGGTAATCGATGATATCACATCACTATGGGATATCAATCCCTCAATTTATACACAACACACTTGCTAGGTCATTAGACCAATTCATATAACTTTTAAACAATCCATGTCACAATGTGCCTCAACATTACTCATAATCACCACCCTATATTACATATGGGTCAACATAGCATTCTTATAGCTATGACATTCATCTCACCTACAAGTAAGTATTACACAAGTAGGAGAGAGAAAACACAATCACAATAAATACTTTGAGTAGTAGGAGTGCATACATCATGTTATCATAAGATTAGAGTTAGGGTTCATATATATCAGATTAGAGTTTCATCACAACCCTCAACCACTAAGCCCTACTTCCATCACCTCCCACATTGTTGGAGAGTACAATGGTTAAGCATTATTGTTGATGATTAGGCATTCATAACTACATTACCATGTGTATTGTAACATCCCTGACCTAGGTTATGGCCTAACCCTAGAAGTTTTGCTTAAGTCATTTATATTCTTGTCTTTATCTTTTGAAAAGTAATTAAGACTAAAGAAGAGCTTATGTTTCAATTTTGGTCCTATTTGAATAATGTTGAAGAAATATTTGCTTATTTTGGACTAAAGTGCAATTTACCCAATATAAGGGGTTACCATGCAAAATGTTACATGATAAATGTTCCTCAAGTACTATAGAATCATAAGAATGAGAATGATGCTAAGGGATGGTTTGTAGAAGCCTAAATTCCAAGAAAGGGCTTGTTTGAATAATACTTGTACATTGAATACTAGTTTTGGTGTAATTTGTAATTTACCCAAAACCTAGGGTTGAATATGTAAAATACCACATCAAGTGTGTATGTACTATCTCTTGGTATATTTTAGAGTAAATAAAAATAAAGGGGCGTCTTGTTTGAACCATATTTGAGAAATGATACTCTTGATAATAAAACAATAAAAAATAAGCATAATTGAAACCCTAAGTTATTTTGTAGCAAAAATATATAAATTAAATGAAGTGCCCATCAACTAAAAAGCTATGGGTAAAATACTATAATGGAATGGAAGCCAAAATACCTTGAGAGGCTCCTAAATAATCCTAAGTAGGTGAAAAATGTCTACCTACATTTTTAATTGAAAAGTAATGTCCACTAACATAAAGGTGTTAATGGATAATAGTATTATATTTATTAAGGAGCTTAATGGTTGATTATAATTCAAGGATAATTCAAAGGGATTTGAAGATAAGAAGGATATCTTCGGAGACAAGAAGTGGAGGGGGCATGTGGCAAGGAAAGTTTATGACTTCCCTCATATTTTCTCTCTCCTAAGAATTCAATTATATATATACTCAATTATCCACTACTTGAAAGGCTATTTTCACTATACACATTCACTCCCCATTTAGGCCAACGACCAAGGAAGCAAAGGAGAAGGAGGAGATCATTTCCCAAGCTTAAGGTAAGATCCATGGTCATCTTCAACCTTGGGTTGAAGGCTAAAATTGATTTATAACTTTTCTTTTCTTCTCTCTTCCATCCAATGCTCAACTTTGGAAATTTTACATCAAATGGGTTGAGAACGTGCCTTGGATAATTGGAGGATCAATCTTCACCATTAAATACGAAAATCTTGTAGCTTTGAAGTTGCTTTGTAGGTGGGTTACATAACTTGAACCCAATGATATTATAATTTGATTTCAATCTTGCAATATATGTTGATCTTTCCTTCTTCTCGAATTTTTCTTGAGTAATTGATGAATTAATGAATCCATCAGTTGTATGGACAATAGAAACAGAGGTCTAAAGCTTGATTATGGTGACATAATCTTAGAACACACCTATAGATCAACAATATCAAACAGTTTCAATTATGTATGGCCAAACTGTTTCAAACTGTTTAGTTTATCAAACGGTTTCAACACAACCTAGGTCAAATAGTTTCAAACTATTTAGTGATCAAACAGTTTCAACACAACCTAGGTCAAACGGTTTCAACACAATCTAGGTCAAACGGTTTCAAACCGTTTAGAGTTCAAACCGTTTTAACTTTGGATAGGCCAAACGGTTTCAAACCGTTTAGAGTGCAAATGGTTTCAACCTAATTTAGTCCAAAACGGTCCCAAACCGTTTGAAGGTCAAAGGGGTCTCAATTTGAAGGTCAAAGGGGTCTCAAGACCGTTTAAAGGTTAAAGGGGTTTTCAAGATCGTTTAAGGATTAAATAATCTCAAACCGTTTAGAGATCAAATAGTCTCAAAACCATAAGATCAAACAACCCTATGAGTGTTTGTAAAGTAACTCAAGGTTGATTACAATGGAAGTACCTCTAAAGTACTTAGGTGAATAGTACACTTAGAGTGATTGTCATTTGATGCTTATGAAAGTAATAAACTCAATACACTATGATAAGCATAGGTGCATGTACTTTAGTGAAAGAATGATCCAACATAATAAAGTCTAGAGTAATCAACATCCTAGAGAGGATGAGAGAGAAACTCATACTTGTGTAATAAACATGTAATGTGCATACATTGATACTTTTAGTAAGTGTAGAGTATGAATTAGGGTTTGATCTTTGATAATGTGATCATGAAACCCTAATTGATAATGAATGGGAAACCCTAACCCTAATGAGGGAATAGTGGTTTTACCCTTGTATTGCATAGTGTTAATATGTAATTGTTGTGGTTTTTATCAAGTATACTAACCATGCAGGTATTATAAGTTGATGAGCATAGCCAGGTATGAGCTATGATGTTTAATGTGCCTTGTGGGCTGTGTGATGCTTGTGTAACAAGTATCAAGTATACCATGGTCAGATGACCTCGAGTTAATAGTTACCTGATAAGTGATAATAATGTTCAGTGATGAACAAAGGGTTAGAATACACAGATCCAGTAACATGATGATGATATTGTTGGGGGATGAGAATTCCTAGTAAATGAGATAAGGGATTGAGATCCCAATGTTTTATAAAGTTTTGAAAAGTACTTGATAGCTATAATACACTTTTCTTTGTAGCATTTGTCATAATAATTCATGTTTGAAAACTTGGCTGATGCTAAAATAATATGGTAATGCACTTAATTAATCAAGTGAAATCTTATCATGTAGAGCCCTGGCCATAGATCCATTATCATCAGTAGCTGGTGATGGTGAAATAGGTTTTCCCATGAGATCTCCTAGAGGGCATATTTCTGAATATGCGGGGGTAATGGGCGTGAATATCCTTACTCCCTAATGTGGGATTGACGTGAGATAAATATGAGATCTCTCAATCCTTCATTATATGTGCCGGGATGGATGTATCATGAATATCCCGATGATGATTAATGCTGGGTCGATGTGAGATAAACATGAAATCTCTCGATTACAAAGAGAGTGCAGCCGCCACTTTAGCTCTATAGCGAAGTTGCCAGTATACCCTAGAAAGCTATTTAGCAGAGACACAAGATGTTCTCCATGTGGTCTCACACTGACCGAGACAGATGAGGTCATGGAGTCCGGATCTTCCATTGACCTAGGTATGGAACTGATGCTTTACGCTACCGTGGTCGGTTTGAGTATGAGCGGTATACCTCATCTCCTTAGGGAATAACTGTGATTGTAAAATGTAATCATCTGTGTAGCGTATTTGCTTAAGGATGAAATACAGAAATCATTGGTTGATGTTACATTGCTTAATGCATCCTAAAATGTATAAATGTTATACATGTTCTTCATATTCCTTATTAAATAGATGATTTACTGCTTCATCATATATAGCTGTAATGCTTTAAAAGATGATATTGCTCTATTCTGCTTAAATAATGATTTATCCTGGTTATTAATAATAAAGAATCCTCTGCTCAATTTATTATTGTTTATCCACAATGTTAATATTATTGGAGGAGAGTTATATCTCTCATTGGGACATGGGTCTCACCCTGTTGGTTACCAAGATTTTTAGGTGGACGCAGATGAGCAGGTAGGGACCATACAGTAGGGGAAGGACAACAACATCAGGGACATCAGTAACATCTCAGGTGGAGATACTGATTGTCGTGTCTTGTAGATATGAGTCATATGTGTCGTCTCTATACTCTCAGGTCCTTGGAGTCAGTACTCAGTGTTTTCATGATCGATCTGAGATTTTGGCTTGAATGCCTTGAGTTTTATTGTTGCTTATGTATAGTTTTGACAAAGCAACTATTGTAAATTATTCCTCGAAGAAGAGATGGTACATGGTATGTACAATGTGAACTATAATGTATACAGTACTTTGGTTTTCTTTATAAGTGTTTCTTGGAATTGGATCTCTTTGAAAAAGGTTTTAATTTTTAGTGATTTTTGTTATTATGTAAATTATGGTTAATTATGCAATTAATTACACAGTGTTGTCGGATCATCACAAAGTTTTGGTATCAGAGCTTAAGGTTTTTTGAGTCTACAGAGACATAGGATTAAGGTCGTTGAGTCTGTTCTAGTGTCTTCCAATTTATCTAATAGAGACTTCTGCTCTCAGGAGAAGAAGTAAAGCTTAAAGATGGATGGATCACATGAGGAACATGCTGTTGAAAGCAGTGTTGCTGCACCGAGAGGAGGTGCAAGGGGTCAGGCTAGAGAGGAACTAGTACCTGAGAATCCCCAGCTTGACCAAGCTTCGATAGAAAACCCATATTTCCATGTGTTGTTTGGATAGTTCATGGCGACAATGACACATATGGTGGATAGGATGCCACCACCTATACCTAGGGCACCAGCTCCCAATGAGGGACATGGAGCTGGCAAGACTTTTGAACGACTTCGACGGGTAGGAGCCACTGATTATACTGGTACAACTGACCCAACAGATGCAGACTTTTGGCTGACTGAGATGGAGAAGGCCTTCATAATTCTTAATATCCCAGAAGCTGAGAAGGTTAGGCATGCAGTGTACGTACTGAAAGGGAGTTCTGGCCACTGGTGGGCCATTGAGGAAGAGAAACGACCAAGAGTTGAGGTCGAATGGAGAGAGTTTCGACGAGAGTTTGTTAGTAGATATTTTTCCAAGACTTACTTGGATGAGAAAATCTCTTAGTTTGAGCGGATAAGGCAAGGACCAATGAACATTAGTGAGTATGAAGCTTAGTTCATGGAACTTCTACGGTTTTGTCTGCACATGGCTACTACAGATGATGAGAGGATTCAGCATTTTGAGAAGGGTTTGAATGCTAATTTGACCACACCCACATCTACTCCAGAGAATAGAGAGTGGTTTGCCACCTTTGTGGAGTCAGTTAGGCAGATAGAAAGGTCTGTAACTGAGAAATGTCAAGCCAACAGTAAGAAAGTGTATACACAGTTCCAAGGATAGAGGTCCAAAAGTTTTAAGAAACTAAGGTTTTCTGCACCAACAGTACCACCGAGGTTCAATACTCAGACGCAGTTGACATCCAACAAGGGTAGAGGCCATAGTTTACCACCAGAGGGAGCCCACAACTCAGCATCAATGTCAGTAATAGGACCATCTAGGCCACAGTGGGAGAACAGAAGCTATTATAAATGTGGGAGGATGTGACATCTGATGAAAGATTGTCTAGCTAAAGACGTGAGTGTAACCCAACCACCGAGGTAGAGTCAACAAGGCTCTCAGAAGTGACAGTTTAGCAGTGGCACACGAGGACGTGGATAGGTGTCCCAAATTAGTTCATCTTCACCCAACAACAGGGTGAGTGGTCGACAACCAACAACGACAAGATTCTATGCTATGAATCAGCCGAAAGCAGTGGTCAACTGACGATTCGTGATAGGCCAGATGGAATTATTTCATTCTAATATGTCTTTATCACACTTTGTATCTATTTTGATTGATCCGAGAGCTATGCATTCCTTTATCACTTGAGAAGTGATGATGACTACAATATGAATGTTAGTCATAGAGCAGATAGCTTGTTATTAGAAACTCCTTTAGTTGGATCTGCAATGTTGTGGGAGGTATGCTCTCCCTGTGTTCTTTCTTTTTCAGAACATAGCATTCAGATGGATCTTATACCACTTGAGATGCATGGGTTTGACATAATCCTTGGGATGGACACCCAAGAAAAGTATAAGATTGTCTTGGATTGCGGTTCCAAGCAGGCTATGTTCAAAGACAATGGTGATACATGGGTCTTTTAGGGGGACAAAAATATTCTTTCAACCTGTCTAGTGTCAGCAATGATAGCTGAGAAACTGTTGCGACAAGGATGTGAAGCATTCTTGGCACATGTGGTAGATACCAGAGCAGAGAGTCCTAGTCTTTTTGAAGTTCCGATTGTTAGGGTGTCACACCCCGATCTCACACTAACCACTAATCACAAGATTAGGGCGCGACGGAGGGATTATCACATAATCAAATCACTGAGAACTTTTTCTTTTTAAAACCTTGTAATGATATCCGGATTATAGCTGTAAACTAAACATAATAAACTATTGCGGAAGCATTTCAATTAAACTGGCTAGAGAACATAAACAGAGTTTACAACATGTAACATTGTTTAACAGAAAGTAAAACATAACATATAATTTACATCTTTTACTCATTCGCCATACATACTCTCTCTCTCCCACACCATGTCCCAAGGATAGAGGGGAAAGGACTAAGAGACCTCTATCTAAACTAACTACATATACCTTCTACAGACTAAGCATTAGGATGAAAAGATCCTTCTGATTCATGTTGCTGATGTTGACCTGAAAATGTTTGAGTAGAGGGATGAGCCTACTCGCTCAGTGAATAGCATTTTATTTAGCTATCAATAAACAACTCATCAGATAGATAAAATTGAAATAAAAGATAAGTGCAGTACTAAACATGGCAGTTCTAATGACATAGCAGATTTACATATAACAATCTCATTTCAAGCAACATCAGATATTTTAAACAAATAAACTGATATAGAGAATTGGTACATAAATTCAGATCTCTTAACATATTAAGCTTTCCCTGATCCTACATGATTACATATTTATATCATTTTTATGCCCCAATCATATGCAGTGTACTCTGCATATAAAGATCTGTAGCGAACTACGATCCCACCGTACAAGACTTAGCGACACACCCGGGAAATGCTAAGTCTGACTGCCAGCCCTGGTCTGCTGCAGGACTCTCAGGCTCACAAGGCCTCAGGCTCACAAGGCCTCACTACACTCTCAAAAGAGTGAACTCTAGACTCCTCCTCTAACCTGAGCACACAGGAGGATAGTCTTACCGGGTTACCACCGTGACACAAGCACGGATTAATGTTGAATAACCCCTATTTACTCCAGTGCCACCGTGACACACGCACGGATTATTGTTGAACACTGCCTCTCTCTATCCTCGTGCCACCGTGACTCCGCACAGTTATTGTTGCAACACGAGTTTCACCCCCCTGGTGCAGACCTCTCAAAGGGGTTCTACGGTGTTAGGGCACATAAGTCTATTAACTGATTAACATATAAACATTTAAACAAGAATATCACATTTACTGATTTCATATCAGATCACAATACACTGTCATTCTAAACTGACAGAGCAATATATTTCAAATCATTGTAATTTCTGAGAAATTCTCATACCATGCATTCAGACAAATTAGAAATGCATAAATAACCCAACTTATTTCAATTTGGCACATACATAGCGAATTTACGCAATTGAACATCTTATTGCACAAATTAAAGAAATTTACTTTACATATGAGAATCATACTCAACAATTATCCATTCTCTAAAATTCTCGAAAAACGTGCACATTAACCCAAATCCTGGTTTGTGCATCACTTAACTCAATTAAGAGTTAATTACATATCACAATACAATTTAATAACAATACTTGAGAATTTCTGGTAATACTTCAGAGAAATGTGCCATTTCATGTAAATATCAATTTACACATATTAATGTCAAAAGATATATGCAACTAGGGTTTTCATGCATATTTTATTTATTCATATCAACTTTGAAATCGTACATCTGATAATTTATCAGAAATCTTCATTGTCTGGGTTCATACCCCAAATCATACCATTTTCAAACATGAATTTCTAATTTCAACATTCAAATGAGCAATTTAGGTTCCAATGAACCATATAAATCTACTGATTCAATCCATACTGTTTAAATGCTAAATTTAATCATATAACAGTGTCTAGAAGCATTTTATGAACTAAAAAAAAGGTCGGGTGACGCCAAACGCTGCCCGACGCATGATAACGCCTGTTATCAGCGTAATTCGTGCACAAAACAGAAAATATTCAAACGCCTGAGTTTATTAATGATAAATAAATGAAACCCTACTCACATTGATTTGGACTATCTGGATTCGTTCGGGGATGCGTCCAAGGCCTGATTCCGGGCGATTTTGGATCGCCTTCTTCCTTTGTATTGGCTCTTTACTGATCCTGTTGACGGAACAGGACGCTCCAACAAATTCCGAAGCTAAGTGCTGATCCAGGCCAAAATTGACGGTGGTTCCTAGTTTAGACCTCCTAGCCGAGGTCCATGGCCGTGATTTAGAGCGTTGGCCGCCCAAATTAGCTTCCTCCAAGCCACGCACGGCAGCTGCAGCTTGCCGCTGGCCAAGCTGCTCGGCGGCTGGTGTCCAACCAACAAGGGCAGAAAGTGGTTGGGGGAAAGAAGTAGAGGAAGAAGAATGAAGAGAGACCCTAGCTCAGTCGGAGGTGAGGAGCTCAAGGGATCCCAAGAAATCGCCAGCTCTGCCTCCTATTCTCCATCGCGATCCCAAGCTGGGAGTTCTGCGCTGCTTACACTGTTCTATCGAGAACTAAATTAAAAGGAATGAGATAAGTAACAGGTTGCCGACCCACTTAAATGGGTAATAAAATGGAAAAATTGAATTTAGTCCCAGATTCTTACAATTGCCATAACTATGGCCTCGGGGGTCCAAATTGGTCGATTCTTCTTGCAATATTTCAAGCACAAAATTCTCTAAGCCCTGAGAGCAATATATCATGCTAATTATACTATTTTATTGGTTCGAAATTCCAATTGCATCCAAAAATCACTTTACTTAACTTAATCATCATATTTATGCACTAATTGTATCTTATGTGCTTGATTCAACTAAATCAAGTTAATGATGCACTAACCACTACATGAGCACATAAGTTAGCTCAAATAACTTTAATTATGCTCAAATCATGATGCTTACCAATAAACTTTGGAACGGGTCATAACAATCTCCCTCCCTTATAAGAATTTCGTCCCTAAATTCCTAAAAGAGAAAAGGAAACTTGTTACGCATTTAAGATTCAATCTCCCACGTAGCTTCCTCTAGGTTATGATTCCTCCACAGAATTTTCACTAATGATATCTCATGATTCTTGAGTTTCTTGATCCTTCGGTCAACTATCTGTATTGATCCCTCAACATAAGATACATCTGGTCTGAGTTGAGCAGATTATGGATCCACTATCTTCTCTGTACCAGGATAACACTTCTTCAACATCGATACATGAAATACATCATGTAGACTAGTCAACACAGATGGCAATTCCAACTTATAGGCTATAGGTCCAATCCTTTCAATGACAGGATATAGGCCCATAAACCTAGGAGTCAGTTTACCTCACTTACCAAAACTCAGCACCCCCTTCCATGGTGAAACTTTCAGATACACTTCATTACCAATCGGAAACTCAAGATGTTAACGCCTCTTCTCGACATGACTCTTCTATCTATTCTGAGAAGCTTTCTACTGCTCTCAGCATGTCCTCAAGAGTCTGAGTGGTCTTCTCAGACTGACCATCCGTTTGTGGGTGATAAGTTGTACTGAATCTTAATTTTTTATGCCCAAAGCACAAAGCAACTGATTCCAAAACCTGGATGTGAACTTAGGATCTCTATCTGATATAATTGAAACTGGGATACCATACAATCTGACTATTTCATCCACGTATATCTTAGCCAACTTTGGAACATCAAAGGTTGACTTAATATGAAGATAGTGAGCAGACTTAATTAGTCTATCCACCATCACTCATATCGAGTCACAACCTCTAGGTGTCCTGGGCAACCCTATCACAAAATCTATTGTGATATGTTCCCATTTCTATTCTGGTGTAAGAAAAGATTGCAAGGTACCTGTAGGTTTCTGATGCTCAGCCTTAACCTGCTGGCACACACTACATCTAGCCACGTACTCAGCTACATCCTTTTTCATACCTGATGACCAGTACAACTCCTTGAGATTCATGTACACCTTAGTGTTATGTGGATGCATAGCGTACATCGATGCATGTGCTTCCTCAAGAATCTTTTCTTTCAAATCACTGTCTTGAGGTACACAACATATCATGCTAATACAACACACCATCATCTGAAAACCTAAACTTTGGTCTTTTCCCCCTGTCATGTCATGTACGATCTGCTGCAACCCACTGTCACCCTACTGTAGTTCCTTGATCTGATCATAAAAGTCAGTTTGACTTGCATCTGCGCAATCAAACCACTCTGTGCTGTCACCCCTAAGTCTAAGTTCAACTTCTGCATTTCTACTAGCATGTCTTTCTTGAAACAGGCCATAGAGAATGCATCAACTGTTGAACTTAACACTATGCTCAAAGCATCTGCTACCACGTTCGTATTTCCAGGGTGATAATCTATCATTATATCATAATCCTTAATCAATTCTAATCATCTCTGCTGTCTAAGATTCAGATCCTTCTGGGTAAAGATATATATCAAGCTCTTATGATCTATAAACATCTGGCACACCTCACCATAAAGACAGTAATGTCATGTCTTATGAGCATGAACTAAAACAACTAATTCCAGATCATGTGACGAGTAATACTCCTCATTCTATGGTACTAACCTCTTATTACTACTGTAAGAATTTATTTCAAAATTATATCTTACTCTTTCTCCAAGTCATTTTCATATTGTGTATCTACCTTCCAGATTAGCTAACTTTAAACCCTGGATTTTATTAGTGCTAGGTTACCTTTGATAGTGCAAATCATATGATGTTATTTAATAAAGATACTAGTATTCAAGGTCAAATCACTAGCGACATCCCTTGAACTACTTCAACTCTAAACATTCTAGGGTTTGGTCCTTATCAGCAACATAGCATTATTGTGGTGTGACTTTGCTTCCTTAGTTTGAAATCAAACTTTAGATCTCATAAGTTCATCCATCTACTTGTAATGGATACAACAGATATGAATAATCATCAAGGAACTATAGATATATAACAGAAATGTAACATCAGCCAAGTTCTCTAGCATAACTTATTAACACAAATGCTACAAATAAACATGATACTTGTTACCCAAGCATCACACATGGCTCACAAGGCCATTCATATCTTGTCACCTCTCACTAGGCAACAACTTATTCACATGGCTCATAAAATCCGTACACATTATTACTTTTATTAAGCAACAACAACATCAACACACAAAAAGCCAATCAACATTTATTATATAAATGTCACAACCCAAACTTGGCTATATTCCTCATCTCATCATACCTGCATGGTTATTAGGCATGATAACAGTCATACAAGATTTTCATCACATCATGTGATACAATAGTAATACCATCATTCCTTGACCAGGAATTAGGGTTCACTATCAAACATGGCTTATCATTCCCTTTTTCCCCAAATTAGGGTTAGGGTTCCCCATTTCTCATTAATTCAGACCCTCTTGAGTTAACCAACTTTATCTTGTATTAAGGTATTTCCCCTCTTAATGCATTCCATCTCAGAATACTCACCCCTAGCATATAATGCATAGGGCACACATTAGAATTGTCCAGCTATCTCACATGATATGGACTTATCTTAGTTTAAGACATAACTTTATTATAAAGTTGCCTATAAACAATCGCAATGATACACCCTCAACTAGGGTTTACTAATCATGTATTGGATCCATGCATTTGTTATACATTATTGATTAGTACCATTAAGGTATTTCTCACCTAATCATTAAATTTAATCTGAACCTTATTGTGTTCCTTTATTTCTAATTAAGGATTGCTCATATGAGGTCCCAATGTTGGGTCTCCGATATCAGTTCCAACAAATTCTTAGTTGTTCTAATCTTTCTCTTATATCTCAACATCTTAGTGTATATACATTTTTCACCATGATTCGGGTCTAAATTATCCAAAATCTACTTTTATTATATTATTAATAGGAGTCATTAGATCTCAGTAACGCATCCTGCCAGCCGGACCAGGCCGAACCTGTAGTCCTGAAGCCAAGAGCTACTCAGGATTAACCAACTCCTATTAATCTCAAACATGTGGAAAGAATATCCACTTAGGGCAAACTCATTTAAACATAATTTCTGGTCTACTTAATACAAAGAATATAAACAATAACTAAATCACTTCATGACACACAACAATATAAAAGAATCATATTTATTCTATAAACTGAAAATCTAAATCCATACATATAAGAGCATTTCTAATGATTTCCAATCAAATAAGCAATATAAAGCAAGAGTTGCATTGCATCCTATGTTTAATCTCTTACTCCTGCATAAATTTCCAGTTTCTTAACCCTAAGATTTCTAGGGTTTCTCTCTAGCCTATCCTTCCTCTGCATACCTGGCCAGGGCATCCAGAGAAGAATAGATAGAGTAGCTTGATACTGGTCAATCTAAGTATTCAGACACCTGGCCAGGGTATCTAAACACTCAGACCTCCCAGAGCTAAAGACATATCACTTCTTATTTTTCTCACTTATAACTCTATCTTTCGACCCTAATGATCCCTGACGATTCAACATAAACTCTTTACTTGGTTCTCGTGACCACATCCTCTTCCTGCCATCTGCAATAGTATAACAGAACACTCCCTGTTAGAAAATTGCAGTTAGAAGGAAGACACTTAAGTCCTAATCCTATTGGTCTCTTATCGTCCCCTGACCTTGACTTAGAGTATTCATATACTCAACATATGCTCTGATACCAAGATGTCACACCCTGATCTCACACTAACCACTAATCACAAGATTAGGGCGCGACGGAGGCATTATCACATAAACAAATCATTGAGAACTTTTTCTTTTTAAAACCTCGTAATGATATCCGGATTATAGCTGTAAACTAAACATAATAAACTATTGCGGAAGCATTTCAATTAAACTGGCTAGAGAACATAAACAGAGTTTACAACATGTAACATTGTTTAACAGAAAGTAAAACATAACAGATAATTTACATCTTTTACTCATTCGCCATACATACTCTCTCTCTCCCACACCATGTCCCAAGGATCGAGGGGAAAGGACTAAGAGACCTCTATCTAAACTAACTACATATACCTTCTACAGACTAAGCGTTAGGATGAAAAGATTCTTCTGATTCATGTTGCTGATGTTGACCTAAAAATGTTTGAGTAGAGGGATGAGCCTACTCACTCAGTGAATAGCATTTCATTTAGCTATCAATAAACAACTCATCAGATAGATAAAATTGAAATAAAAGATAAGTGCAGTACTAAACAGGGCAGTTCTAATGACATAGCAGATTTACAGATAACAATCTCATTTCAAGCAACATCAGATATTTTAAACAAATAAACTGATATAGAGAATTGGTACATAAATTCAGATCTCTTAACATATTAAGCTTTCCGTGATCCTACATGATTACATATTTATATCATTTTTATGCCCTAATCATATGCAGTGTACTCTGCATATAAAGATCTGTAGCGAACTACGATCCCACCGGACAAGACTTAGCGACACACCCGGAAAATGCTAAGTCTGACTGCCAGCCCTGGTCTGCTGCAGGACTCTCAGGCTCACAAGGCCTCAGGCTCACAAGGCCTCACTACACTCTCAAAAGAGTGAACTCTAGACTCCTCCTCTAACCTGAGCACACAGGCGGAGAGTCTTACCGGGTTACCACCGTGACACAAGCACGGATTAATGTTGAATAACCCCTATTTACTCCAGTTCCACCGTGACACACGCACGGATTATTGTTGAACATTGCCTCTCTCTATCCTCGTGCCACCGTGACTCCGCACAGTTATTGTTGCAACACGAGTTTCACCCCCTGGTGCAGATCTCTCAAAGGGGTTCTACGGTGTTAGGGCACCTAAGTCTATTAACTGATTAACATATAAACATTTAAACAGGAATATCACATTTACGGATTTCATATCAGATCACAATACACTGTCATTCTAAACTGACAGAGCAATATATTTCAAATCATTGTAATTTATGAGAAATTCTCATACCATGCATTCAGATAAATTAGAAATGCATAAATAACCCAACTTATTTCAATTTGGCACATACATAGCGAATTTACACAATTGAACATCTTATTGCACAAATTAAAGAAATTTACTTCACATATGAGAATCATACTCAACAATTATCAATTCTCTAAAATTCTCAAAAAACGTGCACATTAACCCAAATCCTGGTTTGTGCATCACTTAACTCAATTAAGAGTTAATTACATATCACAATACAATTTAATAACAATACTTGAGAATTTCTGGTAATACTTCAGAGAAATGTGCCATTTCATGTAAATATCAATTTACACATATTAATGTCAAAAGATATATGCAACTAGGGTTTTCATGCATATTTTATTTATTCATATCAACTTTAAAATCGTACATCTGATAATTTATCAGAAATCTTCATTGTCTGGGTTCATACCCCAAATCATACCATTTTCAGACATGAATTTCTAATTTCAACATTCAAATGAGCAATTTAGGTTCCAATGAACCATATAAATCTACTGATTCAATCCATACTGTTTAAATGCTAAATTTAATCATATAACAGTGTCTAGAAGCATTTTATGAACTAAAAAAAAGGTCGGGCGACGCCAAACGCTGCCCGACACCTGATAACGCCTGTTATCAGCGTAATTCGCGCACAAAATAGAAAATATTCAAACGCCTGAGTTTATTAATGATAAATAAATGAAACCCTACTCACATTGATTTGGACTATCTGGATTCGTTCGGGGATGCGTTCAAGGCCTGATTCCGGGCGATTTTGGATCGCCTTCTTCCTTTGTATTGGCTCTTTACTGATCCTGTTGACGGAACAGGAGCTTCACGCTCCAACAAATTCCGAAGCTAAGTGCTGATCCAGGCCAAAATTGACGGTGGTTCCTAGTTTAGACCTCCTAGCCGAGGTCCATGGCCGTGATTTAGAGCGTTGGCCGCCCAAATTAGCTTCCTCCAAGCCACGCACGGCAGCTGCAGCTTGCCGCAGGCCAGGCTGCTCGGCGGCTAGTGTCCGACCAACAAGGGCACAAAGTGGTTGGGGGAAAGAAGTAGAGGAAGAAGAATGAAGAGAGACCCTAGCTCAGTCGGAGGTGAGGAGCTCAAGGGATCCCAAGAAATCGCCAGCTCTGCCACCTATTCTCCATCGTGATCCCAAGCTGGGAGTTCTGCGCCGCTTACACTGTTCTATCGAGAACTAAATAAAAAGGAATGAGATAAGTAACAGGTTGCCGACCCACTTAAATGGGTAATAAAATGGAAAAATTGCATTTCAGTCCCAGATTCTTACAATTGCCATAACTATGGCATCGGGGGTCCAAATTGGTCGATTCTTCTTGCAATATTTCAAGCACAAAATTCTCTATGCCCTCAGAGCAATATATCATGCTAATTATACTATTTTACTAGTTCGAAATTCCAATTGCATCCAAAAATCACTTTACTTAACTTAATCATCATATTTATGCACTAATTGTATCTTATGTGCTTGATTCAACTAAATCAAATTAATGATGCACTAACCACTACATGAGCACATAAGTTAGCTCAAATAACTTTAATTATGCTCAAATCATGATGCTTACCAATAAACTTTGGAACGGGTCATAACATAGGGAGTTTAACGATGTGTTTCCTAAGGAACTTCCAGGTGTTCCTCCACCCCAAGAGATTGATTTTGAGATTAATCTAATCCCGAGTACTCAACCTATAGCTCAAACACCATACAGAATGGCACCTGCTGAGATGGCAGAACTTAAGAAACAGTTACAGGAGTTGCTTGAAAAGGGTTTTATTTGACCGAGTACTTCACCTTGGGGTGCTCTGGTTCTTTTCATTAAGAAGAAAGATGGGTCTATGCAATTATGCATCGACTATAGACAACAAAACAAAGTAACCATAAAGAACAAATATCCTCTTCCAAGGATAGAGATGACCTATTTGACCAGTTGTGTGGTGCAACTATATTCTCTAAAATAGATTTGAGGTTAGGATACCATCAGTTACGCATCAAGGAGAGTGACATACCTAAATCTACTTTCAGAATGAGGTATGGTCACTATGAGTTCATAGTTATGTCGTTTGGACTAACTAATGCACCAGCTGCATTCATGGAACTCATGAATAGAATCTTCTGGCCATTCCTTGGTCAATTCATAGTAGTCTTTATAGATGACATCCTGATTTACAGTAGAGATGCTTGACAACATGAGAAACACCTTCGTCAGGCCCTGACTTTACTGAGAGAGCACAAGCTATACGCCAAGTTTAGCAAGTGTGAATTCTGGTTATCAGAAGTGCCTTTCCTAGGACACATAATATTTGCCTCAGGTATCCGTTTTGATCCTAAAAAGGTAAAATCTATCTTGGAGTGGGAACAGCCAAAGACACCAACAGAGATACACAGTTTTCTCGGACTGGCAGGCTACTATAGGAGGTTCATTAAGAACTTCAGTTCTATAGCATTACCCTTAACCAAGCTAACCAGGAAGGAGGTTCCTTTTGTCTGGAATGACAAGTGTCAACATTCTTTCCAGTTGTTGAAAGAAAGGTTAACAAGTGCGCCTGTGTTAGTGTTACCTGAACAGGGAAAGGGGTATATTGTATTCTGTGACGCTTCTAAGAACAATATAGGATGTGTGTTGATGCAGGATAAACAAGTGATTTCTTTTGCTTCTCGACAACTTAAGAAACACGAGGAAAATTATCCGACACGTGATCTAGAATTAGCTGCAGTGGTTCATGTGTTGAAGATCTGGAGACATTATCTGTATGGAGAGACATTCCAGATTTTCACAGACCATAAGAACTTAAAGTACATCTTTTCACAACACGAGTTGAATATGAGACAACGCCGCTGGATGGAATTAATCAAGGACTATGATTGTACAATTGATTATCATCCAGGAAAGACTAATGTAGTGGCTAATGTACTAAGTAGAAAATCATCGTCGCCAACCATAGAAAAAGCATAGTTGAACTCTTTAGTGTGCTTTAAACGAGACATGCTTGTCTCTTTGAGGCAAAACAATGTACAATTTAAAGTATCCTTTTTAGCTAGATTGTTAGCTGAAATGAAAGTGAAACCTACTCTGAAACAACAGATCAAAGAGGCACAATAGGCTGATACTATGATTCAGCAAATCATGTCAGAGTATGGTAGTGAGAAACAGGATGGTTTCCATGAGTCATATGATGAGGTAGTCAGTTACCATGGTAGGATGGTATTACTAGATGCCAATGACTTAAGGAAGTTAGTCATGGAGGAATCTCATTCATCCATGTATGCAATGCATCCAGGGAGCACCAAAATGTATCATAATTTGAAAGATACGTATTGGTGGCCCGGATTGAAGAAAGATGTAGTTGAGTTTTTTATGCGGTGTCCAGTGTGTCAGTAGGTTAAAGCTGAACATCATAAGCCTGTAGGAACAATGCAACCTTTACCTATACCACAGTGGAAATGGGATCACGTGACCATGGACTTTGTGGTTGGTTTACCCAGAATAGCCAAAAGTCATGATTCCATTTGTGTGATAGTTGATAGGTTGACTAAGTCAACACATTTTCTGTTGGGTTTTGTGGAGAAAACATGCGCGGCGGAAGAAACTAAATCCACGCAACCCGTAACAGGATCTCGTCGATAACAGCATATTCGGAAATAGGTTTGTGGGATATACCTTATCGCGGAGCAAGTTCGACGATGTCCCGCTGCACGACGGTGCAACGCTGCTTGTCAAACACGGACGGATCTTCTCTCCCGTTCGCTGTCACAGGTTGATCCGGCGATGCTCCTTTGCGGCGGTGACGTACGTTGCTCGCAGCACGTATAGGTGGTCGTCGACGTCCTCCGAACGCAGGCGTCAAGGCGTCTGCATCTCTACTTCGTCCACGCGGATGGACAGAACTCCACGTCGCGCTTCTCAAGCCGGCGGGAAGGAGCGTGTCTCTGCGGCGGCGTGCTAGTGGCGCACTGCTCTCCTTTCTCTCCTAATGACGGCGACGGCTAGGTTTACGTACGTATGCGTAAACGGAAAAGCGTCTATCTATCTTATATAGATATCGGTCGTCAATCCTCCTTTAAACAGGATACGAAGGGAAATAGGGTTTCCTAAACCCATCGGTAAACAGAAACGTTGCGTTAATTAAAACGCTCGTGGATTAATTAGAATATTCCGGAATTCATTAATTAACCAAATCATCACATTAATTGATTAATTAATATCCGACTCCATGCAATCGCTTGGGATGGCTCTACGGGCATACATATACAAACAAACTCCCACTTGCACTCAGAGCCAGTCACTCCAATATTATTCTAATCCATTACATAAACATTTTAGTAATTAATGTGATTCAGAGCAATTCCATTCAAATCCACAATCATACTCCTATTCCAATACATCCTATGTGTGTGACCCGGTAGGCTCCAAATTACGTTGGCAGTGATATCCATAATCATATTATGATTTCACAAACAATGATTGGTATCTAGCAAGACTTCATTGCTACCCAAGTAATTGGAGAAGTTGGAGAACAACTTAACCTATCATTCATGATTGGTGTTATAGTGATTGTATAGTTCCTTTGTCGTTGATATCCGGATTGAACTCAAGTCATGGAAATGTTATCCTTTTCAATGTTCAATCCATGTTCCTTGAACTAGAGCAGACTGTCTGAGATATATGTAAGCTCAATATCACATATTGACTCGCATCTGCATGGCCATGCATTTCTCAGTCTCGCTTATCAAGTGGTCGGAATATCACACTCCCGTAGGAAGGACAAATTCCATCTACATCACTCACAGTCATCCCCATGTGTCACAGTGCACCCAAGCACCATCTTTATAGCAATCCTTATTCAGGACCACGGTGGATGATGTCAAAGTACACTGAACGACATGTGATAAGTGTAGTGACTTCAGGTCTAAGAACCACAATCACCACCATCATTATGAGATGTGACTCTAACTACCAATCATGGTATCCATGTGTCACTCTCAAGGTGGGTCTATCCGATACACTGTTCTCTAACAAGTATCTATGTATTTGGTTTGATATCTCCATATCATGGATAATGAGATTCTTCCATCAACCAACATACATTCTAATCTTATGTGTTATTGATGTCTATGGATATTTCCACAATAACAACTGATTAGGGACAAAACAAGAATACATACTCTTAGCATACATATGATCTCACTGTTCAGGTCATCAACCCGAAGACATATGTCATTGAGTATATTATTCTATAGACATCTATAAGTTTTATGGTCATCTCACAATATAAAACACAAACATATAGATTGGAAACTTGCCTTTATTAATATGATCAATGTAGTATTACAAACCATCTACATAGTATCCCATTACAATCATCGAATGATAGTCTCAATGGGCATACATATCAACATTTTCTTCCTATCAAAACAACCTATACTGCTGAGAAACCTGCACAGATCTATATAGATGAGATAGTGTGGTTGCACGAAGTTCCAGCCACAATTTTTTCTGATAGAGGTCCCCAGTTCACGAGTCGTTTTTGGGAACGACTACATGAAGCATTGGGTACGCAGTTAAGATTCAGTACTGCCTTTCACCCCCAAATAGATGGATAATCTGAGAGGACTATACAAACCTTGGACGATTTGCTTAGGGCATGTGTCCTTCAGTTTGTAGGAAGTTGGGATCTACACTTGAGCTTAATAGAATTCACTTACAACAATAGTTATCAACACAGTATTGATATGGCACCATATGAAGCATTATATGGTAGACGTTGTAGATCTCCATTGTGCTGGTATGAAATAGGAGAATACCAACTTTTGGGTCCTGAATTAGTGCAACAGACAACTGAGAAGATTAAAGTAATACAACAACAGTTAAAAGCTACACAAGATAGAAATAAGTCATATGCTGATAAACGGCGAAGACCTTTAGAATTTCAAGTTGGAGACAGAGTATATCTCAAAGTCTCACCTTAGAAAGGTGTTCTTATATTTGGGAAAAAGGGTAAGTTAGCTCCTAGATTTATGGGTTCTTATCCAATCACTGAACGGATTGGAAAGGTAGCCTATAAGTTCGAGTTGCCACCTGAACTACATAGATTACATCCAGTATTCCACATATCCATGTTGAGAAAGTGTCACCATGATACGAAGTTAGTATTGAAACCTGTAGAGGTAGAGTTAAATGAAGATATGTCCTATGAAGAAGGACCAATGATGATTCTTGATAGGAGAATAAAAAAGTTGAAAAAGAAATACATAATTCTTGTGAAAGTTCTCTGGCATCATCATGGCGTTGAAGAGGCTACATGGGAGCTGGAGGAAGAGATGAGGAGGAAGTACCCTTCTCTTTTCTCTTGATGATTTCGGGGACGAAATCCGTGTTAGGGGTGGATAATTGTAACATCCCTGACCTGGGTTATGGCCTAACCCTAGAAGTTTTGCTTAAGTAAGTCATTTATATTCTTTTCTTTATCTTTTGAAAAGTAATTAAGACTAAAGAAGAGCTTATGTTTCAATTTTGGTCCTATTTGAATAATGTTGAAGCAATATTTGCTTGTTTTAGACTAAAGTGCAATTTACCCAATATAAGGGGTTACCTTGCAAAATGTTACATGATAAATGTTCCTCAATTGCTATAGCATCATAAGAATGAGAAGGATGCTAAGGGATGGTTTGTAGAAGCCTAAATTCCAAGAAGGGGCTTGTTTGAATAATACTTGTACATTGAATACTAGTTTTGGTGTAATTTGTAATTTACCCAAAACCTAGGGTTGAATATGTAAAACACTACCTCAAGAGTGTCCCTACTGTTTCTTGGTATCTTTTAGAGAAAATAAAAAGAAAGGGGCATCTTGTTTGAACCATATTTGAGAAATGATACTCTTGATAATAAAATAATCAAGAAATAAGCATAATTGAAACCCTATGTTATTTGGTAGCAAAAATATATAAACTAAATGAAGTTTCCATCAACTAAAAAGCTATGGGTGAAATCCTATAATGGAATGGTAGCCAAAATACCTTGAGATATGCCGAAATAATCCTAAGTAGGTGAAAAATATCTACCTACATTTATAATTGAAAAGTAATGTCCACTAACATAAAGGTGTTAATGGATAATAGTATTATATTTATTAAGGAGCTTAATGGTTGATTATAATTCAAGGTCAAAGGGATTTGAAGATAAGCAGGATAGATTCGGAGACAAGGAAGTGGAGGGGGCATGTGGCAAGGAAATTTGATGACTTCCCTCCTACTTTCTCTCTCCTAAGAATTCAATTATATATATATACTCAATTATCCACTACTTGAAAGGCTATTTTTTCTATACACATTCACTCCCTACTTAGGCCAATGACCAAGGAAGCAAAGGATAAGGAGGAGATCGTTTCCCAATCTTAAGGTAAGATCCATGGTCATCTTCAACCTTGGGTTGAAGGCTAAAATCGATTTATAACTCTTCTTTTCTTCTCTCTTCCATCCAATGCTTAACTTTGGCAATCTTTTACATCAAAAGGGTTGAGAACGTGCCTTGGATAATTGGAGGAGCTATGTTCACCATTAAAGATGAAAATCTTGGAGCTTTGAAGTTGCTTTGTAGGTGGGTTATATAACTTGAACCCAATGATATTATTATTTGATTTCAATCTTGCAATATATGTTGATCTTTCCATCTTCTCAATTTTTTGTTAAGTAATTGATGAATTAATGAATCCATTGGTTGTATGGACAATAGAAATGGAGGTCTAAAGCTTGATGATGGTGACATCATCTTAGAACACACCTCTAGATGAACAATATCAAACTGTTTCAATTATGTATGGCCAAACGGTTTCAAACCGTTTAGTGATCAAACGGTTTCAACACAACCTAGGTCAAACAGTTTCAAACCGTTTAGTGATCAAACAGTTTCAACAAAACCTAGGTCAAATGGTTTCCAATCGTTTAGTGATCAAACTGTTTCAATACAATCTAGGTCAAATGGTTTCAAACCGTTTAGAGTTCAAACGGTTTCAACTTTGGATAGGCCAAATGGTTTCAAACCATTTAGAGTGCAAACAGTTTCAACCTAATTTAGTCCAAAATGATCCCAAACTGTTTGAAGGTCAAAGGGGTCTCAACACCATTTCAAGGTCAAAGGGGTCTCAAGACAGATTGAAGGTCAAAGGGGTCTCAAGATCGTTTGAAGGTCAAAGGGGTCTCAAGACCGTTTAATGGTTAAAGGGGTTTTCAAGATCCTTTAAAGATTAAATAATCTCAAACCGTTTAGAGAACAAATAGTCTCAAAACCGTATAAGGTCAAACAACCCTATGAGTGTTTTTTAAGTAACTCAAGGTTGATTACAATGGAAGTACCTCTAAAGTACTTAGGTGAATAGTACACTTAGAGTGATTGTCATTTGATGCTTATGAAAGTAATAAACTCAATACACTATGATAAGCATAGGTGCATGTACTTTAGTGAAAGAATGATCGAACTTAATAAAGTCTAGAGTAATCAACATCCTAGAGAGGATGAGAGAGAAACTCATACTTGTGTAATAAACATGTAATATGCATACATTGATACTTTTAATAAGTGTAGAGTATGAATTAGGGTTTGATCTTTGATAATGTGATCATGAAACCCTAATTGATAAAGAATGGGAAACCCTAACCCTAATGAGGGAATAGTGGTGTTACCCTTGTATTGCATAGTGTTAATATGTAATTGTTATGGTTGTTATCAAGTATACTAACCATGAAGGTATTATAAGTTGATGAGCATAGCCAGGTATGAGCTATGATGCTTAATGTGCCTTGTGAGCTATGTGTGATGCTTGTGTAATAAGTATCAAGTATACCTTGGTCATATGACCTAGAGGTAATAGTTACCTGATAAGTGATAATAATGTTCAGTGATGAACAAAGGTTTATAATACCCAGATCCAGTAAACATGATGATGATATTGTTGATGGATGAGAATTCTCGGTAAATGAGATAAGGGATTGAGATCCCAATGTTTTAAAAAGTTTTGAAAAATACTTGATAGATGTAATACACTTTTCTTTGTAGCATTTGTCATAATAATTCATGTTTAAAAACTTGGCTGATGGTAAAAGAATATGGTAATGCACTTAATTAATCAAATGAAATCTTACATCCCTGGCCATAGATCCATCATCGTCAGTAGTTGGTGATGGTGAAATAGGTTTTCCCATGGGATCTCCTGGAGGGCATATTTTTTAATATGCGGGGGTAGTGGGAGCGACTGGAGGGCATATTTTTGAATATGCGGGGGTAATGTGGGATTGACATGAGATAAATACAAGATCTCTCAATCCTTCATTATATGTGCAGGGATGGATGTATCACGAATCTCCCGATGATGATTAATGTCAAATTGATGTGAGATAAACATGAAATCTCTTGATTGCAAAGAGAGTACATCCGCCGCTGTAGCTCTATAGCAAAGTTTCCACTATACCCTGGAAAGCTATTTAGCAGAGACACAAGATGTCCTGCATGTGGTCTCACACTGACCGAGACAGATAAGGTCATGGGGTCTGACTCTTCCATTGACCTAGGTATGGAACCGATGCTTTATGCCGCCGTTGTCAGTTGGAGTATGAGCGGTATACCTCATTTCCTTAGGGCATAAGTGTGATTGTAAAATGTAATCAGCTGTGTAGTGTATTTTCTTAAGGATGAAATATGGAAATCATTGGTTGATGTTACATTGCTTAATACATCCTAAAATGTATAAATGTTATACATGTTCTTCATATTCCTTATTAAATAGATGATTTACTGCTTCATCATATATAGATGTAATGCTTTAAATGATGATATTGCTCTATTCTACTTAAACAATGATTTATCTTTCTTATTAATAATAAAGATTCCTCTACTCAATTTATTACTATTTATCTGCAATGATAATATTATTGGAGGAGAGTTATATCTCTTATTGGGACATGGGTCTCACCCCGTTGGTTACCAACATTTTTAGGTGAACGTAGACGAGCAGGTAGGGACCATATAGCAGGGGAAGGACAACACCATTAGGGATAGAAGTAACATCTCAGGTGGAGATACTGATTGTCGTGTCTTGTAGATATGAGTCCTATGTGTCATCTTTGTTCTGTCGGGTCCTTGGATTCAGTACTCAATGTTTTAATGATCGATCTGAGATTTTGGCTTGAATGCCTCGAGGTTTATTGTTGCTTATGTATAGTTTTGACAAAGAAACTATTGTAAATATATTCCTCAAAGAAGAAATGGTACATGGTATGTACAATGTGAACTATAACGTATACAATACTTTGGTTTTCTTTATAAGAGTTTCTTGGAATTGGATTTCTTTGAAAAAGGTTTTAAATTTTAGTGATTTTTGTTATTCTATTGATTATGACCAATTTTGGAATTAATTACACAGTGATGGTCTGATTTGTTGTCAGATCGTCACATGTAAACCATTGCACTATGTATTAATCATATACATATATATGTATGGGAGTCTCGAACACATCACAACACATGGATCTCGACCACCTTAAACACCTATGGCTCGACCTCTCATCACACACATGCCACGACCAAGACAACATATGTGTCTCAACCCTTCACACAACAAGAGTGTCACGACCATGGCACACCAACATTGCCACAACCCTAGGTGTTACAACCATGACACCAGCGGTGCATGGCGTCGTGATATAATGTAACACCATAACGGGGTGTCATGACTGGGACACCACCATGTCACAACCAACTTGCAACTTTGTGTTGTGACCAAAACCAAGCAAGGTATGTTGACCATCTACTCTTGGTGTGATGTGACTGAGACTAACTTCACCTTGACCTGTTACAACCATGGTACAACCTGAATATGTGTTTTGATCATCAAAACTCATCATCTTGATCATATCTTTAACCAACAGGTTTAAATGACAAAGCAACAACGTTGTATCACAACTTGTAGCGACCAAACCCTAAGGTTAGGGTTGTCACAGTTGCAACAACCACTTGTAAGAGTGTCAACCATGATGGAAGACCAAAGGTTTGTCTTGGCCTAAATATATCCATATGCCCAACAACTAAATTGATCTAACCTAGGTTGAAATAGAAGATTGAACCAAGAAAATCAAACATCAACTAAAAGGAAAATTCCAACCTAAAGTATACTTCAAACCCTAGATCATGGGTGATAGATAGTCATAAAAAAACTATATTTAGAGAGAGAACTGAGATTCTCATGTCTCCAAAAACTTCCTATTTTTCAAGTATGAACGAACCATGTAAAAAGTAGCATGGTTCCATGGTAAAAATTCAAGGAATACACATCAATCTTCCATCTACTAGAAAATCGAGTACAAGACTTTTAGGGTTTATAAGAAAGATAATACTTTCAAGAATACTACAAGATTTAAAATCTGAAATTAAACATTATGCTATCATAAATAACATGCTTTTAAGATCTAGAACAACAACAATAAGATCAAATTTAATATGCAATTAACATATGTGGGAAAATTTATATAACCAGTCTGGTTTTGGAGAGAGTCAAACTCCCAAGATCTCCAACTCCAAAAACTTGCAACCAAGCTTCAAACTTTGACTAAAGGATTGCCTCAAGCAGAGGAACCAACACCATGGTCAACCAAGAGCTTAAGAAAAGAGAGAAAATAGTCTTAGACTGAACTAAAGGGAAAAAGAGAAAGAAGAGGTCTTCTTCTCACTTGGGTACCATCATGTCAAAACATGATCTATGACCCTTGTGAAGAAGAGATCTCCAAGAAAAGACACCATGGATGATCCACAATATACAGATAAGGAGGAAGAAGAATATGTAGGTTTTAAAAGATGGAATACATGATCAAGGTTTAAGATCACTTATCAAAAGAGGAATCACCAAAAATCTCCACCATGATGTTGATCTAGAACAAGATCTTCCCCAAGAAAAGTAGATTAGCAACCAGGGCTTCAAGATCTGACCTGTCTTGCTCCAAAAGATCCAAAGACAATCCAAGGAAGACAAAAGGTTGTAGGGAAAAAAAAGGTTGCTCCCTTGTGAGGTGAAGGGGTTATATATTCAAAGTAGGAGGGAAGTAAGAGATTTTGAGGTGTCAACATAATAGATCATCAAGGGACACATGACCTTCAATGATAAATCCTTTCCGCCACTCATAGGAAAATTATGAAATGTTCATGTTTATCAAAAAAAAATGTAGTGACCTCTAAGGTCAGATACCACCTTGTCTTGGTCGAGACACTTCCATCAACTTGTCTAGGTCGAAACCCTAAGTCACCATATGTACATGGTCGAGACACTAGTGGACAAACTATCTTGACCATTCTCCCCTCTAGGTCTTCTCTGTCAAGACAACACTACCCAAGGAATGTGTTGCGATCTCTAGACTCACTCAAGTGAGTTGTAGTGGTCATAACACTCAAACCCTATCATAATCACCATATCAACTATGCAAACCCTATAATCACCATGAGGTGTCACATCACTATCTATGATTCAAGAAAGGCACCCCATTGCATCATCCACTCTCACATGATGCTAAAGTACAAGAAACATTCTCAACATGTGACAATTTGCATGATAACCCTCACTTATGGGTAAATTGCAATTTGGTCCAAAACAAGCACATATATTAGAAGATAGATCAAGCATCAATCAAATTGGACCAAAATGAAAATATAAGCTTGTCACATGATATTAACACATCCCAAAAGATTAAATTAAGGTTTTAACATATTATTATACAAAGTAAACACAATCAATTATAATGTAGGGTCAGGGGTGTTATACAACCATTATGCTGAACATCAACTAGCTTATTCTTGTTTTTCAACATTTATTATTTGTTGATTGTAACATGATTCAACTTGATAGTTTATTTACTAAATTTGGTATGGCTAACCCAATAGGGATAACCAATTATGTACGGTTTCACATTAGGGTCTGGTTAGATACACATTCACGTACATGCATATTGAACTCTACTATGATTAGTAGGTATTTAGTTGCATCATCACAATATGTTACTATATGTAAGTAAGATGTAAAATTATTATGTTTATCATCTCATGGGATGCTGAATATAATTTCCAAGGTAAGCTATCCATACCTCTACCTTTCATACAAGTGAATACATAAGACCTATAGATCAAGTTTTGATATCTGAACTAGCATAATTATTTACCTCCTTATTTATATTTGTATATTATCAATTTATTTGGTTTATCCAAACCATGAATTTACATTACATTGATAAATACAACCTCACATATATATTAGTTTACGTTAGTGAAGTATTATCCCATGATATTCAATTTGTCAAGGTTTAATTATCCTTGAATACTACAACAACAAAGCTTCATAATGACTATTGGAACTGAAAAAGGAGTGAAGATCAGTTAATGGCAGGACACTATACCACAGCCTGTGTGTCGCCATTTTCTTCAATGTTCATTGAGTTGTCCTCGTGGCTAGGTTCCTCCTGGTCATGGAACTCCAAGGTACGAGTGACATCTTAGACTTCAAATGATTGTATTTTTCCTTCTCCCCAGTTGAGGTATGTTGCTCCTAGGTATGACCCTTTTTTTATGACTCTATCGGGGCTCTGGATAGATTGGTAAACAATCTTTCAATTCATCAACATCACAAAACCATTACCTCCCTGACCTTGGTTAATAAGTGGAACATGATTCTTATAAGTGCCCTCCAGTTTGTAGGCTTGGAGTTGATAAGATTCAGTGGAATCGGAGGGGCTAGGCCTCCCTTTACTTATCTCATCTTCACGTAGGAGGACTACAATGTATGCTTGAGAGCCTTTTTGTAGAGGCTTTTGTGGTTTAATTTGCTTTGCCGAATTTGAGGTTCACAACTTGCTTATTTTCTTCTATTTTATGTTTTTTATCATCGCTATCTCCTAGTCCCCATCTTTGCTCATAGCTTCACTATCCGATATGGGGATGGCATCACGATCTCCATGATATTTATGGCTACCTTTGTAACATCCCTGATCTGGGTTATGCATTAACCATAGATGTTTTGTTTAAGAAAGATAATTATATGCTTGCTCTTATCTTTTGAAAAGTAATTAAGGCTCAAGAGGAACTTATGTTTCAATTTTAGTCCTTATTGAATAATGTTGAAAACAATGTTTTGCCCATTTTGGACTAAAGTGCAAATCACCCAAGTTGAGGGGTTAACTTGCAAATGTTACATGATAAATGTTCCTAAAGTGTTATAGCATCATAAGAATGAGAATGATGCAGAGGTACGTCTTGTGCAAGCCTAAGCACTAAGAAAGAGCTGATTCAATAATGTATGTGCATTAAAACCTAGTTTTGGTGTAATGTGCTATTTACCCAAAACCTAGGGTTCAGTATGCAAAATACCACTTCTAGAGATTCCCTAATGTTTCTTGGTATCAATTGGAGAGAAGAAAATAATAGGGGAGTCTCATTTGAATCTCTTTGGGGGGAGAGAGAATCTTGATATTAAAATAATCAAGATTTAAGCATAATTGAAACCCTAATTCAATTTAATGCAAAAAGAAATATATTAATGGAAGTGCCCTTCAACCAAAAGTGTGATGGTTGAATTTATATAAGTGTGGACGTCCTTTTGCCTTGCAATGGTACCGAAATATCCTAAGTAGGTGAAGAAATCCACTTGCATTTGTTAATTAAAAGAATTGTCCACTAAAAATGGATAATGATATTATATTGTTTAAGGTGCTTAAAGTGGATTGCTTTTAATTCAAGGATAAATGAGAGGTTTTTGAAGTAGAGGATGATGGCTTCATATGCAAGGAAGTGAGGGGGATAAGTGGCACCAATTTTGGGAATTAAAGGATTTTTATAACACTTTCTCTCTCTTGAAATTCCCTTATATACACTCCATTTTTCACCCACATGAAAGGCTTGTTCGACTCTTCTTTCTTTCTTTGCTTTTTACGTGCACAAGGGAACTTAGGAGCAATAGGAGGACGTACCCCAACCTATAGGTGACCTCCTTAATCATCTTCAACCTTGATTTCATGGTGGAAATCGAAATTCAATGCTTATTTTCTTCTTTTCTCCCTTCAATCTCCAACTTTAGCCATACTTTTCATCCAAAGACTTGAGGACGGACCTTGGATAGTTGAGAAAGCTTCATTCACCATTGAGGACGTGAATCTTGGAGCTTGGATTCAACTCTGAAGGTGGGTTATATAACATGAACCCTTAAATGCTATTATTGGTTCCATTTCTTCATCATATGTTGATTCCTTTTTCATTCCCGAATTTACTTTTGATTAATTGTTGAAATCACTACAAAGATCACAGAAAATTTCGAAGGTTTGTAGCTTGAAGATGATGATGTCAACTTAGCACACACCTCAATAAATATCATGAGCAAACAGTCTTCAATTTTGATGACCAAACGGTCTCAAGATCGTTTGGTGATCAAACAGTCTCAAGACCGTTTGAGGTCAAACGGTATCAAGACCGATTGAGATCAAACGGTCTCAAGACCATTTGAGGTCAATTTCTGATATAGTTGGATGAAGATCCAATGGTTCCAATTGATTTAATTATAATGGTTTCAAGAATGGATGATCCATTGATTACAAACCCTAATCAGATTGATTGGTTGAAATCCTAAATTGATTGAGTCAATTTCTATGTTGTTTGGCTCAAACGGTCTCAAGACCGTTTGAAGGCAAACGGTCTCAAGACTGTTTAAGGTCAAATGGTCTCAAGACCATTTGAGGTCAAGAGGAGTCATGGATGGATGGAGATCCAAGGGTTACAAGTTGATGTACTTTCAATGGCCTTAATGATGGATGGTTTAATGAGTAGAAATCCTAAATTGATTGATTAAGAAACCCTAAATGATCCATTCAGTTTCAAGGTGGTATGGACCAAACGGTCTTGAGACCGTTTGAGTCCAAATAGTCTTGAAACTGTTTGGAGGGCAAACGGTCTCAAAACCGTTTGATGGTCAATCGGTTTCAATGATGGGTTGTTCATTCGGTCTCAATGTTAATTTGATCAAACGGTTTCAAGTGTTGAAAGCACTAAATGGTTTCAAAACCATTTAAGAGCAAACAGTCTCAACCCTAGATGCCCAAATTGTCTCAAGAACGGTTGGAGGGCAAACGGTCTCAAACGATTTGAAGGTCAAGGAGGTCAAAACCGTTTGAAGGTTCAAAAGTATCAAAACCGTTTGGAGACCTAATAATCTCAAAGATATGAAAGATCAATTAACCCTATGATTTTCAATGATGATAATTACAATGGTTGTACCTTTAAGGTACTTAAGTGATTAGTACCTTTTGAGTGGTTAACCTTTGATGCTTATGAAAGAAGTAACTCAATGTACTATGATAACCATAGATGTATGTACTTGAACGAAGGGTTGACCTAATCTAATCAAGCTTGAAGTAATCAACATCCTAGACAGAATGAGAAAGAGAGGAATTCATACATGTATAATGATCATGTAGTGGTTAAGCCTCAACACTCTCAACATGAATAAAATATGTATTTAGGGTATGATCCTTGATAAAGAGACCATGAAACCCTAATCGAGAAGGTTGATGAGCCCTAACCATAATTTAGGGAAATGCTAGGTGAAACCCTAAACTAGGGTAATGGTGTAACCCTAATCTGGGGTGATGAGATGAGAAATCCCAATTCAGGGTAATATAATGAAAAACCCTAATTTAAGAGGATGCTTCATGTGAAACCCTAATGCAGTAATGTGATATGAAACCCTAATCAAGGGTGATGTCATGTGAAACCCTAATGCAGTGATGTGATATGAAATCCTAATCAAGGGTGATGTCATGTGAAACCCTAATGCAGTGATGTGATGTGAAACTCTAATCCAGTGTGATGCTATGTAATGCTATATGAAACCCTACCCTAATATAGGGTGAAGGTATGTGAAACCCTAATTTTGGGTTATAGTGCATGAAACCCTAATCTTGGGTAATATGATGATAAACCATAACCCTAATTTTTGGGTAAGGGGAAGAGTATCCCTAATTGACATGAATTTGGGAAACCCTAACCCTAATGAGTGAATAGTGATGCTACCATTACATTGCATGGTGCTGATATGTAATTGATATAACTGTTATCATGTGTACTAATCATGCATGTATCATGAGATGATGGACATAGCCAGGTATGAACTATGATGTTTTATTATTGAAATTGTTTTATGGGCCTTATGAGCCATAATATGCTTTGTTTCCTAGTGAGAGGTAACAAGATATTAAATGGGCTTTGAGATCCATGTGAGATGCTTATGTAGAAAGTATCATTTTTACCTTGGTCAGATGACCTGAAGGTATTAGTTACCTGATAAGTGGTGACAAGTGTTTTTTAATGAAATGAGGGTTTGAATACCCATATTCCATAATCATGTTGATGAGATGTTAAGGGATGAGAATGCCCCTGATGTGACAAGGGATTGAGATCCCAAAGTTTTGTAAAGCTTTGAAAAGTACTTAATAGAAGTATTACACATTCTTCATAGCATTTGTTTTAATAATTTATGTTTGAAAACATGACTGATGCTAAAAGAATATGGTAATGTACTTAATTAATCAAGTGAAATCTTATCATGTACAGCCCTGGCCATAAATCCATCATCATAAGTAGTTGGTGATGGTGAAATAGGTTTTCCTACGAGATCTCCTAGAGGGCATACTGTTGAGTATGTGGGGGTTATGGGCGTGAATATCCTTACGCCCTAATGTGGGACTAATGTGAGATAAACATTAAATCTCTCAATCCTTCATTATATGTATCGGTATGGATGTATCACGAATCTCCTGATAATGTTAATGTCGGATCGGTGTGAGATAAATATGAAATCTCTCGATTGCAAAGAGAGTACAACCGCCACTGTAACTCTATAGCGAAGTTTCCAGTATACCCTCGAAAGCTATTTAATAGAGACACAAGATGTCCTACATTTTTTTCCTCACACTGACTGAGGAGGATGAGGTCATGGGAATCTGGTTCTTCCTTGACCTATGTATGGTACCGATTTTGATTTCGCAATGGTCGGTTGGAGTATGAGAAGTATACCTCATCTCCTCAGGGCTTAAGTATGATCGTAAAATGTAATCAGCCATGTAGCGTATTTGCTTAAGGTTGAAATACTAGAATCAATGGTTGATGTTACCTTGCTTAGCATATCCTAGAAGGATAAATATTATACATGTTCTTCAATTCCTTATTGGATAAGTAACATGTTGCTTTATCAAGTTATAGCTGAAATGATTTGAATAAGAATATCACTCTAATCCGTTTAGACATTGATTTATTTGTTGTTGAATATATATGATTCCTCTACTCAGTTTTATTCTATTAAACTTCAATAATAATGTTTCTGGCAGAGAGTTAAATCTCTCACTTGGAAAATTTCAACTGTCTCACCCCTATGGGATCCAAATTTTTAGGTAGACGTAGAAGAAGAGGCAGAAACCCTATTGTAGGGGAAGAATAGTAGCAGCAGCAACAAGGACAATAGTGATATTCCAAGAGGAGTCACTGGCTATCATGTTTTGTATATAGATTCCTATGTGTCGTCTTTGTACTCTCAGGTCCTAGGAGTTAGTAGCTAGTACTTTTAATTAATCGATATGAGATTTTGGCATGATGCCTCGAGGTTCTTATGCTGCCTATGTATAGTTTTTACAGAGCAGTTGATGTTTGTAATCCTCGAGAAGGGATGATACAGGACATGTACTTATGAACCAGGATGAAAATAAAGTACATTGGTTCTTATTAAAAGAGTTTTCTTGTGTTTGGATGTCTTTGTAAATGGCTTTAATTTTTAGTGATTTTCAGTAATCCACTGCTTATGTTTAATTATGCAATTAATTAAACTATGATGGTCTGATTTGGTGTTGGGTCGTCTCAGTTTAGTTGGTATCAGAGCTCTAGGTTCGATGAGTCTATAGAGACATAGGATTAAGGTTGTTGAGTCTGTTATAGTGTCTTCTAGTTATCTGATAGTGTCTTCTTCTCATATAGGAGGAGAATAAGAACTTAAAGATGTATAGATCACACGAAGAACATGCTACTGAGAGCAGCATTGCTGCACCAGGAAGAGGTGCAAGGGATTGGGATAGGGAGGAACCAATACCTGAACATCCCCATCTTAACCAAGCTGCACTAGAATATCCAGCTTTCCATGATCTGTTTGGGCAGTTTATGGAAACCATGATGCGTATGAAGGATAGGATGCCACCACCTGCATCGAGGGCACCAACCCATAATGAAGGATAGGGAGCCGGAAAGACTTTTAAACGACTTTGTCAGGTTGGAGCCACAGATTATGTTGGTACAGCTGACCCAGTAGATGCTGACTTGTGGTTGACTGAGTTGGAGAAGAACTTTAGAATCCTCAATATCCCTGAAGCAGAGAAGGTGAGGCATGCAGTGTACCTTCTAAAAGGGAGTGTTGGCCACTGGTGGACAATAGAAGAGGGCAAGAGGCTAGGTGTTGAAATCGGATGGATAGAATTGTGACGAGAATTTGTCAATAGATACTTTCCCAAGACGTTTCTAGATGAGAAGATCTCTCAGTTTGAGAGGTTAAGGCAAGTACCAATGAAAATTAGTGAGTATGAAGCTAAGTTCATGGAACTTTTGCAGTTCTGTCCGCATATGGCAGCTACTGATGAAGAGAGAATTCAGCATTTTGAGAAGGGACTAAAAGCTGAATTGACCACTCTTGTGTCTGCTTTAGAGAACAGGGAGAGGTTCGCCACCTTTGTGGAGTCTGTGAGACGGATAGAAAGGTTGGTGATTGAGAAGTGTCAAACTAAGAGTAAGAAGGTGTGTACTCAGTTTCAAGGACAGAGGTCCAAAAGTTTTAAGAAACTGAGATTTTCTGCACCAATAACACCACTAAGATTTAATACCTAGATGCAATGGATGTCGAGTAGGGGTAGAGGCCGTAGTTTACCATTAGAGGGAGCCCAAAACTCAGCATCAATGTTAGTAACAGGACCACCCAGGCCACAAACGGAGACCAGAGGTTGTTTTATATGTAAAAAGATGGGGCATTTGATGAAAGATTGTTGAGCTAGAGATGCAAGTGCGACTCAACCTCAGAGGAAGACTCAGAAGGGCTCTCAAAGGCGATAGTTTTCGAGTGGCACTAGAGGACGTGGACAAGCGTCCCAAGCTGGTTTGTCGACACCCAACAATTTTGCACAGGGTCAACAGCAAGCAACGACACGATTCTATGTGATGAATCAACCTGAAGCAGTAGTCAACCCTCGAGTTGTGATAGGTCAGATGGAACTATTACATTCCGATATGTCTTCATCCTACTTCATATCTATTTTGATTGATTTGGGTGCTACACATTCCTTTATCACTAGAGAAGTGATCCTTGACTGCAACATGACTGTCTGTCATAGAGAAGATAATCTGTTATTAGAAACCCCTTTGTTGGGATCTGTAGAGCTACATGAGGTGTGTTCTCCTTGCATTCTTTCCTTTTCTGAACATCGCATTCAGGTGGATCTTATACCACTTGAGATGCACGGGTTCGATATAATCATTGGGATGGACATTCTAGAAAAGTATAAGGTTTTCTTTGATTGTGATTCCAAGCAAGCCGTATTCGCAGATGACGGTGACACATGGATCTTTCAGGAAGATAGAAAGATTATTCCAACCTATTTTATGTCAGCTATGGTAGCTGAGAAGCTGATGAGATAAGGATGCTTTGCATTCTTGGCACATGTGGTAGATACCAGAAAAGAGAGTTCTAATCTTTCTGAAGTTCTGATAGTTAGGGAGTTTGAAGATGTGTTCCCTGAGGAACTTCTAGGTGTTCCTCGACCCTGAGAGATTGATTTTGAGATTAATCTAATCTGGGGCACGCAATCAATAGCACAAACACTGTATAGAATGGCACCTGTTGAGATGGTAGAGCTCAAGAAATAGCTGCAGGAGTTGCTTGAGAAAGGTTTTATCCAACCAAGTACTTCACCATGGGGTGCTCCGATTCTTTTTTTAAGAAGAAGGATGGATTTGTGCGGTTATGCATTGATTACAAACAGTTGAATAAAGTAACCATAAAGAACAAGTATCCTCTGCCAAGGATAGATGAAATGTTTGATCAGTTGTGTGGTGTAACTATCTTCTCTAAGATAGATCTGAGGTCAGGATATCATCAGTTGCGTATCAAGGAAAGTGCCATACCTAAGTCTGCCTTTAGGACAAGGTATGGTCACTATGAGTTCATAGTTATGTCGTTTGTACTAACTAATGCACCAACTGCATTAATGGAACTCATGAATAGAATATTCCAGACTTTTCTTGATCAATTCATAGTAGTCTTCATAGATGACATCTTGATATACAGTAGAGATGCTCAACAACATGAGTAGCACCTCCGTCAGGCTTTAACTTTGCTAAGAGAGCATAAGCTGTATGCTAAGTTTAGCAAATGCGAATTCTGGTTACCAGAAGTTTCTTTTCTATGATATGTAATATCTGCCTCAGGTATCCGTGTTCATCCTAAGAAGGTAGAATTTGTCCTGCAATGGGAACAACCAAAGACACCAACAGAGATATGCAGTTTCCTAGGACTGGCAGGCTATTACAGGAGGTTCATTAAGAACTTCAGTTCTATAGCTTTACCCCTAACCAAGTTAACTAGTTAGGAGGTTCCTTTTATCTGGAATGACGAGTGTCAACATTCTTTCCAGTTGTTGAAAGAAAGGTTAACAAGTACACCTGTGTTGGTGTTACCTGAGCAAGGGAAGGGGTATATAGTTTTTTGTGATGCATCTAAGAATGGTCTAGGATGTGTGTTGATGCAGGATAATCAAGTGATTTCTTTTGCCTCTCGACAGATTAAGAAACACGAGGAGAATTATCTGACAAATGATCTAGAGCTAGCTGTTGTGGTCCATGCTTTGAAGATCTGGAGACATTATCTCTATGGAGAAACATTCCAGATTTTCACAGACCATACGAATCTAAAATGTATCTTCTCACAACATAAGTTGAACATGAGACAACGCCGCTGGATGGAGTTAATCAAGGACTACGATTGTACAATTGATTATCATCCAGGGAAGGCTAATGTAGTGGTTGATGCACTAAGTAGGAAATCATCATCATCAACCTTAGATAAAGTAGAATTGAACTCCTTAGTGTGCTTTAAAAGAGATATGATTATCTCCTTAAGGCAAAACAATATACAGCTTAAGGTATCATTGTTAGCCGAGATGCTAGCTGAGATGCAAGTAAAACCTACTCAGAGACAATAGATTAAAGAAGCACAACAAGCAATACTGTGGTTCAGCAGATCGGGTCAAAGTATGTAGTGAGAAATGGGATGGTTTTCATGAGTCAGAGGATCAGGTAGTCTATTACCATGGCAGGATGGTAGTACCTGATGCTAATGACTTAAGGAAGTTAGTCTTGGAGGAAGCTCACTCATCTATGTATGCAATGCATCCACGGAGCACCAAAATGTATCATAACTTGAAAGATATGTATTGGTGGCCTGGTTTGAAGAAAGATGTTAGCTGAGTTTGTTATGCGATGTCTGGTATGTCAGCAGGTTAAAGCTGAACATCAGAATCCCGTAGGAAGAATGCAACCTTTGCCTATACCGCAGTGGAAATGGGATCATGTGACCATGGACTTTGTGGTTGGTTTGCCTAGAACAACCAAAGTTCATGATTCCGTATGGGTGATAGTTGATAGGTTGACTAAGATAGCACATTACCTTCCTATCAAAACAACCTACACTACTAAGAAGCTTGCACAGATATATATAGATAAGATAGTGTGGTTGCACAGGGTTCCATCAACTATTGTTTCTGATAGAGGTCCCCAGTTCATGAGTTATTTTTGGGAAATATTACATAAATCTTTGGGTATGCAGTTAAGGTTTAGTACTGCCTTTCACCCACAAACAGATTGATAATTTGAGAGGACCATACAAACCTTGGAGGATTTTCTTAGAGCATGTGTCCTTCAGTTTGTAGGAAGTTGTGATCTACACCTGAGCTTGATAGAATTTGCTTACAATAATAGCTATCAGGACAGTATTGATATGGTACCATATGAAGCATTATATGGTAGATGTTGTAGATTTCCTTTATGTTGGTATGAAATAGGAGAATATCAACTTTTGGGTCCGGAGCTAGTGCAACAGACAACTGAGAAGATTAAAGTAATACAACAACAATTAATGACTGCACAAGATAGACAAAAGTTGTACGCCAATAAATGGCGAAGACCTTTAGAATTACAAGTTGGAGATAGAGTATATCTCAAGGTCTCACCTTGGAAAGGTGTCCTTAGATTTGGAAAGAAGGGAAAGTTAGCTCCTAGATTTATGGGGTCTTATCCAATCATTGAACGGATTGGAAAGGTAGCCTATAAGATGGAGTTGCCACCTAAGTTGCATAAGTTGCATCCAGTGTTCCATATCTCCATGCTGAGAAAGTTCCATCCTGACACAAAGTTAGTTTTGCAACCTATGGAGATAGAATTAAATGATGATATATCATTTGGCGAAGGACCTGTGATGATCCTTGATAAAAGAATTAAAAGGCTGAAAAAGAAAGACATATGTCTTGTGAAAGTTCTCTGGCATCACCGTGGCATTGAAGAAGCTACGTGGGATCTATAGGAAGGGATGAGGAGGAAGTACCCTTCTCTTTTCTCTTGATGATTTCGGGGACGAAATCCCTGTTAGGGGTGGATAATTTGTAACATCCCTGACCTGAGTTATGCTTTAACCATAGATGTTTTGTTTAAGAAAGAGAATTATATGCTTTCTCTTATCTTTTGAAAAGTAATTAAGGCACAAGAAGAACTTATTTTTCAATTTTACTCCTTTTTGAATAATGTTGAAAACAATGTTTTTCCAGTTTTGGACTAAAGTGCAAATCACCCAAACTGAGGGGTTAACTTGCAAATGTTACATGATAAATGTTCCTCAAGTGTTATAGAATCATAAGAATGAGAATGATGCAGAGGTATGTCTTGTGCAAGCCTGAGCACTAAGAAAGAGCTGATTAAACAATGTTTGTGCATTAAAACCTAGTTTTGGTGTAATGTGTAATTTACCCAAAACCTAGGGTTCAATATGCAAAATACCACTTCTAGAGAGTCCCTAATGTTTCTTGGTATAAATTAGAGACAATAAAATTAGAGGGGCGTCTCATTTGAATCTCTTTGGGGGAGAGAGAATCTTGATATTAAATAAATCAAGATTTAAGCATAATTGAAACCCTAATTCAATGTAATGCAAAAATAAATATATTAATGGAAGTGCCCTTCAACCAAAAGTGTGATGGTTGAAATCCTAAATTGATTGAGTCAATTTCTATGATGTTTGGCTCAAATGGTCTCAAGACCGTTTAAGGGAAACGGTCTCAAGACCGTTTAAGGTCAAACGGTCTCAAGACCGTTTGAGGTCAAGAGGAGTCATGGATGGATGGAGATCCAAGGGTTACAAGTTGATCTACTTTCAATGTCCTCAATGATGGATGGTTCAATGAGTAGAAATCCTAAATCGATTGATTAAGAAACCCTAAATGATCCATTCAGTTTCAAGGTGGTATGGACCAAACGGTCTTGAGACCGTTTGAGTCCAAACGGTCTTGAAACTGTTTGGAGGGAAAACAGTCTCAAAACCATTTGATGTTCAATCGGTTTCAATGATGGGTTGTTCATTCGGTCTCAATGTTAATTTGATCAAATAGTTTCAAGTGTTGAAAGTACTAAACAGTTTCAAAAGCATTTAAGAGCAAACGGTCTCAACCCTAGATGCCCAAATGGTCTCAAGACCGTTTGGAGGGCAAACGGTCTCAAACCGTTTGAAGGTCAAGGAGGTCAAAACCGTTTGAAGGTTCAAAAGTATCAAAATCATTTGGAGACCTAATAATGTCAAATCTATGAAATATCAGTTAACCCTATGATTTTCAATGATGATAATTACAATGCTTGTACCTTTAAGGTACTTAAGTGATTAGTACCTTTTGAGTGGTTAACCTTTGATTCTTATGAAAGAAGTAACTCAATATACTATGATAACCATAGATGTATGTACTTGAATGAAGGGTTGACCTAATCTAATCAAGCTTGAAGTAATCAACACCCTAGAGAGAATGATAAAGAGAGGAATTCATACATGTATAATGATCATGTATTGGTTAAGCCTCAACACTCTCAACATGAATAAAATATGTAATTAGGGTATGATCCTTGATAAAGAGACCATGAAACCCTAATTGAGAAGGTTGATGAGCCCTAACCATAATTTAGGGCAATGCTAGGTGAAACCCTAAACTAGGGTAATGGTGTAACCCTCATCTGGGGTGATGATATGAGAAATCCCAATTCAGGGTAACATAATGAAGAACCCTAATTTAAGAGGATGCTTCATGTGAAACCCTAATGCAGTAATGTGATATGAAACCCTAATCAAGGGTGATGTCATGTGAAACCCTAATGTAGTGATGTGATATGAAATCCTAATCAATATAACTATTATCATGCGTGCTAATCATGCATGTATCATGAGATGTTGGACATAGCCAGGTATGAGCTATGATGTTTTATTATTGAAATTGTTTGATGGGCCTTATGAGCCATAATATGCTTTGTTGCCTAGTGAGAGGTAACAAGAAATTAAATGGGCTTTGAGAGCCATGTGAGATGCTTATGTAGCAAGTATCATGTTTACCTTGGTCAGATGACATGAAGGTATTAGTTACCTGATAAGTGGTAATTCTTTAATGAACTAAGGGTTTGAATAGCCATATTCCATAATCATGATGATGAGATGTTAAGGGATGAGAATGCCCCTGATGTGACAAGGGATTGATATCCCAATGTTTTGTAAAGCTTTGAAAAGTACTTAATATAAGTATTACACATTCTTTATAGCATTTGTTATAATAATTTATTAATAATGTATGTTTGAAAACATAACTGGTGCTAAAAGAATATGGTAATGTACTTAATTAATCAAGTGAAATCTTATCATGTAGAGCCCTGGCCATAGATATATCATCGTCATTAGTTGGTGATGGTGAAATAAGTTTTCCTATGGGATCTCTTGGAGGGCATACTATTGAGTATGTGGGGGTTATGGGCATGAATATCCTTACGCCCTAATTTGGAACTGATGTGAGATAAATATTAAATCTCTCAATCCTTCATTATATGTGTTGGGATGGATGTATCACGAATCTCCCAATAATGTTAATGCCGGATCGATGTGAGATAAACATGATATCTCTCGATTGCAAAGAGAGTACAACCGTCACTGTAACTCTATAGCGAAGTTGCCAGTATACCTTGGAAAGATATTTAGTAGAGACACAAGATGTCCTGCATTTTTGTCCTCACACTGACTGAGGAGGATGAGGTCATGGGAATCCGGCTCTTCCTTGACCTATGTATGGTACTGATTTTGATTTCGCAATAGTCGGTTGGAGTATGAGTGGTATACCTCATCTCCTCAAGGCTTAAGTATGATAGTAAAATGTAATCAGTCGTGTAGCGTATTTGCTTAAGGTTGAAATACGAGAATCAATAGTTGATGTTACCTTGCTTAGCATATCCTAGAAGGATAAATATTATACATGTTCTTCAATTCCTTATTGGATAAGTAACATGCTACTTTATCAAGTTATAGCTGAAATGATTTGAATAAGAATATCGCTCTAATCCATTTAGACATTGATTTATCTGCTGTTGAATATATATGATTCCTTTGCTCAGTTTTATTCTATTAAACTACAATAATAATGTTTCTGGCGGAGAGTTATATCTCTCGTTGGGACAATTTCAACTGTCTCACCCCTGTGGGATCCAACTTTTTAGGTAGACACAGAAGAAGAGGAAAAAACCCTATTGCAGGGGAAGAACAGTAGCAAAAGAAACAAGGACAACAGTGATATTTTAGGTGGAGGCACTGACTGTCATGTTTTGTATATAGAGTCATATGTGTCGTCTTTGTACTCTCAGGTCCTAGGAGTTAGTAGCTAGTACTTTTAATGAATCGATCTGAGATTTTGGCTTGATGCCTCGAGGTTCTTATGTTTCCTGTGTATAATTTTTATAGAGCAGTTGATGTTTGTAATCCTCGAGAAGGGATGATACATGACATGTACTTATGAACCAGGATGTAAATAAAGTACATTGGTTCTTAATAAAAGAGTTTTCCTGTGTTTAGATCTCTTTGTAAATGGCTTTAATTTTTAGTGATTTTCAGTAATCCTCTTCTTATGTTTAATTCCGCAATTAATTAAACTATGACAGTCTAATTTGGTGTCGGGTCGTCTCAACCTTGGCAGTGGACCTTTGTGAAAGCTTGCTCTGTGGCTGGGGTTTGTGACTCTCAGGATTCTGGGCATGAATTGTCATAGTGTAGGGGAGACTAGGATTAGGGATTGGGACATAGGAGAATGCTACATCTTCTTGTGGATTGTGAGTTTACATTCAGTATTTGTATGACATGGTCTACCACACTTCATATAGACAAATGGCAGGTTTTCATATTGAAGGTGAAAATGTTCATTGTTGATGAAAACAACAAGAAGAAGGGGCTTTAAAGTCTCGACCTCTACTGCAATTCAGGTGAACATGCCTCTTTGGCCCTCATAGGTATTCAAATCAATCATAATTGTGTTTCCAACCAAGTTTCCAAAGCTACATAGAAGTTGGGTTTGGTAAAGGAAGACTAGAAGGTCGACAACCCTAACCCAAATCATAAGTTTCCTAGGTATCGGGTTTGACGGATAGAAGGAAAGGGAACATGACTGGATAGAAAGGTAGTTCCTGAATACGGTCCATGGCCCTCCTTTCATCGCAACCAAGTAGTCATCATGGTTGGCAAACTGGACGATGTAATATCCTTGAATAAGGCCAATCACTCTAAATGATTCTAAAGGGTGCCATAAAGACTAGATCTTATTAACCAGGGCTTGAATATCCCAATTAATATCGATGGTCGTCACAATGACAGTGTGTTGTCATGGCTCCAGAAGATGTTGTATTACTTCTTGTCAAACTGAGATCAAGGGTAGGACTTTAGATATGTCGAACGAGATATTGATGACGTCCTCTATGAGATCAAATGGTATTGGATTGAGGTATCTAAGCATACCCCATATCTTCTTGTCATTCCTTCCTTGTATGATGGTGTTGGCATGCTAACATTTCCTTGTGCTCCATCCATGTCCACATTTCCTCCTCATGGAGGGATAGAAGTTTCATCATCCTTTTGTTGGTCGCATTGTCTGTGTCACAAAGGTGTTCTATCAGGCGGTTTTGGTGGAAACAATCCCTACTGCCATGGTCTCTACCACAGACACCACTACTGCTACGTACAAACCCTATGAATGCGATCCTACAAAGCTTATAGTAAGGTTTAATTATCCTAATTAGAGAGTAATTATATATGTATGATATTAACTAAGGAATTTTCCCAAGGGTTACCTAGTTCATTAAGTAATTAGTTTGGAAAATACCAATGTTGAATTACTCTCCTAAGACAATAATGGTACATGAATCTACCCTTAAAAGGTTTAATTATCACATAACTAAGCAATTAAATGGGTAGAATGAGGTAGATTGACCGACTCATATATATCCAAAATTATAACTCAGTGCCATTCTCTTAGGTCTATGGTTCAGGGTTGTCCTAACCAGTTTAGGTTGTTTCATTGAGGGGTTCCTGAATTAATTCAAACCTCATGTATTGGTGACACGGTTCATTAAACAATCGATAAAATCTAAAAAACATACATACATAGTATGATAATGAAAATATCTTTGATGATGAAAATTCTTGCAATGTGAAGTTGAAAGAGTGACACAAAAATCAATGTGTGAACCAAATCAATCACATTTTACCATAACTCATTCTATAGAAAGATTCTAAACCTCCAATTGTCTATAAGGGTATACTAAAAACATCTCTAACTCATATCATAGGTAATAGGGATACATATTACATGAACTTGATGTTAATTTCTACCAGATCTGCATTGGTTACTTGCCTTATCATTTAGCACTTCACCTTAAGAATATTTGATCCTATTAGGAGATACATAACCTCAACGGGGGACATTAATCGGTCCTTAGTAATCCAACTATCCCATGAATAGATTATGATATGTCAGACAAAGGGAATATACAACACTTGGTCTCATTAGGCAATCATATATTAATAATATCAAAAGTAGTTCTCAAGGTATGTTCTCTGATTCTAAATGTTATATAGATGAATTCCTAAGGATCCCCATGAAGTAACAAATCATTCCTTATCTAACCCAAGTGTAGGCAAAAATTGAGTTTTACGTATGGTAGCCTCAAGTCCCCTAGGGAGAAAGGTTTTACAAAAATATACTAAAACAAATAGGTTGTGCTCAAAGCCTACCTTAAAATAAAGGATCTACTTCATAAATCTAAAACATACATCCCAATTCAACTCTTATCATTTGTGCATGCACAATCCTCAAGGTTCACATAGACAAGGAACATATAAAAGTCATCATAGAAACAAGTTTAAGGTGAGATCTAGGATTTAGCCTATCCAAGAGCGTATATGGTATTTTGTACACTATTGTGATTGACCTGACTTGCTTTCAAGAAGGAGTTAGGAGATAGTCACCAGGATAACAAACTTTCACATAAAGAGTATTTCCACTATGATAAGGAGGATAGGTGGTGATTGTGGTGTCTAAAAACCAAGTCTCGTCCAAGGAAGTGGTTTGGAGAGTGGTAATGACCAAATTATATGGAGATTGAAGACCTAATTTGTATCCCACAACTCAAGATTAGGTATACCGAAATCTTATTTAGGGTCACCTAAATTTATCATAGAAGAATATGCGTAGGAACAATAGAGGATAACTTAAAATAGTTAGATTGATCAATTGCAATGTCTCTAGTACCATATTGTAAAGAGTGGAACCCAAGAGAAGATCTCTTCCTTGCTAGTTTGAGTAATAAATTCATCCATTTGGAACACATATACATGTAGGATGGAACACATGAATTTATAATTTTCTCAAGAGTGATATATCAATCACAGTCTTTTAACTACCACTAAAAATATTCTATTTCAAAGTCATTCTCATTATAATCAATACATTATTTCTTACCTCATGAGTGGTTTTACAAAATATAGAAGTACATATAATTTATTCCTAGACCAGTTATAGAGGAAAACTTGGCCATTACAAGCTATCTTCAACTTCAAAATCCTACAATTAATCTTCATTATCATGGTCCTCTAAGGCTCCTACACTTGGGTGGTTTGACAACAACACCCAGCAAGAGATATAAATAGAAGTACATGTAAATGAACAATGAGTATGTGCATAATAAAATATTCACACATTTGAGGCCAGAAGAGATCAATAAATGGTGGTCGTGTTCAAGAAAAGGTACCTTTTTTCGATGCTTTAAAGATTGTTCCCAATTAGTCAGATGGATCTTTTGTATTTTTACTATATCAAAAAGGAACAATCATCTATAAATTTGTTTATACTTGCCTCAATTGTTTTGTGCAAGGGTATACAACTAATATAATAGAAGGGTACCTAGAAAGTGAGGCATTGATTAGGGGAAGATGACACACATAAGTTATACTTTTTCCTTTGTGAGGCTAGTCTTTGAGACATCTGGTCCAATATGGGTTGCCAAATAGAACATGGTTATTGTGTGGAAAACATGCCAAGCTCAAATATATTAAGGTAAAACATAATTGTTTAACTTTCACTAAAGAACTATATTTATCTGATGTAATATTGTTGATATGAATAACCACACAAGTAGATTTATCAACATTTTAATATTGATACCAAATACATGTTGAAAAGACCCAGATTCTTATAGGATTTAATCAATCGTATCACCTAGCTTGCTAAAATAATTATATCATCAACAAGTTGGAAAAATATTTTTTTTGTTAAGATTTTGGAACTTGGATATCGGGATGTTGAAGATAACAATCCTAAATATCATGCAAGAATTAATGTGGTAATTAGTAGTAAGATGATAAAGGATCCCCTTGTCTAAGGCCATTTTAGCTTTCAAATAATCATAAGTAAACTATTGGTGAGACGACCATCACCACACTAAGCAAGATTACTCAAAACAAAGTACAGATTTATAGTGAAAGACAATATTACCACAAAATAGGGTAAATTAAAACCAATTTCAATTTAATATCTTAAGCAGAAGTATTTACTAAACTAGCCTCAACTCAGGCTATGTTTGATTCATATATATACCAAGGGATGTTACATCTCATGTTCAAAGACTATCAAGTCATTATTGTACAACTCTTATAAACTATTTACACATATATGCCATTTATATACACACATGGCATAAAGCCAAAATCTATGTGCCAATATACAAAATGAAAAATCTCCCCAAGGACCTGAGAGTACAAGGATGACACATAGGAAATCTACTGCAAAGATCTAGATGCATATCCAACCTCTAAGAAATATTACTCTTCTTACTGCTTGACACCTATATCACGACCTCTACTCCTTTGTTCACGACCACCTAAAAGTTGTGGAACCAACAGAATGAGATCACATCTCAAAGGGAGAGATAACTCTCCACCAACATCTATTATAAGAAGAATAGTTAAGTAAAGCAGTAAATACTCATTAATAATTGAATAGTAGAACATCATATGCTTTTAAAAGGAATATAAAGAACATGTATAACTATTGTAAACTAAACCAAGAGATAAGGTATGGGGGTCATCAAATATGATTCATATTTGATCCTAAGCAAATATACAACATAATTATTTAACCATTTTTATGCCTTGAGGATTTGGTGTGTACCACTCAAATCCAACTGACCACTATTAAGTCAAAATCACTACCATATAAGATCAATAAAAGATCTGGACTCCATGATCACCACCAACACTACTTGGTCAGTTCAAGTCTACAATGTGGTGACATAATAGTCAAACTGCTAATGACAACAACTTATAGTCATAGCTATAGTCCTATAGTGAAGACAACTCATAGTCAAGCTATGGTTCTGTAAAGCAACTAGCCTGCTTAGGTACATGGAAAAACACTAGAGAACTGACTCACACATGACCATTCTATAACAATGTATCTCATCACTACTTCAACAATTTAAGGGTACAAAGAAATCATTCAACTACACCCCACATATTCAACAATATGCGCTCCAAGTTTCCTGTAGGAGTTACTTGTTTCACCATCTAGCTAAATACTGGCGTTGAAGATGGATCTATGGTACATGGCAACTACATTATTAGTATTTCACTTGATTAGATATTCCAATTGGATATCTTTTAATGCATTAATCAAGTTACAACGTATAAACCCTAAACATTTTCTATAATATTAAGGTAGGATACAACTTCAGAAGATATAAAATGTACAAGGTGAGGACTTTTCTCATTACCACAAAACACGTGTATCACAATCTTTACAAGGTCATCAATATCACATCACTATGGGATATCAACCCCTCAATTCATCTCTGAATGATTTCATCTCTTAAACTGTGCTCAAGGCACTCAGCAATTCACTAGGTTCTCATTACATGAAACATGTGAAATCAATATCATAAGATATCTAAAACAATTGATGTACACTTATAATCAACACCCTCCATTGTACAAGGTTCACCATAGCATTCACATAGATATGCATATTCATATCACCTGTAAGGTTAGGGATACATAAATAAGAGAGAAAAACTCTATTATAGAAAAACGTCTTCAAGTAAAAACAATCACATACATCACATGAACAATGGATTAGGGTTAGGGTTCGAATTGCATTCAATTAGGATTTCATAACACCACTCAACACCTAAATCCTAATTCCATCACTACCCACTTTGTTGGAGAGTTATAGAGCCAAGCAATATGGATAATGATCAACCATTCATGTCATATCATCTCATTTAGGTCATTACAGTATGTATTTATCATCTATACATGTACGAATATAAGTGTAGCGACCTATCACCATAAAGTGTAGTGACCTAGACACATACCATGTGTCACAACCGCAACACCTGGTGTTTCAACCCTAGGTCATGATGATGTGTCAACCTCAACCATTCTAGGTGTATTAACCTCATAAGACATGAATGTATTGACCTTCAACCAAATTGTTTCGACCTCCACACTTCAAAATTGTTCAATCTTAACCATTCATGATCTTAACCTCTATCATCACAAGTGTTTCGATCCTAAATAGAAAAGTATCAGTGGAAACAAGGTTCATATGGTTATTACCTTCCAAAACCCTAAGTGTTTCACCTCTAAACAAGTGCATGGTTGAAACCACATATAAATACAAGTAATACAACCTCATGTCACAGGGGTTATTACCTACAAAGGTCTAGCCTGCTACCAATCAGTCATATTAGCTAGAAGGTCAGATAATACTAATTGTCAACCGAAGAACAAAAACCCTACACAAGGGTGTTCTTCAAATGCTAGAATAAGATCTTATTAATGATCTTGAAGAGAATATGGAAAATAGGTTTCTCACACATGCATCTAGTATCATGATCAATAACTATACTTAGATGAATGGAATTTAATCAAAACAAAGTGGTTCCAAGAACTAGGATAAGATCTCATCATTCATTTCTCAAAATCTCCAAATTGAGTACATGGATTTTAGTTTTTACAAGAAGTATACATCATCTTCGAGATATAATATAGTTCAAACATAACTATCTTCACTTTCCTAACTACAAGAATAGATTTTTAAGATCTGAAATAGAAACATACAAATTCAATATCATCAAGTTTATGTTGCACATAATAGAAGAGAAAGAAGTTATATAACCCACCGATAGTTGATGATCAAAGTCCCCAAGATCTCAAGCTCCAAAGAAGAAAATGAAGATCCAACTACATCCAAACTTTTGACAACTGGATCTCCTTCAAAAAGAGTGGAGCATCATGGTTAAAGAAGAATCCAGGGAAAAGAAAACCTAAACCTTAACATCAAACCAAGGTAAAAGATGAAGAAACCCTAGCTTTAAGCATGATTTTCGGCCCAAGAGATGAAGAAATCTCCAAGAGAAATAACCATGGACCATCCACAACCATCATGGTCTAGATGGAGGAAGAAGAAGATGAAGTAGAAAGGGGAAACAAGATCCCATGTTTGAATCACTTACCAAGAGAAGAGATTTTCTAAGAAACCACCACCGAGAATATGATCTAGCATCAAATCCACCACATGCACGAAGGATCAGCCTCCCTAGCATCAATCTCTACTACTTCTTGCTCCTATAGTTTCAAGGTTAGTTCATGTTCAAGGGAGGAAGAAGAGGAAGTTAAAAACTCTCTCCTACATGAAGAGTTTGGGATATATACCCCAAGGAAGAGAGATGAAGAAATTTGTGAGGCGTCACCATTTAAGATCTTCTAAGGACACATGTCCTTCAACCCCATGGTCTTATCCTCCCCCACATGACAAAACATGAAATTTTCATGTTTATCTAGAAAGTGTAGTGACGTCCATGGTCGCTACCGTCATCAAGGTCACAACACATCCAAATTCACCTTGTTTCGACCCAAAACCCTAATCTATCAAATCATGCCCAAAACACTAAAGGACAAGGGTTTGTTTCAACCTGTAGGTCATCTAGGTTGAAACAACAACCCTTAGGGAAGGTGTTATGGTCACTACCCTCACCCAAGTGTGAGGTAATGGTCGCTACACCCAAACCCAAGCCAAGCCACCACTTTGGCATGGTAACCCTAGAAACCCTAGAACACAATGAAGTGTTCCATTATTAAACATCAATAAAACAAAGAGCCTCATGTAACCATATTCTATTTCATGGTGACAAGGTTCAAGAAGCAATCTCTTTATGTGGCATTTTACATGTTAACCCTCAATTATAGGTAGATTGCAAACTAGTTCAAAACAGGTACTTATATAGAAAAGATGATTCAAACCTCAATCAAAATGAACCATATTGAAACCAAAGGACTTTCACATGATATTAAAGCATTCCAAAAGATTAAATTAAGTTTTAAGAATCTTATTATGCAAAGAAAACATATTTAAGCACAAAGCTAGGTTTTGGGATCTTACAGCTATAAACCCCTAATAGGAATTTCACCCGTGAAATCCTATGCAAAAAGAGATAGATATTTCTTCCACATCTCATCTTAAAGTTCCCACGTGGCTTCTTCTATGCCACAATGATGCCAAAAAACTTCTACTAGCACGATGTACGTATTTTTAAACTTCTTGATCCTTCTATCCAAGATCACAACAAGACCTTCCACATAAGATACGTCATTATCTATATCCACCGTAACTGGATGAAGAGTCAACTCTATATGAGGGTGATATTTACTCAACATAGAGATATGAAACACATGATGTTACTAATATAACTCAGGTGGCAACTCTAACTTATAGGCCACCTTCCCAACATGTGCAACCACAGGATAAGGTCCCATATATCTGGGAGCCAACTTACTCTTTTTCCCAAACCTTAGAACACCCTTCCAAGGAGAGACTTTGAGGTACACCATGTCTCCAACCTAGAACTCTAAAGGTCTATGATGATTATCAGTGTAAGACTTCTATCTATCATGAGCTATCTTCAATTGTTGTTGAATGACTTTGATCTTTTATGTTGTCTACTGCACTAGCTGAAGACCTAAAAGATTATATTCACATGTATCATACCCACATAAAGGAGATCTACAATGTCACCCATACAACACTTCATATGGTGCCAGGTCAATGCTCCTCTGATAGCTATTTTTATAGGCAAACTCCATCAGGCTAAATTTTATATCATAACTTCCAGGAAACTATAACACATAAGATCTCAATAGATCCTCCAAGGTTTGTATCGTCCTCTCAGATTGTCCATCTGTCTTTGGATGGAATCTAGTATTAAACCTCAACTACATACCCATCATTTCATGTAGACGCTCCCAAAAGTGACTTGTGAATTGTGGACCTCTATCTGACACTATAATAGCATGGATCCCATGTAGATGTATTATCTCATCTACATACACCTGTGCCAACTTTTCAGCTGCATATGTTGTCTTTACTGATAGAAAATGTGTTGACTTAGTCAACCTATCCACAATTACCAAGTTGGAATCATGACCTTTGGTTATCCACGGAAGTCCAACCACAAAGTCAATTGTAATATGATCCCATTTCCAATGAGATATAGGCATTGGTTGCAAAGTCCCTGCAGTCGTCTAATGTTTGGCTTTAACCTACTTACATAATGCACACTTAGACACAAACTCAGCTACATAACGCTTTAATCCTGGCCACCAATACAAATCCTTTAGATTATGATACATCTTAGTGCTTCAGGGATGCAGAGTGTAGATAGAAGAATGAGACTTTTCTAGAATTAAGGTCCTCAAATTATCTACATCTGGCACAACTGATCTACCATGATAATGAACTATCCCATCATCATATTCATGGAAGCCATCACGCTTCTCACTGCCCCATTCTGCCTAAGTCTGTCATGTTATAGTATCATTCTATTATGCATCTCTAATCTACTAGCTCAACATCGGTTTTACTTGTAATTGTGCTATCAGACCTGCTAACATAGACACATCCAACTATGCATTCATCTTTCTTAGAGAGACCAACATATCTCTCTTATGGAACACCAAAACACTCAATTGTTCTTTATTAGTAGATGATAATAAAGATAATTTCCTTCTTAAGGCATATTCCACCACTTTCTCCTTCCCTGGATGATCATTTATACTACAATCATAGTCCTTTATCAACTCCATCCAGTGACGTTGTCGTATGTTCAACTCCTGCTTTGAAAAGATATATTATAGGTTCTTGTTGTTAGTGAAGATCTGACACTTCTCATCATACATGTACTGCCTCCATATCATCAAAGCATGGACTACCACTGCTAACTCCAGATCGTGTGTCAGATAATTCTCCTCGTGTTTCTTAAGCTGACATGAAGTAAAAGAAATTTTTATCTTTCATCAGCACACAACCTAAACCATTCTTAGAAGCATCACAGAAAACAATATAACCCTTTCCCTATTTTGGTAGTACTAACACTAGTGCACTTGTCAACTTTTCCTTCAAAATCTGAAAAAAATGATTACATATGTCATCCCATACATATGGAACATCATTCCCTGTTAACTTTATTAGGGGTAGCACTATTGCACTGAATTTCTTAATGAACCTCCAATAATATCCTACTAAACCTAAGAAGCAATGAACTTTTGTAGGTTTCTTCGGATGATCCCACTCCAGCACTAACTCCACTTTGTTTGGGTCTACACAGTCTCCTTTAGCAGATATTACATGTACTAAAATGGCTACTTTCTTTAACTAGAACTCACATTTACTAAACTTTACATATAACTTATACTGCCTCAGTAATGACAAATTCAGACGTAGGTGTCTCTCGTTCTGCTGACTATCTCTAGAGTAGATCAGAATGTCATCTATAAAGACAACTACAAACTAGTCTAGATGTGATCTGAACACTTTGTTCATCTTATTCATGAATTCTACCGGTGCATTGATTAGCCCAAACGACATAAACATGAACTCATGATGACCATACCTTGTCCTAAAGGCTGACTTAGGTATGTGATTTGCCTTAATCAACAACCGGTGATATCCTGGCCTTAAATATATCTTTTGAAAGACAATGGAACCCCATAACTGATCAAACAAGTTATCTATACGTGTAAATGGATACATGTTCTTAATCATCATCTTATTCAACTATACATAGTCTATACACAACCTCGTTGATCCATACTTGTTTTTCTACAAACAGAATGGGAGCACCCTCAGTTCTCACATCTCTGCTGATACCATCCTATATGGTGTTTGTGCTATTGGTTCAGTTCCTAGAGTTATATTGATCTCAAAATAAATCTCTCTACGAAGGGGTACACCTCAAAACACGTCGGGCTACACATCCTTCAATTTTGACACAACTAGCACTTCATGCATACTCGGACCCTCTACCTTTACATCCACCACATGTGCCAAAAAAGCATCACAACCCTATCTCATGCACTTCTCTTTCGTCATAGATGAAGCTAGGCATGTTGGAAGGATCTTCCAATCACCTTGGAAAACCCAAGAAGCATTACCATTTACAAATGTCACTATCTTGGTACTACAATCCAAGATAACCTAATACTTTTCCAAAGTTTCCATCCCTAGGATCACATCAAAATCATGCATATCAACTGGAAAGATATCCACTTGAATGCTATGTCCTGGAAAGGAAAGAACATAGGACAAACATACTTCCCGCAACTCTGTGGAACCAACTAAAGGTGTTTCTAGATGAAGACTATCATGTCTATGACTAATAGGCAAGAAACAATTAACTATGACTTATCTAGTAATGAAATAATGTGTCACACCTGGGTCAATTAAGATAAATAAAAAACATGAAGAAGACAAATCAGATTGATATAATTCCATCTGATATGTCACAACCCTTGGGTTGACAACTCCCTCTGGTTGACTCATCACATAGAATATAGCCATCGCCTATTGTTGCCCCCTTCCTCTTCTAGCATGTCCCAATATACCAGCTTGTGATGTCTATCCATGTCCTCTGCCACTATTCTACTATCGCTATTATGACCCTTGTCAACTCTGCCTTATCTGTTTAGTCAACTCTTCATCCTTCACAGGGTAGTACCACTTAGTATTCCCCACTTGTCCACACTTGAAACACGTTTTACTCTCATACCACAGCCTAGACGGGCCTATCACAGACATTGACATCGCACTTTGAGATCCTTCAGGTGACAAACTACAACATCTGCCTCTGCTTTGGGTTCATTGTGACTGAGTTACTGACCTTTGCTGAGAATGTGGTGTAGAGTACCCAGATTCTTGAGCCTCCAGAAGGTTGCCCTTGGTACTGTACATGCCCCTTCTTAGTCTGTGACTCAAGTTTTTATATAATTGGTTGTTTAAACCTCCTAACTGACTCAATGAAAGTGGCAAACATGTCTCTATTCTCTAATGAAGATATTGGGGATGTTAGCTCAGAACTCAGACCCTTTTTAAAGTGTGTGGTCCTCTCCTTGTCCATTGCAGCCATGTGTGGATAAAACTGTAGAAGTTCCATGAACATGGCTTCATAAGCACTGACTGACATATATCCATGTTGGATATTCTCAAACTTCACAATCTGTTTATCTAAGCAAGTCTCAGGAATGTATCACTTACAAACTCCCCTCTAAATTCCTCCCATGTAATCATGACTCCCCACCTTTTCTCCTCCTCAATGGCCCACCAGTGGCCAACACTCCCCTTTAACAAGTATATTGCATGTTTTACCTTGTCCTCCTCAGGGATGTTGAGGATTTTAAAAACCTTTTCCATCTCAGTTAGCCACATATCTACATTGGCTCGATCAGAGGTACCAACATTTTCCAACGCACACTCCTACATGTCGGAGTCTCTCAAAATTCTTTCCAGACCCATGAGTTTCTACACTAGGAATGGTGGCCTTTGGTTGATTCACAGGCATCCTATCCACCATGTGTCTCATGGTAGCTATAAACTATCCAAACATATCCCTAAAAGCAAGATTGGCTTCATAGGTTGGGTTGACTTGAGGCATCTTGGGCACAGATTATGCCCTTTCTTGCCTCCTAGCAGCATCTCGTGGTGCAGCAACATGTCTCTATGCTACATGCTCATCATGTTCTCCAGACATTTTCTCTATCTTCTTGTACTTCAACAATAGCAGAAGCTACTATAAGATATGCTCGAGAACATTAGAATAGACACTAATCCTAATCCTATGTCTTTGTAGACTCTGCAAACCTATAGCTCTAATACCACTAATGACAACCATCGTCACACTAAGCGCGATCACTCAAAACAAAGTGTGGAATTTTCACTAACAACAATATTACCACAAAATAGGGTGCATTAAAACCAATTGCAATTTAATATCTCAAGCAAAAGTATTTACTAAACTAGCCTCAACTCAGGCTATCTCTGATTCATATATATACCAAAGGATGATACATCTCATGCTCAAAGGCTATCAAGCCATTATTGTAGAACTCTTATAAACTATTTACACATATATGCCATTTATATACACACATGACATAAAGCCAAAATCTATGTGCCAATATACAAAATGCAAAATCTCCCCAAGGACATGAGAGTATAAGGATGACACATAGTACATCTACTACAAAACTCAAGAAGCATATCCAAACTCTAAGAAATATTACTCTTCTTACTGCTCGGTACATGTACCACGACCTCTACACCCTCATACATGACCACCTTAAAAGTTGTGGAACCAACGGGGTGAGATCACATCTCAACGGGAGATATAACACTCCACCGACATCTATTATAAGTAGAATAGCTAAGTAAAGCATTAAATATTGGTCAAGCAGTTCAAGTACTTATAATTGAATAGTAGAATATCATATCCTTTTAAAAAGGAATACGAAGAACATGTATAACTGTGATAAATGAAATAGTACAAGAAATAAGGTATGGGGGTCATCCAATATGATGCATATGTGATCCTAAGAAAATATACTACACGACTATTTAAACATTTTATGCCCTAAGGATTTGATGCATACCACTCAAATCCAACAAACCACTATTAAGTTGAAATTAGTACCATACAAGATTAATCGAAGAGTCAGACTCTGTGATCATCACCAACACTACTTGGTCAGTTCAAGTTTGCAATGCAGTGACATAATAGTCAAACTGCTAATGACAACAACTATAGTCATATCTATATTCATGTAGAGACAACAACTCATAGTCAAGCTATGGTTCTATAAAACAACTAGCCTACCTTGGTACATGGCACAACACCAGAGAATTGGCTCACACATGGACATTCTATAACAATTTATGTCATCACTATTTCAAAAATTTAACGGTACAAAGAAATAATTCAATTGCACCCTGCATATTCAAAAATATGCATTCTAATTTTCCCATAGGAGTTACTCATTTCACCATCTAGCTAAATATTGACGCTGAAGATGGATCTACGGTACATGGAAACTACATGATCATGATTTCACTTGATTAGATATTCCAATTGGATATCTATTAAAGCATCAATCAAGTTACAACGTATAAACCCTAAACATTTTATACAAAATAAAGGTAGGATACAACTTTAGAAGATATAAAATGTACAAGGTGAGAATTTGTCTCAATACCACAAGACACTTGTATCACAATCTTTACAAGGTCATAAATATCACAACACAATAGGATATCAACCCCTCAATTCATCTCTGGAGTATTTCATCTCTTAAACTATGCTCAAGGCACTCAACAATTCACTAGGTTCTTATTACATGAAACCTATGAAATCAATATCATAAGATATCTCAATAATTGATGTACGCTTATAATCACCACCCTGTATTGTACAAGGTTCACCATAGCATTCTCATAACAATGCATATTCATATCACATGCAAGGTTGGAGATACATAAACAAGAAAGAGATAACTTTATTATAGAACAAAAATCTTCAAGTATAGCAATTACATACATCACATGAACAATGGATTAGGGTTAGGGTTTAAATTGCATTCAATTAGGGTTTCATAACACCACTCAACACCTAAACCCTAATGCCATCACTTCATACTTTGTTGGAGAGTTCTAGAGCCAAGCACCACTACTACAAAAAAGGCCTTTGGCATCGGTTATTTAGAGCCTTTAGCGTCGGTTTCCAAGCAACACCCAAGTGGGCGTTGTTAAAAGTCGTCACCTTCAGCGTCAGTTTATAATTGATGCCATAACCCTTCCTGCCACCGAAAACGTGCCAGCAAGGGAACTATAAGCGTCAGTTCTTCAAGAAAACTGATACTATATCATGGTCAAAGACGTCGGTTATTAAACAAAAACCGACACCATAACCCTTCCCGCCACCAAAAACGCGCCAACAAGGGAATTATAAGCGTCAGTTAGTAAAGAAAACCGACACTATATCATGGTTAAATACGTCAGTTATTAAACAAAAACCGACGCCATTACCCTTCCCCCCACCAAGCTAGCGAGGGCACAAAGACGTCGGTTTTTTGCTAATAACCGACGTTGTATGTCTTTGGTGTCGTTTTAATACAAATAACCGACACCTATGTTCTGATTTTTTTTCTTATCAGTTTGTAGGCCTATTGTATGGCTGGTCAGTAGGATGCAGAACCTGTAGTTCAGTTCTGAATTGTAGGTTTACATCATCCATTGATATCAGCCAACAAAAGGCCACAAACCTGCAAAGTCATTCCATTCAGACACATGTATTGATCAGATACATGCAGAAACTTGCAAAGTCATTTACATTCACATTCAGTTCCATATATTTCATCTCTTTTCACATTCAGACACATGTAGAAACATTCATGTAATTGATCAGAAAAAGTCCTTCACATTCACACATATGACAATTCAGAAAAAGTCATTCACATTCACACAAAAATAATTATGAGAACAAAGTTTAGAAATATCATTCTTTATTCATCATCTTCATCATTGTCATCAGAACCCCAATTATATTTAAAAATTCCCACTACTTGTAGGGTTTTTGCCCATTCTTCTCTTACAACATCTAACTCCTCCCTTGTATAGGGAGTATGTACATCTAATAACTTTCCACCTATACCGAAGTCAGTTTTAAACACCTACAAAGAGAATGACATATATAATTAATAATATATAATAAGATTGATATATTTCATATTATCTAATGAGACTATATATAATACCTTTTGTATAGTATCGATTTTCACTATGGCATGTTTGATGATTAGGTTCATAAATCACATCACATAGTAGGCACATGCCCAATCGTTGTCTTGTGTAGCACACTATAAATTGAAACATACAAAATATTCAAAAATACAAATAAGCAAAGTTCACATAAATAATATATACATTGGAGTCGGGAAATTACTTTCACATTTTCCCAAATTAGTGGTTGATTCTTTTTCCTGGGGACCTTTCCTTTAGCTTTTTTGAACTCTTGTAAAGCCCTACATTTAATTAACACATTAAATTTCATAATTAAATAGTAATGTAATAACATATGTTAATGGATATAAAAAAATGAAATATTTCTCACGGGAATAATGGCCTTTTCATTGTGTGTCCATATAATGTATTCAATTCATTCCCCGTAGGATCTAGATAGTAGACAATGAATGTCTTGGGGAGAATAACCAGTAACTCCCAATACCTACCACTATAGGTAAGAAGGTTAAAAATTAATAGCTCAAAATCCACAATAAAAATGTAATTTTCTTAAGTCCAAATTATAAGCAAAGTAAACTTACTCGACATTGAATGGAGCTATTATTACCGTCTTCTTATTTTTACCAAAATATTCTAAAGTAGCATAGTAGTATGAAGTAATTGAAGAAGGGTTTGTATCTCAAAGACTAATCAAAGATGGAACCAAAAATCACACATGGAAAAATGCAAAATCTATACATATCGTGTGTAAGTGGCTGCAAAACATGTATTACGTATGCATTAATATATAAGAAACCAAATCACTGTATATAAAACAAGGTATACGGATGTATAAATAAGATCTCACCATATCCACAACTCTATCATAGATGTGTTCAGTGAATCATAACGAAACAACTCCAAAATATCTTGCATAAATAGCTTGTTTTTGTATGATTGACCTGCGTTAGTACCTATGAATTAATACGTATGCAAAACTTGTATTACATATGCATTAATACATATGCAAAACTTGTATAAATAGATTGTTATCATATGATTGACCTGCAGCATCCTCCAGAATTGTAACATTTATAGTGAAATTTGGATCATGTTCGCCGATCCATACTGCCATACCCCTACAATTAGGACCTAACAAGGCGTGTAGGTCCCTTAGAAGCCAACTTGGTAGTTGAGGATATGGACGTGGAGGCCGATATGTAGCGGGTGTCGTATTTTTGACCTATATATATAATTTCAGATCAATTGACTCATATATACACACTAACAAATTAACGTAATGTAAATTTATCATACAATATTAGTATAGATGATATCCACTTTGGGCCACAGTATCACTCTGCCTTCTGCCTCAACAAGTGTTTCAACATCTGGGTGGGCATGAGGCAGTGGAAGATCCCTCCAGTTGGAGAGTACATGTATCGGGCTCACACGTACCACACCATATGGTACTGGATACCCATGAAACATGTACCCTGGAACGGGTGGGTAAGTCGACGCCTATGCAATGACATATTCTTAACTTTTTAGTCAGCATGGCTTTAACCCCTACAAATTTATGTAAAGAATGTTATATGCATATATACACAAATATATCATCTTGAAAAGACTAGCTACTATGTCATAAAAATACTTACAGAGGATGTGCTAGGTGGTGGGTCTACAAGATTACTCCCAACCTCTGCAGTAGGAGTAATAGAAGTGTGGCACGTCACAAGTACCGTCTGAGTGGCCGTCTGAGATGCCTACCACTTCACCATTGCTTCTTGGACTTTCCTCTCAATTAATTCATCTACCTATACATGGATAAAAGAAACGCTAGCTATCGAATATTGAATTCCCTTTTGCAATAACATTCTAAAAAAAGAATAGGTTACCTCAACTTGTGAAAGTCCCACTTTTGGGATAGGTTTGCGTTGGGATGGCCCAAAGAATGGTTTGATGCCCACACCAGCGCCTGCACCCCTAACATGTCCAGGATGCTCTGGGTTACCCAAAGCAACTGTCAGTTCATCACTTAAGCCTTGAGGGATGAACTTTCCTTCCTTCCTCTACTCGTACAGTTCCCGCTAATTGCCATCACCAGAAATTGGTAAGTAAACATAACAATAATCAATATCGGTCAATTGCTCTAAGAGTTTATTTTTACCATTTTTGCAGCTGCCTCAGCAGTTGAGGGCTTCGTTATATCTCCCTTCTTATTTTGCCTCCCATCTATCAACATATCATGGCTATGCAGAGGTGCAGGAGCAGTAGTAGAGGACTCTACAGTCTCTTGAGTAGCAGTAGGCTCAGCAGTAGACTCAGCCTATAGAATTTGGTGAACGCTCGCATATCCTCTTGGACCCATTGTGTGGTCATGCACATTTAGTGCATGCCTTGCTCGTTGAGCATCACTGATAGCCTAGTTAGTAAACATATTGATTTGGTTAGTAAAACTAAAGGTTAATCTTGAATAGGTGAATACATAAGAATGCATATTAATTAAATTGGGAGTGACACTTAATACCTTGAATTCATCCATTTTTCTTTGGGTAACAAACTCCTCCTAGTCTCTGGGGTCCAGGTAGTTCCATTGTTTTGTTGTTGTCTTCTTCCTAAATTTATTTTTTAAAGAGAATATAAGCAAAAATTATTAGTGTAGAGTTAGTTAAATAGTGATCAATGTCTAGAATTGGAAATCAATCAAAAACCTCTTCTCAACATCGCGTATGTAATCTCAGTTGGGATTGGTCCTATAGTTCCTTAGGACCCTCCCACAACGTTGCATCACGCATTTACGATGCAACTTTTCATTCAGATCAAATATGCTCTGCAAAATAGAATTGCTATTAGCTAGTATCCTAAAAATTAGTAATCGAAGTCTTTCTTTCCCTTAGGAATTAATAATAACTCACGCATAGTTCCTTCCATACTAAGTCTTTCTTCCCCTTAGGAACTTTATGCCAAGATTCTACGTTAGGACTGTAATGTTTGTGAGTAATAACCCCAAGATATGAAATAAATGTGTTGCGGTTCACTCCATATGGATTTCCTGAATGATCGAAATCCATAGCCAATTTGGGTCCATTGCCACTTTGATGTAGTAACTTGATCATCATTGTGATGCCCCTCACTTTCTCAATTTTCTTTTGTTGCTCATCAAGTGCTATAATTTCTTCAGGGGGTACATCACCAACCTAACATTTGATAATAAAAAAAACCCTAAACCCTAAACCTCAGGGATGTATTTTTAAAACATAAATTGTGAGGTGGCACATTGAAGTCCTCACCCTCACGGTAATTATCATCACGATCATCATGGGAATGCTCAGCCATCTGAAAGTTCACATTCAAATTGTAAAGGTAACATTGTAAAGTTTACATTGTAAAGTACACATTCACATTGTAAAGTAATTCACATTGTAAAGTTCATATTCACATTGTAAAGTTCACATTCACATTGTAAAATAATTCACATTGTAAAGTTCACATTGTAAAGTACACATTCAGAAAAATAAAACATATAAAACATATAAAAAATATAAACATGCATGCCCCTAAAATTGCGATCTTTTATCAATTAACAATCATTCATTGTGATCCCCGCACACATACAAGTCATTGTGATCCCCAACTTCAATGTTTGGTGGTGTTCGCAACCCAACTGAGAATGGACTGGAGTCATCATATTTATCATAGTACTCTTCTTCATCTATAGGATCTTTAATGAACTGTCTTTTACCAAGAAGAACAACCGTCCCACTATTTTGGACGACACTCTTATCATCTTGATGCTTTGTGTAATATGAGAATCCATTTATGTCAAACCCTTCATAGGACATAACATTCACTTTTGGTTTAAAGGCAAGGCATTTGATAGTTTCAGTAAGATTATCTGGTGTTTGAGATAGTTGTTGTAAGATTTTATCTTCAAACAACTTAATAAATGTCTTGTTATGCTCTCTAGCAAGCCACATTGAATTGGCTCGAGGATATTGTCTCTTGATGAAATTGATATGTTCCTTGATATAAACACTCACTTTGTCGATGTTGTGTAAAATATACAAGTGACCTTCCTTCAACTGCTCACGACTGGTTACTTTAACCCGTGATCCCAAAATTCCTTTCCCAAAATGCTCTTCAATGGGAGGTGGATCGGTGTGCTCTACCCGACAACTATCCAGTATTGCATCAAAGATGTCTACTAGAACTGGTTCATTCACATCTACGTCATCAGAGGCAATTTTTTCTTCCACACAAGCACTGCTATCAACATCCACTAATTTCAGGTTTGAAATCTCTCCATGCCAGTGCCATTCTGTATATCATTGTACAATCCTGTTGCACTGCACATGACATGCCTTTTGATTTCGTCACCAGTGCTGACTTTCAAGTTGCTACCGCAATTCCTATAATGACGGTATAACCTATCTCCAGGTTTTTTCCTATGTTCCTCGACAAATCTAATAAACTGATCAAGACCAAAAATAAACTCTAGGGTGCAGCGATTTGGAATGGACATCCATGATCTATCCATTGTATGATCAAAGAGAAAACAAGTATATATTAGAACAAGATTAGGGTCTAGGGTTAAAAGAATAGGGTTTATGGTTAAAACTTTAGGGTTTAAGGTCTTATGTATAATAAATGTGTACCACCTATCCCATTCTTGAACACCTAATCTCACTAGTAAGTGTATAATGTGTATTGGGTTTTCAAGAAAATTTCGGCACCATTTCCCCATTGTTCCCCAAGTACATATGTACTTAGAGAACAAACGGGGAAATGCTACCAAAATTTTCTTGAAAACCAAATACACATTATACACTTACATCCTAAGTGAGATTAGGTGTTCAAGAACAGTCCCAAACAAGGGACTATCCAAGATTTACTCCTAATGAGTAAATCTTGGATGGGTTTCTAGGCCAACAAATACATGTATGTTGTCATTCTTATACCTCCAATCCTAGTTTCATCATTCATATCCTAGTTCTTCAAGTTAGGGTGATTATTGATGTCTTTAGAAGCATGATTAGCAATCTAGGGAAAAGTTCATCATTTACATTCCAAGCATGTCACATGAGTGCATTAGAGTTCATCATTAAACAATAAGGGTGATTAGGATTCTCAATATACTCAACAAGGAAACAAGTTACCAATTTCATAGTTAGGAGGTAGAGATACCCTAAAATCTAGATCTAATGGTTCATAATGAGCATGTGATAAAGTTACATCACTAGATGATTATATAATTTCAAAAGCAGTACACAAATAAATTCAAATGAGTAGATAACTAAATAAAAAATAGTAGACAAAAAATACAAATAAGTAGATGAATAAATACAAATTTGTTGATAAACTAATATAAATCAGTAGATGATCAATTAATTCCCGAATCTGTACATAAATAAATACAAACAGTAGATGAATAAATACATATCAATTGATAAAAAAAGTTAAATTAGTTGATAAATAAATTTAAATAAGTAGATGATTAAATAATAACAAAATTATTACATAAATAAACAAAAATCAGTAAATAACTTAATTAAAAATAATAAAAAAATGCCCAACAGTAGCCTAAGCGTGCCGTGGTGCCGCCCAAGCATCCGCCCAGACCGCCCAGGCCGCCCAAAGGCCTAACTAGGCTAGGCGCCTGGGTTTGGGACCCTAGGTGAATGACTGGGCCGCCTAGGTGCGCCTAGGCGCTGCTTGGGTGAGGGCAAGCGCCCGTACCACTCAGGTCGGCGACGGAGGAAGGGTATACAAGCAGATAAGGAGGGGTTAAACTTTGAAAAGTAGGGGTATAACTTACTTTCTTAGGTTGGCGGCGGAGGATGGAAGGATAGAAGAGGTGGGCGGCAGTAGGTGAGCAACGGCGGGCGGCAGTAGGTGAGCAGCAGTGAGTAGGGTGACAGAGCAGCGGTGGCTAGAATCACCAGAGGATGGGGAACAATTGAAATCAGGAATGAAACAGAGAAAGGGGAAGAGTCTGGCTCACGCGGGTGCTATTAAGTTAAAAATAGGCATCATTTACTCAAAACCACTGACACGTAAAACTTTAGGCATCGGTTATCACATAAAAACCGATACCTATGTTCAATGATAGTCGTCGGTTCCAACTAGAAAAATTGACGTCTATCTACATATGCCGACAAAAAAAATGTTCTCAAATTATGACCATAGTCGTCGGTTACCGTAGAAAAACCGACGCCAGAGGGGGGTGAAAATTTTTGCGGGGACAGCGTGCGAAAACACATCGGCGTCGGTTATTGCAAGATAAATGACGATAAAAGTGGGCCAAATTTCTGTCTCGTGAAAACCTTTAGTCGTCGGTTGATTTGTTAACAACTGACGTTGTATGTTAAATTTTGGAGGTAATTTTTTTCACTGGAAAATTTGGATTTGGCGGTCAATTTTATGTTTCGGTTGCTTATTGAGGAACCGACGCTAAATAAAAAGTGATACCCATGTCTGGACGCTCTTCACAGATAGATGTCGGTTTGTGTATTCAACCGACGTTGTAGGGTTTAGGCGTCAGTTTCTTGTATACAACCAACGTCTGTAAATGTGACGTTATAAGCCGATTCTATAGTAGTGCACAATGGTTAATGATCAACCATTCATGTCACATCATCTCATGTAGGTCATTACACTATGTATTGAGCAACTATACGTGTATGAATATAAGTGTATTGACCCATCACCATAAAGTGTAGCGATCTAGACACATACCTTGTGTCACGACCACAACACCTAGTGTTTTGACCCTGAGTCATGATGATGTATTGACCCCAACCATTATAGGTGTATTAACCTCATAAGACATGAGTGTCTCGACCTTAAACCAAAGTGTTTCGACCTCCACACTTTAAAATGGTTCAAACTTAACCATTCATGGTTTCAACCCTAATATGAGTAGTGTTTCGACCTCAACCACATAAGGTGTATCGGCTGTGTAACGTCCCAGGATTTGAGGCCCGGGATAACATGATCTTAAAAGGAATGATTGGACTAACCATATCACCAAGGTGCACCTCCTTTTCAGGGAGCCCATCTCTAAAAAACTCCATAGTTAAGTGTGCTCAACTTGGAGTAGTACTAGGATGGGTGACCAGTCGGGAAGTTGATCCTGGCTTGCGCGTCAGTGTGGACAAAGTGCGCAGTTAAGGCTAGTGGTGGTCTGTGGGGCCAGTCGTCATTCCTAAAACTCTACTAGAGCCTTGGGCAGTGGGCCCCGGTCGTTACAAATGGTATCAGAGCCAATTCCCCTCCAGTAGGTGGGGCCCACATGGGCATGTGGCATGCTAGTCTTGAGTCGTGCGGTCCGGGCAAGTTGGAAAGGGCTATCCGTAGAGACGAGATGGAGCCACCCTTGCGTTGGTAGACGTGGATGGGAGTTGGGTGTCCATCTGGGTCTGCACTGAAATGGGGAAGATATTATGAGGCTGTATAGTTGAGCCTTGACGAGGACGTCAAGAGTCTAAGTGGGGGAGATTGTAACGTCCCAGGATTTGAGGCCTGGGATAACATGATCTTAAAAGGAATGATTGGACTACCCATATCACCAAGGTGTACCTCCTTTTCAGGGAGCCCATATCTAAAGAACTCCATAGTTAAGCGTGCTCAGTTTGGAGTAGTACTAGGATGGGTGACCAGTCGGGAAGTTGATCCTGGCTTGCGCGTCAGTGTGGACAAAGTGTGCAGTTAAGGCTAGTGGTGGTCTGTGGGGCCAGTCGTCATTCCTGAAACTCTACTAGAGCCTTAGGCACTGGGCCCCGATCGTTACAGGATGTAACCCTTTTAATGGTCTTAACCGCTATCATCACAAGTGTTTTGACCCTAAATGGAAAAGTATCAGTTGCAACAATGTGCATATGGTTATTACCTTCCAAAATCGTAAGTGTTTTGCTTGTAAACAAGTGTGTGCTTGAAACCACACATCAATAAAAGTGTTACGACCTTATGCCACAAGGGTTACGACCTACAAAAGGTCTATCCTTCTACCAACTGGTCGTAATAGCTGGGAGGTTAGGAGATATTAACTGTCAACCCAAGAATGAATACCCTACACCATATCACCAAGGTGCACCTCCTTTTCAGGGAGCCCATCTCTAAAAAACTCCATAGTTAAGTGTGTTCAGCTTGGAGTAGTACTAGGATGGGTGACCAGTCGGGAAGTTGATCCTGGCTTGCGCGTCAGTGTGGACAAAGTGCGCAGTTAAGGCTAGTGGTGGTCTGTGGGGCCAGTCGTCATTCCTAAAACTCTACTAGAGCCTTGGGAAGTGGGCCCCGGTCGTTACAAATGGTATCAGAGCCAATTCCCCTCCAGTAGGTGGGGCCCACATGGGCATGTGGCATGCTAGTCTTGAGCCGTGCGGTCCGGGCAAGTTGGAAAGGGCTATCCGTAGAGATGAGATGGAGCCACCCTTGCGTTGGTAGCCGTGGATGGGAGTTGGGTGTCCATCTGGGTCTGCACTGAAATGGGGAAGATATTATGAGGCTGTATAGTTGAGCCTTGACGAGGACGTCAAGAGTCTAAGTGGGGGAGATTGTAACGTCCCAGGATTTGAGGCCTGGGATAACATGATCTTAAAAGGAATGATTGGACTACCCATATCATCAAGGTGTACCTCCTTTTCAGGGAGCCCATATCTAAAGAACTCCATAGTTAAGCGTGCTCAGCTTGGAGTAGTACTAGGATGGGTGACCAGTCAGGAAGTTGATCCTGGCTTGCGCGTCAGTGTGGACAAAGTGTGTAGTTAAGGCTAGTGGTGGTCTGTGGGGCCATTCGTCATTCCTGAAACTCTACTAGAGCCTTAGGCACTGGGCCCCGATCGTTACAGGATGTAACCCTTTTAATGGTCTTAACCGCTATCATCACAAGTGTTTTGACCCTAAATGGAAAAGTATCAGTTGCAACAATGTGCATATGATTATTACCTTCCAAAATCGTAAGTGTTTTGCTTGTAAACAAGTGTGTTCTTGAAACCACACATCAATAAAAGTGTTACGACCTTATGCCACAAGGGTTACGACCTACAAAAGGTCTATCCTGCTACCAACTGGTCGTAATAGCTGGGAGGTTAGGAGATATTAACTGTCAACCCAAGAATGAATACCCTACACAAGGGTGTTTGTAAAACCCTAGAACAAGATCATCTTAATGATCTTGATGAGAATGTGTAAAATAGTTTTATCTCACATGCATCTAGAATCAAGATCAATAATTATACTTAGATGAACGGATTTTAATTATGTTCCAAGAACAAGGATAAGATCTCATCATTCATTTCTGAAAATCTCCAAACCGGGTATAAGGATTTTAGGTTTCACAAGAAGTATACACCATCTTCAAGATATAATATAGTTCAAGCATAACAATCATCACTTTCCTCACTACAAGAATAGATTTTTAAGATCTAAAACATCAACATATGAACTACATATAATCATGTTTAAGTTGCACATAATAGAGGAGGAAGGAGTTATATAACCCGCCTATAGTTGATGATCCAAGCCGTCAAGATCTCAAGCTCCAAAGAAGAAAAGGAAGCTCCAAGTAGATCCAAACTTTTGACCACTGAATATCCTTCAAAAAATAAGAACACCATGGTTAAAGAAGAGTCTAGGGAAAAGAAAACCCAAATCTTAACTTCGAACCACGATAGAAGATGAAGAAACCCTATTTTTAAGCATGATTTTCGGCCCAAGAGATGAAGGAATCTCCAAGAGAAATCACCATGGACCATCCATAGACCTCATCGTCGAGACGATGGAGGAAGAAGAAGATGAAGAAGAAAGGGAAAATAGATCCAAGGTTCAAATCACTTACCAATAGAAGAGATTCTCCATGAAACCACAACCAAGAAGATGATCTAGCATCAAATCCACCACATGAAAGAAGGATCGTCCGCCCTAGCTTCAAGATGTTCTCCTTCTTGCTGCTACAGCTCCAAGGTCAGTTCACGTTCAAGGGAGGAAGAAGAGGAAGTTGACAAGTCACTCTCACATGAAGAGATAGGGATATATACCAAAAGGAAGAGAGAAGAAGTGATTTGTGAGGTGTCACCATGTAAGATCGCCTAAGGACACATGTCCTTCAACCCCATGGTCTTATCCTCCGCCACATGCAAAATCACAAAATGTTCATATATATCCAGAAAGTGTAGTGACCTCCATGGTCGCTACCATCATCAAGGTCGCAACACATCCAAACTCACCTTGTTTCGACCCAAAACCCTAATCTATCAAAGCAAGGTCGAAACACTAAATTACAAGGGTTTGTTTTGACCTCTATGTCATCTACGTCGAAACTACAACCCTTACAGAAGGTATAAATGAAGCTATTAGTTGTGTATTACAAATAAAATTTGTACTTGAGCATTACATGTCTAAAGATATAATAATCTTGTTAAACTATTGCCCAATAAATATATTTCGCACGGCTCAATTGTCCATGTAGCTCAAATACCCAACGCAGGTTTTGGATTAGGTTTTGCCATCTATGAATATTACATCAAGATTCGTCTTGAACTAATATATTGAAAAAATTGTAACCCTGTTCATCTCGTTGCCTGTGCAGATTAATCCCACGGCCTCATGTCAACGAACTATCTTTTTAATTAACTGGGTGCCGCTTGTGTAACTAAATCCGCAAGCACCATTTGTGGTTGTACCAGTGCTTAGTAAACTGTCTAAAATGGCACTGTTGAAGCACTAAAATGACGTGGGATCCTTACAACCATTTTCTTAATCTGATGTTTAACAAACGTAGAAATAAATACGTTCCTTAAGCATGCTGACCAATGTTAATGCCTTATCACTTCTCCAAACGTACGGGTGATTTTCATGGGATTGCTGATGACGACACTGGATGACAAATGCCGATACATCTAAAGTCAACAATTGGAATCCTTTTCAAGTCACTATGACGACGTACATTAGTGAGTATCGAAATCATTGGCAATGCCTTGTAGCACTTGACTACCGCCCCGGCCCTTCAGGTCAGCGTGAGGAAGAAATTAAACAGAAAACAGTGTTGATGCATCATAAACCGACAAAAATTGCTGTTAGAGCTAAATCCGCAGAATTTGCTCATTCGATTTTCCACCTACTTATATATAGATTACTTTATCTTCCTTGCACCAAATAATATGTGGCGTAACTGAAAGAAGGAAACTCATCAATAACCCTTGACGTAATGCAAGTACAAATGTGTTGCAGCGACGTGAGCGTCCAGAACCTTCTTTCGCCACAAGTTTCATTTCAGGTTGTTGGAGGCTTGGAGTAACTTGCTATGAAAATTTATTATTTACCATACTAAGCACCATCTCATTTTCACGCGTCTCCGTCCTGTCTGATATCCGAGAAGTCTAAAATTCTTAAAACCACCACCCACAAAGTATCCTTTATCATCCAAATATTTCCCTCCCGTTAATTTCCAATAAAATATGCGCTATCCCCACGAAGTTAGCCTAGGTTTCTGATATTTCCTGTTTAGCTTTTAATACCGACGTTTGCCACAGTTGTGCAACGAGGTTTTGACAGAATCTTTTTTATTGCTACAATACAATACTACACTAATTTTGATGGCTTCCGTTCGGCTCCCGTACACACAAGGAAGTCATCTGATGCCGCAAACGAAAGTCGCGAGTATAGGAAACAATTGCAATTGCTTCATCTATCAAAAAAGAAAAATAACTGCAGTTGCTTCAGTCCCACTGTAGCGGCTTTCTTCGGTTGGCTTCCTACCATTAGTATGGGGCGACAGTGCACCATTAGTATGGGGCGACAGTGCACCATTAGTATGGGGCGACAGTGCCACTGTAGCGGCTTTCTTCGGTTGGCTTCCTACCATTAGTATGGGGCGACACCCTTCCACGCATGTTGTCGTGAACGGGTCCAAATCTTCTGGATCCATCTTCTATCCCAACTTCTGTCCCACAACATCTCATCTTTTAATTTGTGGGCCCCATGACAAAGTATATGGTTGGGAAGTAGCGGGCACATTGTCCTGGGCGCAGAGGATGTGAACCCGATTTGAACACATCGCACTCAGGATAGTCCATCTTTGAACTACAGAAATACACTGCATAGGCAACCAGCTAATAGGTAGTCTAAAGAGAGAAAACTACCATAATCTGGTAGATAAATGTAAACTGGTAGTATAGCTCTCCTTCCCAAGATCATCTTGGCTGTCAGATCAAATCAGAACAATACTTTGACTCTGAGAATAGCAATAAAGACCCATCAAACAATCCGAAAACACCATGCGTACTGGAGGCGTGCTCACCCTCGCCTCATGCATAAATACACCTTGCATGCATAGAATCGGTAAGACTTCAGCCTTCCGCCGTGTTTTAAGAAAAAAAAACCCTTGGTGACAAACGAAAGCACAAGAAATCCGTCATCCCTGGCCGACATGAACTCCCATTTTTCCTTCATGGAAATCCCTCTTTCAGATCCCTCCTTTTCAGCGAGCATTCCATTACCACGAGCTTAGATCTACCACAAGTTCGACATCTCGCCTGGCACCTGCATGATAAACATCGGTCATCGCTCCTTCCAGGTGAAGGTCTCATGGTCCCTCCCCACCAATCCAACCTGGGGCAAAAAAACTCCCACCCTCCTCATATTTGAAGGCTGGAGCGACATGCGCGCCGAGCTGAAGCTCAAGCCCGAGTGGTCGGTTTTCATTCAACCGATGGAAAATCGTTCATTTCGAGCCTGGGTGCGTGACTTCATCAATAAAACTCCTCCAGAGTTAGCCTATCTTTACAAAAGACATGATCAAGCCAACTCTTCATCATCAAACTCGGCGGACAAACTCTTCGTCAGGGATGAGTACCAACCACCCAAGGGCGCGAAATCATGGCCTAACTCCATCTCTTCTAGCCCTGAGGATGACGATGATGCAGTTACATCCACTATGGTACAACAACAAAGTCCAATCGCTGAAAGGTACAAACTTTTCCCCTCCCCATCGTTTAAGGAAAAAAATAAGCCCAATTTGTCATCTTTACATAAAACCCTAAAACCTCGATCCTCCCAGGTCGAGGATATCATCCCCTCAGACTTGTCTCGCCTAAACACAGCTTTTCCTGTTCTTGGACATGCAAAATCGTCCCTTCTCATAAACAATCTCCTAGATAAAACCCCCACCGCCCAAATCTGGACTTCGGTCCCCCCCCCCAAAAAAAAACCTTTTCGAGCTCTGCACTGTTCTCTTTGCCTCCGAAGCAACCACTCGACATCCAGATGCTTTTCTCGCCGCACATGTTTTGGATGTCACCAGATAGGTCACATAAAAAGATTCTGCAAAGCTCGCCTCCCCTCAAACCAGGACAAAACCCATGCAGATCCCACTTCCTCCTCCATGCACTTTCACTCGACTAGAATCTCACCTTTTCACAAAACCTCCACAGTCCCAAAAAAGCCCTTTTCAGATCTCTGGCACAACACACACCTCGCCCAACACAATTATCTTTCAAAAAACTCCTTTGCATGCCTCACAAATCTCCCGCCTGAACATGCAGACGTTACCCCTTCACGCCATCTGATCACAAACTCCTGGACTCCTCCTATATCTAAACCCTTACACAAGCCAAAGTACCATACAACCACAACACTCAAACCACTATCCAAAAACCCTCCCCCTCCAACCACATCACAAACACATAACTCAAACCATCCATCTGCCTCATCAAACATGAAAGTTCCTGAACACCTGGAATATGCGATCGCTCTGAACCTTCCAGCCAACTCAATGCGTCTTCTCAAGGTCCTCACCCTTATAAGCATTCTCATTTCAGTTGAAAACAACCTTGACAACAACCCCATTAATGTCCTGGATATTACACGTGCCTTAGCCCTACTCATTCCCGGTCAAACCATCCTACAACCAAAAATTTTCTCTCCCACCCAGCTCATCTATATTGTCCCCGAAGGAACTAAGATAAACCACCTCTTCAATCAAGCTCTCACCATACCCTGTGGATCGAGCTTCATCATGGCCAGACTATCAAAATGGTCTGCTGACTTAGGTTCTTTTCCTGCCCCCGCTGGTGGCTCAGACTGGGTTGCCATTTCAAATCTCCCTCCTCATCTTTGGGAAATCGAGATCTTCAGAGGCATTGCACATTCAATCGGGGCAACTCTATAATACATCAGTCCTGAAACCTTACACCCATCGCAATACATCAAAACATATTGTCTCCTTTCTGTCAAAGCTGCTATCTCCCTTCCTCCAACTATTAATATCAGAATTCACGAATCCATCTACCATCTAAAACTTTATGGTGAACATCCTACTGAGAACAGCACCGCCTTCTCAGACCTCACAACACATCCACCATCTTGGTTTAGCCCAAACAAAGATAAAATGTCTTCCATACATTCCAGGGCATCAAACGACCGAAATCATGTATGGATCCAGAAAAACTCAATCCACTCTGAAAACTCTTACCTCCAGCCAAGAAAGAAAAGAACCAGATCGCCTGAACCTACATTCCATGATAACAAATACAAACCTAGAGGCTCCACTTTCCCATCTCCTTCCTCCACTAAGGAAAGCTACCCATCTCTAAACCAAAAACATCAAGCTACAAAGAACCAAACCTCTTCTCAGCATAAGGATGAAAATTCTTTGCAGAGTTCGGAGCAGGAGAACCCACAATAAAGGCATACTTCCAGCTACCTCCAAAAGATCATGAAGCTAGACCACAAAGACTCAAAAAGTACTATCATCATCAACAGAGTAAAGAAAGGTACTTCTCCAAATATCTCTCCCCGTTCTTTTAGTGACATAACTTCTACTTTTTCTTTATCATCAACTCCCTCTGTTAAAGACAAAAATAAAGATTTAGATTCAATTGATGATTTAGCATCTTGGTCAAACATAAACAGCTTCACTTCCTTTGCAAATAAGATTGGCATTCAACTAGATGATGAAGATAACACCCATAATGTTCTAGATGACCTTGAAACCTTTATGGGTTGGACAAATAAAAGACTCACTCCTGCCGCACTACTACAGAAACAACATTCAGTGTCGCTTTTCTGGGCGTCGGTTCTTTAGGAAAACCGATGCCTAAAATATTAGACGTCGGTTATTTAGACAAACCGACGTCTATATTTGAAGACCATCCAGACACGGGTATCTCTTTGAACACAACATCGGTTGTTAATAACAAACTGACGCCTAAAGTCGCCCACGAAATCCAATTTTCACGTAAAAAAAAGTGTCACTTTCAGCGTCGGTTATGTAGATAGAAACCGACACCTATGTGTGATGAAAATTTGCGCGAAAAGTGTCACTTTCAGCGTCGGTTATCCTTTGATAACTGACGCTGAAATTGGTTCCCGCCAAACAATTTCGTGTAAATATTGTCCAATTGGACGTCAGTTGTTTCAAACAACCGACGCTAAATATGTTTAGGCGTCAGTTGTTTCAAACAACCGACGCTATTTGGGAACTTAATATCCCGCGATCGCCCGACTCTTCCCATTTCTTCTGTTTCATCGCGAGCCGACTTCCCTTTTCTTCTCTGTTGTCACCCGACCACGCCGCCGATTTCTCCTCCACGAAAGCTCCTTCTTCCTCGACGACAGCGCCGCCGCGCCACCTTCGCCACTGCTGCTGCCTTCTTCCCCTTCTCCGCACCCCCTTCTCTGCCGCGCCCCCTTCTCCGCTTCCAGTGCTGCTCCAGCGCCTGAGATTAGTTGCTCCAGTGCCGCCATGCCTGAGATTAGGTGCTCCTCCACCGCCGTCGCGCCGCCGCAACCATCTTCTCCAGCCTCGCTGCTAGCTGCGCCTCCACCGACATCGCTGCTAGCTACTCCTCCAGCCAGAGCCACCGGAGCCTCTGCCTTCTTCCCTTTGACAAGGTTGGTCCTTCTCTACTTTTTTTCATCGATTATATTCTTGTGATAAAAATGCACTATATGTATTTGATTAGATTTGGAATTATGTATAAATTCTAATATGTTTTTGTCCCAAATCTAATTATATTATAATGATTGTATGAACATGCATATATGTAACTATGTATTTTATTGAAATTTAAAATTATTTGTAAAGAATGACAACATACATGTATTTGTTGGCCTAGAAACCCGTCTAAGATTTACTCATTAGGAGTAAATCTTGGATAGTCCCCGGTTTGGGACTGTTCTTGAACACCTAATCTCACTTAGGATGTAAGTGTGTAATGTGTATTGGGTTTTCGAGAAAATTTCGGTAGCATTTCCCCGTTTGTTCTCTAAGTACATATGTACTTAGAGAACAACGGGGAAATGTTGCCGAAATTTTCTTGAAAACCCAATACACATTATACACTTACTAGTGAGATTAGATGTTCAAGGATGGGATAGGTGGTACACATTTATTATATATAAGAATGACATCAAATGTGTTTGTTGGCCTAGAAACCCGTCCAAGATTGACTCATTAGGAGTAAATCTTGAAAGTGAAAATGTTGGGACCAGTTTTCTTGCATTGGATGTATCCCTTTGAGCGATACATGAGCATTTTTAAAGGTGATGTTTGAAACCGTTATCGTCCTGAAGGGAGTATTATTGAAGGTTATGTGGCGAGAGAGGTTATGGATTTTTGCAATGACTTTCTCAGTGGTAATGACACTCCTGATAATGACAAGAATATTGAGGAGGGCAAAGGAATTTTGGGGTCACGGGTGAAAGTAATCAGCCGTGAGCAGTTGGAACAAGCTCACTTGTATATTTTACACAATATGGATGAAGTGAGTGTTTATATCAAGGAACATACCAATTTCATAAAGAGACAACATCCTCGAGCAAGTTCAATGTGGCTTGCTAGAGAGCATAATAAGACTTTTACTAAGTGGTTTGAAGATAAAGTCTTACATCAACTATCTCAAACACCAAATGATATTACAGAAACTAGCAAATGCCTCCCTTTAAACCAAAACCGAATGTTATGTCTTATGAAGGGTTTGACATTAATGGATTCACATATTCCACAAAGCGCCAAGATGATAAGAATGTCGTCCAAAATAGTGGGGTCACTCTTCAAGCGTCGACTATGTATTTTGCAAGTGCAAAGGATAAGAGTCCACGTGAAGCTAAAATGTCATATTACGGTGTCATTGAAGACATTTGGGAGTTTGACTACATAGATTTCAAAATTCCGCTCTTTAAATGTAATTGGGTTGATAACACCAAAGGAGTTATAGTGGATGAATTGGGTTTCACTTTGGTGAACTTTGAAAAGATTGGCAAGAAGGGTGAACCATTCATATTGGCATCACAGGCGAAACAAATATTCTATATCGATGATCCTGCAAATGATAAATGGTCGGCTGTTCTTCATGGTAAAAGACAGTTCATTGAAGATCCTATAGATGAAGAAGAGTACTATGATAAGTATGATGACTCTAGTCCATTCTCAGTTGGGTTGCCAACTCCACAAAATATTGAAGCTAATGATGACTTATATGTGCGCGGAGATCACAATGAAGGATTGTTAATTGATAAAAGATCACAATTTTAGAGACATGTATGTTTATACAAATGCGAAATGTTTGCCTTTTTCTAGTTAATACAAATGCTAAATGTTTGCCTTTTTCTAGTTAATACAAATGCTAAATGTTTGCCTTTTTAATGACATTTTCAGATGGCTGACCATGATGAGCATGATGTCCATGATGAGCATGAAGTCCATGATGAGCATGCTGTCCATGACGAGCATGACGAGGATACCAATGTAAGTTCTAAAAACATATCATGTATTTCTATAAAAATCATTATCTTCTAGTTATGTCATATATACTATATTTCTATATTGGGCTAATTCAGTGTGTTTATATTTGTCAAATTTTAGGTTGATGATGCACATGTACCCACTGAAGCACTAGAGCAACTTGATGCGCAACACCAAACACTTAACAAGAAAAGGGGCATCACTCTGTTGAAGAAGTTAATAGCGCTAAGTGGCAGTGGATCCAAATTGGTTGTGGAGTTTGATAATGGAGGAAATGCAATTGGAGTGAACCGCAATAATTTTGTAAACTATCTTGGGTGTACCACTCAGAGCCATTGTGGTGTTAAGTATGATAATTGGCATAAAGATCCTCAGGGGAAAAAAGACTTGATATGGAAGGATTTATGTGTGAGTTATTATTATTTGCAATTCTATTTTGTAGATTACAAATTCTATTATTTGCAATTCTATTTTGGATACTAGTTAATAACATTTCTATTTTACAGAATCTGTTTGCATTGGATGAGAAGTTGTATCGTAAAAGTGTGATGCAACACGCTGGAAAGATGCTTAGGAATTATAGGACAAATCTGAACAGAGAATACATAAAAGAGGGTGATAAGAAGAAGAAGTCAGCCCTTAAACAATGGAACTTCTTGGAGAAAGAAGATTGGGACAATTTTGTTGCTTCTAGAAAATCTGAAGAATTCAAGGTATTAGGCGTCACTCCCAATTTAATTAATATACATTGTATTCACCTATTCAAGATTAACATTTAGTTCTACTAACCAAATCATTAATGTGCATACTAACTAGGCCCTCAGTGACGCACAAAAAGCAAGGTGTGCACTGAATGTGCATGACCACACTATGGGTCCAAAAGGCTATGCAAGCGTTCGCCAAAGACTACAGGCGGAGTCTGCGGCTACTCAGGAGTCTGCTCCTACTCAGGAGTCTGCTACACCCATGCCTCGCCATGATATCTGGATAGCTGGGAGGCAAAACAAGAAGGGTGAAATAAAGAAGCCCGTAACTGCTGAGGCGGCTGCGAAAATGGTAAAATACAACTCTTATAGAAATCGTTTGAATATTGATTATTTGTGGTGTTAACTTACCCATTTCTATTGATGGTGATTAGCGGGAGCTGCACGAGCAGAGGAAACAAGGCACATTCATCCCTCAGGGCACAAGGGATGAATTGACAGTTGCTCTGGGTAACCCAGAGCATCCTAGACGTGTTAGGGGTGCAGGCGCTGGTGTTGGCATCAAAGCATTCTTTGGGCCATCCCAGCGCAAACTCAGAGTGGGACTTTCTCAAGAAGAGGTAACCTATTCTTTTTTAGAATGTTACTGCAAAAGGAAATTCAATAATAAGAAGCTAATGTTTCTTTTATCCATGTATAGGAGAATAAGAGAGTCGAGGATATAGTTTCTAAGAAGGTCAATGATGTAGTTGCTGAGAAGGTCAAGGAAGAATTGTTGCGGTGGCAGGCATCTCAGGCTTCCAATCAGCCTATGGCGACCCACTCTTCTCCTGATGCATAGACTGCGAGTAATCCTGGAGACCCATCGCCTAACACGTATGCTGTAAATTTGTAGGCATTGAAGCCATGCCGCTTAAGAATGCAAGACTATGTTGTTGTAGAGGCGCAGGCTTACCAGTCCCTTCCTAGGGCAACGTTTCATGGGACTCCAATGCTGCAGGGCTACATTCGTGTGAGCCCGATATGTGTATTACCAGATTGGAGGGAAGTTGCATTGCCATATGCCCACCTAGATATTGATGCACTTGGTGAGGCAGAAGGTGGGGTCATATTGTGGCCCAAAGCAGATGTCGTCTACACTACTGAAATTGTAAGATAAATTTACATTGATTTAGACTGTTAATGTGTATATATGAGGTCAACTGATCTGAAATTATATATACAGGTTAAAAAGAAGACACCAGGAGCACCTAGGCCTCCACCTCCACTTCCCGCATTACCAAGTTGGGTTCCAACTGACCTAACATACTCGTTAGGTCCTGCTTGTAGGGGAATGGCATGTTGGCTACGGACACATAATATACATTGCCCTATAATTGTTTCTTTAGATGCAGATTATGCAGGTCAATCATACGATAGCTCTTTATTGATACAAGATATTATTGAGCTGTTTATGTATGCTTGGCTGAATACATCAATGATAGAGACATGGATAAGGTGAGATCTTGTTTATACATCCATATACCTTGTGTAAGATCCGGTGATCTGGTTTCTTATATATTAATGCATACGTAATACATGTTTTGCAGCTACTTAGTCGAAGATCAATGCAAACAATTTGCATTTGATCATGTGGGATTTTTGATTCCATCATTAATTAGTATGGTAGCGAAAGACCCTGATAGTGTTCAACAATACTGTATAGATGATTTTACAATTTTTGGTCAGCAAAAGAAGACAATAATAATAGCTCCATTCAATGTCAAGTAAGTTTACTTTATTTATGATTTGGACTTAAGAAAATTCCATTTTTATTGTGCATTTTGAGTTATTAATTGAAAACCTTTTACCTCTAGCGGTAGACATTGGGAGTTACTAGTTATTGTCCCCGGGACGTTCACTGTTTATTATCTAGATCCCGCGGGAAGTACATTAAACACTAAAATTGGACACGTAATGAGAATGCCATTATTCTGGTGAGAAATATTTCATTTTTGTATCTGTTAACATCTGTTATTACATTACTATTTACTTATGCAATTTACTATGTTATATTAACATGTAGGGGTTTAGATGCATTCAAAAAGGCTGGAGGAACGGTCCCAAGGAAAAAGAACCAGCCAATAAATTGGCAGAACGTACAAGTAAGTTCCCGACTCCAATGTATATATTATTGATGTGAATTGTGCTTAGTTGTATTATTTTGTATGTTTCAATTTATAGTGTGCTACACAAGACAATGGCTGGGCATGCGCATACTATGTGATGCGATTTATGCAGATGATTATCAAACATCCCGCATTGGACATCGATACCATACATGAGGTATTATATATAGTCTCATTAGTTAGTATGAAATATATCAATCTTATTTTTATATTATTACTTATATATATACATCATTCTCTTTGCAGGTGTTTAAAATTGACCACACTATAGGTAAACGCTTAAAAAATATACATGCTCCATATATGATGGAAGCATTAAATGAAATATGAGAAGAATGGGCAAAATCCATACAAGCAGTGGCAATTGTAAGATATAATTGGGATGTTGATAGCGATATTGAATGATACTTTGTAAATGAATATTTATGAATGTTAATACATGTATTTGAATGTTTCTATATGTGTGAATGTGAGAATTGAATTGATGTCTGAATGTATCTACTTGTGTGAATTTTGTTTTGTTAATTTTGCATGTTTGTGGCCTGTTTATAGGCTGATATCAATGGATGTCGTAAACCTACAGTTCAGAAAACTGAACTGCAGGTTCTCATCCTGCTGACCAGCCACAACAGGCCTGTAAACTGATATGAAAAAAAAATAGATATAGGCGTCGGTTATTTACAGAAAACCGTCAACAAAGACCTACAACGTCGGTTTTTTGAACAAAATCGACGCCTAATGTGGCCACGACCGTACTGGAAATGGCGTCGGCTGTTAGTGTAAAACTGACGCCTATAATACATATAGCGTCGGTTGTTTAGTTGATCACCGACGCCAAATGTGTCGTGCCATAGAAAACAGTGTCATCTAGGACACTTTCTGCGTCGGTTACCAATTAAACACCGAAGCTATATTCCATATAGGCGTCGATCTTTTAGTAGATAACCGACGCAGAATGTGTCCTAGATGACGTCATTTTCTGTGGCGCGAACCCTTTTGGCGTCAGTTTTCTATAAACAACCGACGCTATATGTATTAATAGGCGTCAGTTAAAAAACCGACGCCGAAGTGTTCGACCTTTAGCGGCGCCCACATAGGCGTCGCTCGGAAACCGACGCCAAAGGGGGTTAAACAACCGACGCTAAAAGGCATTTCTGTAGTAGTGTCGTGACTAAATCAGCGACCTTCTAAACATTCTATTAAGCGTAAATCATCCTAAAAATTAAAAATGAAAATCTCCTCTTGGAACATATGTGGAGCAGCAAACCTCCAAAGAAGAAAAAAAATACGCACTCACATATACAAAAACAAAATCGACCTGATTACTATTCAAGAAACAAAAACCTTTCTAACCCCTTTTGCTCTCAAAACTATAGGGGAGAATAGAATCACAAACTGGATCTAGTTACCTCCTGAGGGATTCAAAGGAGGCCTCTTAGTTGGTTTTAACAACCAGTCTCTTTCTTCACATAACACATCTATCCTTAACTTCTCAATAACCATTGATTTCAAAAACCTTTCTGATGGATATCTTTGGTCATTCTCTGGTATCTATAGGGAACCAGTACACACAATTATCTTGCGGAACTAAATCACCTCATTACAAAATTCCACTTGACTCCCTGGGTTTTGGGTGGTGATTTCAACCTAATCACTCATGTCTCAGATAGGCTCAACTCCAACCACTCCCCACAATTGATGTCTTCTACAGATAAAAAATTCAATAAGATACTTACAAACCATTCTTTGATCGACATCAAACCTTCAAATGCATTATTCACCTGGTCTAGAAACTAGACTTATGCTAAACTAGGCCACTTCATTTGCAAAAACCTCTGGGAAGACAAATACCCTCTCTCATCTGTTCAAATCTCCCACCGAACCATATCTGATCACTTCCCTCTAATCCTTGACACATCTTCTACCTCGTGGGGCATGCGACCTTTCAAATTTGAAAATTGTTGGCTCTCCATAAATAACTTCTCCAGATCCTGTCTAGAACCATGGAAACTTGCGGACTCACAAACAGAAAACATAGGACTACATATCCAAAACAACACAAAAAATATTAAAACTCACATCAAAAAATGGATACTCCAAAACCCAAAAAACTTATTTGAAATACAAAAAAATCTTGAAGATTAGTTCCTTTTTGTGGATAAAGACCCAAACGCTGACCCTGCTCTTGTCCTTTCCATCAAAGCTGAACTGGACCACATAAATAATTGTATTGACACAAGATGGAGACAAAGGGCAAAAATCACTAGGGCTAAAGAAGGGGACAAAAACACTAAATTTTATCACAAAATTTGTAACCAAAATTTTCGACAAAATGTCATAACCCATCTAACAATAAACGGTAGACTCACAAACAAACCATCATAACTCACATAAATAACCATTTTAAAAATATCTTCAATAACAGCCACAATCCCACATGTCTAAATAACTTATCATGGGCTACCATTTGTCAAAAAAACATAAAAAATCTGCAAGAACTCATCAAATCCTTCTCCCTTGAAGAATTGCATGCAGCTATCTCTGACCTAGGAAAAAATAAATCTCCCGGACCTGATGGACTTAACTCTGAATTCTACTTGGAAAATTGGGACCACTATAAAAAAGATTTCATAGCCTTTCTGTCTGCTTTCCATGCAAGTTCAAACCCACACAACATCATCAAATTCATAAATAAAACTTTTATCACTCTAATTAAAAAAAATAGTCATCCCGACCACATATCCCACTTCCGACCCATCATCCTTATAAATACCTCATATAAAATCATAGCTAAAACTCTAGCAAACAGGATTAAACCACACTTGGAGGACATCATCCCGCTTAACCAAACTGCCTTCCTAAAAAATAGAAGTATACAAGATGCCTTCCTGATGGTCAATGAAACAATACATATTTGCCACAAAAACAAAACCCCCCTTCTAGCTATCAAACTAGATTTTGAAAAAGCTTTTGACTTTGTAAATTGGCAATGTCTTATTAAAACTCTTAAGGGCTTTGGCTTTCCTGACATATGGGTAAATTGGATCCATGCTTGCATATCTAAAAACCATTTCTCAACCATCATAAATGGTGTTCCATTTGGTTATTTTCATAACACAAATGGACTTAGACAAGGAGACCCCTCTCTCCTTATCTGTTCATTATCATTACAACCATTCTTTCCCGTATGATCCTTCTGGGCAAACAAAATGGTCTTATCCTTTCTCCTGGAGAATGCAAGGAAAATATCATTCAATTTGCGGACGATACCATTATCTTCTCCTCCCCGAATGAATCCTCCCTTCTTAATATCTTCAGAATCATTGGCATCTTCTCATATATCTCAGGACTCAAAATAAATATGCAAAAATCTTCCATCTTTGGGGTTAACATAAACCGACCTTCAATGGAGCACTTTAGAGACCTCTTAAAATGCAAGACTGAAGAATTCCCAATCAAGTATCTGGGTCTTCCCATTACTCCATACAACATAACAAATGCTATTTGGACCCCTATCATATCAAAAATAAACTCTAAGCTCACTAATTGGACAAATAACTTCCTTAACCTCTCTGGAAGACTTACCCTACTAAATAGTGTCATCACTCCAATCACTACTCACTTCCTGAGCTGTGTCCCCCTGCCCTCAAAATCAAAATCCATTCTAGACAAAATCAGAAGAAATTTTCTTTGGAACAATTTTCACAAATCGGATAAATCAGGGAAACATTATCATCTTGTTAACTGGAAAACTATATCAGCTCCTCTCAATCAAGGAGGTTGGGGCATCATTAACATTGAAACACACTCACTCTGTCTTATAGCTAAAATCATCGATAGTCTGCTCCAAAACAAACAAAAAATCTGGACCCAACTCATGAAATACAAATATTACCAATGCGCACCCCCCTGGCATCATATCCCAAAGAAAACAGCCTCCCCTCTTTGGAAATTCATTAACAAAAACATCCAAATGATCACTCAAATCATTAACACTTCCCCTCACTCGCACCAAAATATCTCCTTCTGGTTCGATCATTGGTTCGATAACAACTCAGTCTTAAACCTTCGACCAAATTGGACCATTCCAAATAGACTTCTCAACATAAAGATTGACAAAGCTCTACCTCTTATCACCAGCAACAGATCAAATTCCCTTAAAAGATGCATTCAAACACAGATCAGCCAAAACGACTTCAGAAATCTAGCTCTCTCCTTGGAAAACAACACCTCAAATTCTATTACTTGGAAATGGGGTAGCATTTACTCGGTTAAACAAGCCTACACCTACCTTTCCTACAGAGGTCTTTCCCCATCAACATCAAAAATCTGGAAACAGAAATGGCCACAAAAATATAAAACATTCCTTTGGCTTTTACTACATAACAAACTTCTCACAGGTGAAAACATTACAAAAAAAAGGTTTTATTGGCCCATTTAGATGCTCTCTTTGCGAAAAAAATAGTGACTCAGTTGATAACATCTTCTTCAAATGTATCTTCTCACAAAATATCTTCAGACATTTTTCACGCAACTGCCTTCCTGATCTCAAGGAAGCTACTTTCCCCTTACAAATCGTACCAAATAGACATTACAAAAAATTCAAAAGCAGTGATATTTTCACCACAATCAGTTGGAATCTCTGGAAAGAAAGAAACAACATAATTTTCAACAACAAAAAGAATCTGGAACAAAATATTATATCACAAATAGATGCATATCTTTACATTCTAACAAAATGCAGGTATCCTAGCTGATGGTGGACATGACGAATCTGATGAAGGAGAATCTGAAGCAAAATTTATGTGTGATCTCAAAGCTATGGTGGACGATGAAACAGGTGTCAGTATAGTTCAGCAACAACTGTGATTACTTTTCTCGGGCAGATGCAATTATTAAGAAACTTGGGTTTATCTTTATTTAACATCTAGAGGCATGTTAAGGGGTGCCTCCCCCACTTTATCAAACATTGCTTTATCTTATCTAGGCTTGCATGCTTTCAGTTTTTTCTAGTTTTTTTGATATTTTCAACATCCTGTAAGGTACTCACATAAGCAGGTTTTGCTTG